>JASVER010000122.1:320412-346918 GCA_030449065.1 Oceanodroma leucorhoa | reverse complement strand
GTGGCACCAGCCTCTGAGCCACTTGTTAATCAGCTGTGTTTTCCTTTCCCTTTCAGTGTTCTTCCCCACCACTGAAAGGATTGAGGAAAACACCACCTGTGCTCCCAATCCCTCAATCAATCTCCCCAGTGCCCTGAAGTCCCTCTTGATTGCTTTGGGGCTTCTCTCCGCAATTTCGTCGCTGCCTACCTGCATGACCAACAGCGGGTAGTAGTCAGAGGGGCGTACCATATGGGGGAGTTTCCTGGGTACGTCCCTAACCCGGGTCCCCGGGAGGCAGCAGACCTCCCTGTGGGATGGGTCCGGTCGGCAGATGGGGCCCTCCGTTCCCGTCAGAAGGGAATCACCCACGATGATTACCCTCCTTCACACTGGAGTTCCAGCCTGTCCAGTACAGCAGCACAGAAACAGCAGCGATGCCCTGGCCATCTGCCAGCCCAGGCGCATCGCCATTGCTGTTATCAAAATGTTCCCAGGCACAGCACAGTAAGACGATAAGCAGTGCAGCAGGACAGCAAGCAGCAAAAGCAAAAAACAGCCGCTAATGAGCACTAGACTCTAATATACAGTAAGGCAAGCAAGCCACATGGCAAGCACAGGAGCCTGCCCATTAATAGCTAAACAGCAATAACAGCTATAAATTAGATCTGCCACATTCCAGTCAAACCTGTCGTTATCTCGAACCCTTAGAGCTCCACGTTGGGGTCCAAAAAGGACTGTCGCGGTTTAATCCCAGCTGGCAACTAAGCACCACACAGCCGCTCGCTCACTCCCCTCCGGTGGGACTGGGCAGAGAATCAGAAGAGTAAAAGTGAGAAAACTCGTGGGTTGAGATAAAGACAGTTTAATAGGTAAAGCAAAAGCCACACACACAAGCAAAGCAAAACAAGGAATTAATTCACTGCTTCCCATGGGCAGGCAGGTGTTCAGCCATCCCCAGGAAAGCAGGGCTCCATCACGCGTAACGGTTACTTGGGAAGACAAACACCATCACTCCAAACGTCCTCCCCCTTCCTTCTTCTTCCCCCAGCTTTATATGCTGAGCATGACATCATATGGTATGGAATATCCCTTTAGTCAGTTGGGGTCAGCTGTCCCAGCTGTGTCCCCTCCCAGCTTCTTGTGCATCCCCAGCCTACTCGCTTGTGGGGTGGTGTGAGAAGCAGAAAAGACCTTGACTCTGTGTAAGCCCTGCTCAGCAATAACGAAAACGTTCCTGTGTTATCATGAACACTGTTTTCAGCACAAATCCAAAACATAGCCTCATACTAGCTTCTCTGAAGAAAATTAACTCTACCCCTGCCAAAACCAGAACACATCCCCAACTGGCCTTGTCCCATCCCCGTCCACATGACCCTACCTAGCTATCCTAGGTCTGTGTCTGACCCCAGTTCCTTTCGTTAGGCCTGATCTTGACCCCCATCTATGGGCTGATGTCCCAGCCTGGCCTTGGCCCATGCGCATCCACAAGGAGATGTCTGATGCTGTGGTCTGGGGCTGTCCCTGCCTCCACCCTACCTGCCCTGCTCACTGGCTGGGGTAGTGGAACAGGCAGCTTGCTGCTGTCTCACATCTCTACACAGACCTGTGATGCATGAGAGACAGAGGAATAACTGTTCCATGGAGATCTGCAGAGGTATGGCATTGGTGGGATTGCGGAGATTTGGTGGGACAGCACAACTGGCAACTGATTTCTCCAGTGTCTTGGGGGTATTTTTTTGACACAGGTTCTGATGGGTTTACTGGTGGTGTGACAACTAATGACAGCCTTGTCTGCAGTGATAATAAGACAGAATAGTTTAAGATCCTGAGGGAAGTGGTACATAAACAAACCCCTTGGACCTCAGGAGACTGTATTTAGGCTTTTTCTGATAGCCTGGATCGTGAGGGGGTCTGTTCTGAAGGGCGAAAGACACAAATTTAGATTTCTCTTTAAAGACATCTGCAAAGCCCGAGACTCTAGCCCAATGTGCTAGAAAATGAATGGGTAAGGCACAAGCCTCCTTGGCTGAATACAGTACTCTTCTCTGAGCTTGAACACTAAAAAAGGAGTTGAAGGTATGTGTTACCAAGGAGGACAAGAGAAGCATTGTTGAGGCATACAGGGATAGAATTAGAAAAACCAAACCCTTTCTGAATAATCCCATGCAATTGCACAGGCTGGTGGATAGCTGGGACTTCTATTGGATGAAGTAAAAAATGAATCAGCTTGTGCTCTTGTGGTGCTGAAGGCTAACTGTGTATTGGGTTGCAATATCAAGAGCGTAGCTTTCAGGTTGACAGAGACAATTATTTACTGTACTTAGCACTTACCGAGACACATCTGGAATGTTGTGTTTGGCTTTCAGGTCATCAATGCCAGAGCTGAAGGAACTAGAGTAAGCCCAGTGAAGAAGCATTAATAACGTTGGGGGCCAGAGCACATGTTGCACAAGAAGAGGCTAAGAGAGCTGGGTTGTTTAGCCTAGAGAACAGAAAGATAAGGCGGAGATTTAGCTGAACATTTCAACTGCATGAAGGAGGGTTATAGAGAAGATGGACCCAGACTATTCACAGTGACATGCACGAGATGACAGGCACAAGCTGCAGCAAGGGAAATTTTCACCAAGCATAAGAAAAAAAAAAAGTCCCAGTGAAGGTGATTAAACACCAGAACAGACTTTCCAGAGAGGTTTTGAAATATCAGTTGTTGGATATATTTTGACTGGTCAAGGTCCTAAACAATCTGAATTACATTTTTGGATTTGACCAGATGATTTCCAGAGGTCCCTTCCAACGTCATTATTGACTCTGATTACTCTATTATTACTCTAGTTTAGGTTAGTACTGAACACAAAAGATGACTGAGCAAAGAATTAACAAACCATGCAACACATTCCTTGTAGACACCCTTTATATAATTGGTTGTGGGAGTTAATGAGTTAATAGCATTCAAAAATAGAACTGTTTTTTGCAATGTATTTTTCATATCTACTTCAAATAAGTGACAAATAAACTCTGTTACAGGGTGGGGCTCAATGGAGCCAGATTCAGTGTGGCAGAATTATTTTGGGAGATATTTGCGTTCTAAAGGGGCTGTTTACTGGAGAACAGTATTAGGAGTTCATGCGCATGCAACAGAAGCTGAGGGCTCAGAAAAGAGAGAGAAAGAAAAGTTATTTCCTTCTAGCTAGATAGAATGAGCCACTATCTAATCAGGCCATTTTAAGATGCAGCTGAAAAAGTTATTGGGGGAAGGTAGAATTTACTTAGGTCTAATTCTACTGTACTGAGCTGAAATAGTAGTAATCTGAAAGTGTTTTGGCTTTCTATGAGTTTGCATTTTATAGTTAATATTTGCAGAAGAAACTGTGTACCATTTCTTAAATCTCTTGAAAAATTCATTTTGTTTGTGTCAGACGATACAGAAATAGTAGGCAGCTTTATCATTAGAAAAATATTTTTCTTCTGTATCTTTATGGAATCATTTCAGTTGCATACATATACCACCACAACTGAGAGATCACTAACTGACATCTACAGACTGGAAAACAGCAAGGATTATGCTGAAAATCTACCTACCTGCCAGGTCTCAGAAAGAAATAGGGAAACTGAAAATACAGAAACCTAGGACCTGGCCAAAGGAGGTTGATTCAAATACTTACCGCAAAGGTTTAAATGCTTTCTTAGTTCAGATGCACCCATAAGTTGATATTCACTCAGTTGATATCCACTCAGCTGTAGATATCCAACCATTTTGACACAGGCACCTATACAAGCTGGTGTTAGGTTGTACAGTGAAAAGACAGAGTTCCCTTCTAGCTACTTTGTGCAGGCACAGCATTTCTCTCTGTTGTAGTTGATCAGAGGGACAGCAATAGTGAAGGAATGAGGAAGCCAGCATTCCCTGTAAAGGAGGCTAACCTATGGGAAAGAAATATTAGAAATGGAAAACATAGGACGTTTATTTAGAAAGTGTCTGCATGTTAAAGAATCAGTAAAATATAATCCCCAACGTTCAGACAGAACTCTGTTTCTGCTTTCAGTTTAGAAAGATGTCAAACAGTGCACTATAGAAGAAGAGGGAAAGCAAAGTGAATAGAAATTATAATCCAAATTGCATGGGCAACGTTATGCCAGCCCAAGCCATGTTCAGTTATCAAACTTGTACAAGACCCCCACCAGCACTGAATGTGGACTTGGTGTCATATCAGCCCTTCTTCTTCACAGTGTATGGCTACTGAGGCCACTCCCAAATTCACAGTGCCAGTAAGAAAAATGCTTTTTAGAATACTCTTCCTAGATCCCCTGTGGCAGGGCGACTGCACATCTGGCCTCAGATACATGGCTTTAACTGTTAAAGGCACACTGGCGAAGAGTCAGTCTTGCAGTCAGTACAAGACTGTGCCATCCAATGGCTAGAGACTGTGCCAGGAAAGCAAGTGATAGATATTGTCCAATTGATACGGGTGAATATTTGCCCATACTGGATGGGAGAACGGAACTTTTTTTTTTTTTAATGAATAAACTGTAGATGCTACTAAAAATTTCCTGAGTATACAAGATTCATGCCCATGACCAGAGAGTTTGACATTTGTTCATGGGCAAATATTCTTTCTCATTTGCAGTGTGATAGTCTTTTCCATTCAAATAATTAGATGCATAAGGCAGGAGTGCACCGAACGAGTGTGGGTCACATCTGTGTCTCCAATAAGTCATGAAAATAGCTTCAGTTCAACTCTGCAATGGTTGTGTAAAAATATAGACAGTTTTCAGCTATGGACAGACCATATGTTGAATGACCTTGCGGATTTCCATAATGCTTTGGGTGACATACATTTTGATCACACTGAACTCATTGAGTGCTGAATGAGAGGAGTCTCACTCAGACTGCAGATTGAGATCTAGAAAAGAGGCCAGCTCTTTATATATGTACTTGAATTTTCCTTGCATACAGTGAAGCTGAAAGTGCTTTGCTTGTTACCCACCATCTCAAGTCCCACTATGTTTCATCGATGCATACTAACTATTCTCATCCAGAACTAGACTTAGACAGTGAATCTGTTCTTATAGCATGCTATGCTCAACATTTAATGATCCATAGCTGACAGTGACTGAGGGCCACTGATAGCAAAATGACTGTAGTGCGTGTGCACAGAATACTCCAGAGATGATTACTGTAGGATACTGCTAGGATTTCAATACCAGGTCATACATAAACTGTATAATTCTAACACAATCATATTTAAATGCAGAGGGAACAGTTGCTTGATTTGACTTTGTTTCTGCAACCATATTGGCCTTTAATTCTGGTGAGCATTAATTTCTCCAAGCATATCTGAACACCTATTTTGCTAGATGTTGGTAATACCACTTACTTTTAAGGTAGTCCGATTATTTTCATTATAACATGCTGCTTTCATTTGCTCAGAATACCAATAAGCTTCACCTGTTTGGGTATATGTTTTCCACTCCCAATGATTGCTTCAGATTGATTTTCTTTGTGCTTTTCTTTTTTTTTTTTTTTTAACTTTAATATAAAACAGTTCATTTATTTCTGATCATGAAAGTAGAAAAGACTATATTGTTTTCCAATGTTAAATTATTGCCAGCCTTTTTTTAAGACGTAGAATAGCATCACACTTCAGAGCAGTTATTTAGAAATTGGTTGGGAGTGGCCTTTGTTGGAAAGATATTCATTTAGTCTTCTATATGAAAATCTACTCTAATCGGTTAGAAGCTTTTCAAAAACTAAAGTTAATATACAACATAAAGATGATTAGCAACTATTGTCTCAGACATCAGTGCTTATGTAGAACTTTCTCTATTTTAGTATAAAAGAGGACTTTTTAATTTGCAGCTCCAGGACATTGTTAACCAGCAATTGTAGATTGTTGATGATGTGCTTCCAGAGATCCTAATACTGAGCTCTGGCAGAAAGAATCTGTCCAGTTCAAGTGAAATCCAATCCAGACCACAGAGGGTAAATGGGAGAATAGAATGGAAATAAAAGTGTGGATTTAGCATTGAAACAGGCAGAGTGAGAAGAAAACTAAATTTGAGCCTAGAGTTTCAACAACTAATTGATCATGGAGACAAAGGATAGCGGTGGGAAGAGAGAGGTTATTTTTTCACAGGTGGCTTTCCATCTCATATAAAACATACCGTACAGCTTCAACAACAGAAATGCCCAGTGTTCTGCAAATAAAGCTATGCGTAATTGTCCATCCCCATTTTATCCCTAGGCCATGAAGCAGAAGTGCCACAGTGAAGTCTCTTTTAAAGTATAAACTAAGGTAGACCAAAATAAGATCAAACCTGCAATTGTCTATAACCACCTGGATGTTGGAGGGAGATATGGGGCATGATAGAAAACACAAAGAATTATTTTCTAGGACACCTGAAATGTAAAACTTCTAGGCACTAATATAGCAGGAAAGTATCTTCTGTTCTCCAAGACAGTAGACTATTGCTAAATTCCACAGTCCCTGTCCCTGGTAGACTTTAACAGTACTGTTTCTATGTATGGCTGGGGAAACTGTGGGGAGAGATTAGGATTAAGTGAGAGTCAGTAAGAAATTGAAAAGTTTAATACACCTAGCATTCAATAAATAATTTTATTAGCAGCTTAGGTTAATAGCATAATTCAGTCTGGAAGGAACCTGAGGAGTTTTCCAGCCCAACCTCCTGCTCAAACCAGGATCAATTAGTAGATCAGACCAGGATGCCCAGGCCTGTATGCAGTTGGGTCTAGAAAACTCCAAGGCTGGAGATTTCACAACCTGACTGGGCAGCCTGCTCCAATGCTTGACTCTTCTAATAGTGAAAAAATTTTCCATTATATACAGTTAGAACCTTACTTGCTTGAAATTATGCCTTTTTTTGTCATACTTTTAGAGTGTAAATGATTAAACAACAACAGAAACATTTTAGAGATATGAACTACAGCTAGAAAACAGTAAAGATTTCAAATGACTTATGAAAACACCATATGTTTAAAAGCAGAAATGTAAGCCATTACATCTCATATTGCATGTAGATATTCTCTATCTAGATGACAGTTATGCTATCTATATTCACTCTTTAGTACATTATTTGCTATAGTAGCTAGTGGTATGATACAAAATGGCACTATTTGGGTGATAAGATATGAGGGGGGGAAAGCATTATAGTTTATACAACTCTTCAAAATCAGGAAAACATTTCATCATGTATTAATAAAGGTGATAGAGCACTTGGGTAGATTCTAATTCCTCTGTGTGTGGAATAGCACCCTACACGAAGAGAAAACCATTTTGTACGAGTTGGGGAAACTCCTTTGACCTCAGGGAGATGTGGGAGTGTTATGGGAAGATCTGGATCATCACCTCAAGTGGAATAAGACTCAGTTCTTCATGGACAAGGACATCTGCATTTAAGCCTGAAGATGCCCTGAACATTCTTTTTAGTGAAGAATGGTGTGTTTAGTAGATCTTGGTTACACTAACACTGACCTACAGACTTTATGATTTTCTTTTTCTTACTGTTAAAAATATCTCAAAGAAAAGTATGCCTTGCCCTCTCCAACATGTACTGGTCAACTGCAATGAACCTCATGCTTTATCATAATTAAAAGAAAGTAGAGAAGACAAGTCCCTCAAGTTTCTGAAAATTGCTGTAAGTAGGATAGGTTTACACTTCTGATTCAGAAAAGTAAAACAGAAATTCATGAAATGGAAATTATTAATGGATTCAATATTACTATCTCACTGCTAATGGTTTAAATAAATTATTGGTATAGAGATTCCCTTAGCTGTTTAAAAATAGCAAGAGTATCTCCAATTATTCATGTTTAATGTTGCTCAGTGAATGAGGGTGAATCTTTGACCCTGTTAATGCCTTGTTAGAAAAGAGATGGATGTCTAGAATTTTGGGGATCACACAGTTCTGTTATAGCAGCTATTTAAGAGTACTTAGGCAAGAAGTGTTATAGAATAATTAGAACCACTTAAGGCTAGGGCTTTTTAGCTGGTGGGGTTCTAAACAGAAAAATTTGAAATAGTCTTTATACATGTATGTATGTGGATGCACATGCATGTCAGAGCATATAATACAACAGAGGTTTAAAGAACAACACCATACAAAAGAACAGTACAGGTTATTCATTACCAGGATAATACTGAGAGACTATAATTTGTTATGTGTTGGAAAAGAAATAAAGGCCTCCTTGCTGAAGGGTCTCTAACTTGTTCCTTATTGTACCTTTTTACACTCTGCCTGAGTTACCAAATGCCCAACTCTGTGAGACTGGGGGTAACCAGCAAAAGCCCAACTCAGGCCTATGACACAGGCAAGTTTTCTCATATCTCGTATGCATAGTGGTACACAGATTGTTGCAAAAGCACCTGCACAATAGGCCTCAACAATAGGAAGAGAACCAGAAAGAAGAGATTTGTTCTTAGTTCTTGTACATTTCTTGTGTTTGATTCTCTTAATCTCTCTGAAAGAGAAGGCTCTAGGTTGGAAGGGTGGTATGCAAAACAGATTAATTATCCAAATAAATAGACAATGCACATTTTCTGAGAGAAGAAGAAGAAAGGAATTTTATCAGACTATCTTTCACTGAGCTGTATCTTTTGATTAAAATGTAGCTCATAGAGCGGCTTGATATATAGAGTTGTATCAAGTGGTGGAAGAAGTCAGATCTGTTCTGTAGGTGCTACTGTAGACTCTGCACTATGCCTGTACCCTTAGTACTGCTTTGCATTTTGGATTCAGGGTTACAATTGCTCATATCCTCATGCTTTTATGTCCTTCCTGTCCTGCCAGGGGATCCTTCCATTATTCTACACTTCGATCTGATACGTAAATATATAAGCAGTCATATGAAATTTTGTGGTGATAAAGATACATGTTTATGCTACTGAAAAGAATTACTAAATTCACTGACAGGAGATAAAAGTAATTAACTTGCACCATTATTTTGGCTTTTTCATTTTTTTAATTTTTTACAGTCCCTGGTTGTGCTGATTGAATTCAGAGATGAAAATATTTTGTCCCTGTTTGGTATAACTGACAGTTTAGCAGTGGGAAAATCAAAGGAAAAAAGCTTGCAGAGTATTGCTGGACCCACCAGGAAAATAAGCATGTGTGACTTGCAGAACTGTAGAAGTTTTATAACACTTTCCCTGTGTCTTGTCTCCACTCCTGCCCCAGTTCCCAGCATGCGTAGGACTCCCAGGATGCACCTACATCACATACTGGCATAGCAGAAACTTTCTCTGCTATAAAACTAAGTAGAAGGAATAGAACTATCCTGACTCCCAATTCAGAGAGTGCTTCTTATTCTCCTAATTGTGGAGTGTGCTACAAGTGTAGGTACTCACCTTAATCAGAGCAGGTAAAAACATGTCCTCAGAATTTAAGAAATGAAGGTAAGTGTTAGTTTTATATATTGTCCTGCTCCATAGACATAATAATGATGATCATAAACAATAGAAACCATGAATGAATTATTTTCCTGTTAGGTATGTGGAATTTTTTGTGGAATTAATTATGTAACAAAGTAAGAATAGTCCCAAACAAAATGTTAACAAGCTTTGTAATTGTCATGGTTTAAGCCCAGCTGGCAACTAAGCACCACACAGCCGCTCGCTCACTCTCCCCTGGGTGGGACGGGGGAGAGAATCGGAAGGGTAAAAGTGAAAAAACTCGTGGGTTGAGATAAAGACAGTTTAATAGGGAAAGCAAAAGCTGTGCACACAAGCAAAGCAAAACAAGGAATTCATTCACTACTTCCCATGGGCAGGCAGGTGTTGAGCCATCTCCAGGAAAGCAGGGCTCCATCACGCGTAATGGTTACTTGGGAAGACAAACGCCATAACTCCAAATGTCTCCCTCTTCCTTCTTCTTCCCCCAGCCTTATATGCTGAGCATGACGTCATATGATATGGAATACCCCATTGGCCAGCTGGGTTAGCTGTCCTGGCTATGCTCCCTCCCAGCCTCTTGTGCGCCTGGCAGAGCCTGGCAAGCTGAAAATTCCTTGAGTAGTAGATTGCCTAGCAACAACTAAAATCATTAGTGTGTTATCAACATTCTTCTTATACTAAATCCAAAACATAGCACTCTACCAACTACTAGAAAGAAAATTAATTCTATCTCAGCCAAAACCAGGACAGTAATTATCAGCACTTTCAAACTGGGAACAGGTGCTTAGAACTCATTTACTGGCATTTGTGTGGGCTTCTGTGTGTCTGTGAACATAAAATTACAAAGTGAGTATGATAAGTGCTCTTTCACAAGGGGCTCATTTATTTCTTTTTAACTTACCGGGAATTACGTAGCATTAATTTAGCTTTCAGACAGGTATAAAAAGTGCACCAAAAAGTTACGTGCAAAGGCTTACAAAGTTTCTGTGCATCTGTATATTTCTCCAGCATTGTGATTCGACAAGTAATTAATACTCTTGGTTAAGTAACTGGTTGAAGAGTAAAAATGTAATGGCTTTTGTTACTGAGAGAATATCTAATGTGGCTTTTAAACCATAAATGAAGAAACATAGCTAGCTACTGCAAATCGCAATGCCCAATAGTTTTCATATTTTTCACTACATTTTATGTATTTTCAACCATTATACAGTGATAAGAGGGTTTTTTTTCTTAAGATATTAATATTTATGTATTTTCATCATTGCCAGAAAGCCAACATCTTCTCAACGGTCAGATGAGGTTGTCTGCAAATTGTAGAGCTACAACATTAGTTCATTTATTATTAACAGAGCTCATAAATACTCACACCATCCAAAATAGCCTTAAACAATTGCAATTGAGCATGATCTGAATTCTTTTCTTCCCCAGGGAGTTCTATTTTCTGGTATATAATTAGGTGTCATCAGCTGTGACAGGAAGAACTCTACTCCACCCCATTTCTTGCAATAAATGACAGATTTTATAGCCTACAGCTACTAAAATATTTGACTAACTGGAAAACAAAAACAAGCAGTATGGAAAGGTTATTATTTTTGACAAAAATATAATCAGGTTAGTTACTAATAAACTTTTTTTAAGTGTGCTTTCTACAAAATTTGAAAGACTGTTCTTGAAAGAGAGAAAGTCCAGCCAAACCCCACATGCAAATTTAAAGTCATTGCAGTGAAGAATGTTGTAAGTGACCCTGAAAAATGTTTGATCTGTGAATTATACTAGCCCTTGTATATATCTATGAAGAGATTAATAAATAGCTAGAGAAAACATTATCCACAGCTGTACACTTTGCTTCTAATTTGGAGGTTTGAACTCCTTTGCACTGAGAGCAAACTACAGACTCATAGAAAGAAGGAAATTTTCACTAGGGCTATTGTTCCTTAACATACCAAGGTCTGAAGTGAAGACATTTCAGCATTTTGTGTTGGCTGATCTGTTTATGCATAAAGGAGGCAGAGAAAGGCAGGCCACAAAGTGGGGTCAAGACTTTCTGCAGCAACTCGAGTAAATTATCATACTTGTGAATCAGTCTTCTAAGCTGTGATCCATTGTAGAAACCTTAGTTTAAGTCCAAATCCAGACTCATTATTCTTGCCCTCCAAACACTTCCTTGTTTCTTGAAAGTGACTATCTTTCAAATTATGAGCTATGAATTAATAGTACATTTGATCATCAACATGGAATATTAGCTAAGTATTTCTTAATTTGGTATTTAAAAATACATACAGTGTAGCTAAGACAGGAACAAATGTTTGTCATACACAGAAAAATTAAGTCAGACAGGATAAAAACATAAATGGCTAGGATTAGAGCTGAGGGGGCAAATCTATCTTGAAAAGGTGCTAAAAGGAATAGACCACACACAATTTTGCCAATTCAAAATAATATTTAAAGTCAAATAGATTCCTGGAAGGAAAAGAAGTAACAAGCTCAGCAGTGGAATAACAACTTGTAACTCTGGCATTGGAATAACAGTATGAGCAGTTTTATTCCAAAGTCATCCTGAAGCCTTTTTTTTCGGTACTTGAAATGAATGTACATAGTCCCTTAAAGTGGTAATTAAAATAACACAGAGAAGAATAAATGTCCTTTTACAAGGAAATCTGACTTAGCTCTGCTCATGTAGCAATGAAAATTTATATTCATTGAAGCTAAAAGTGGTTAGAAAATTTCTCCAGATTAGAAGAGGAAAACAAGGAGGTGAATGGCAAATGCCTTTAACAGTTATTTCAGAATTCATCTCTGTGGCCCTGGTCCTATTGATGATCATTTTTATTTCAATGGGACCCTATGAATATATTTCTTAAGTGGTTTGGAGACTGAGGGTCAAAATTGAATGTGTTTGTTTTCTGATATTTTAATATAAAATGAATCTTACATTAAAAAAAAATCCCTGTGAAGGAATGGCAAACAATTAATAAGACATCCTCTTGGCACACCACTATGCAGAAAAGTAGACTTAGGTTTGGTCCAATCGTATTTGCAAAAAAACAAGACAACATGCAGATGAAGGAAAGGCAGTCTACTGGGGAAAAAATAACTGAAAAAGATATGTATCTGACATCATTGATTAGAAATGCTGAAGAACCTCTTAAACAAAAATAAATGTATTGCTTCTGTCACTGAGATTAAAAAAAGAAGACATTTGAAATGGTCCCTTCACAGTCTGAGGACTCCTTTGTGCACAACTATAATTGTTATTGTATTTCTCTTGTAAAGAAGTGTTCAGTGGCAGAAACTTTAATTAAGAGAATCAACAACATTATTATCTGTTTTTCCTTGGAAAGGATAAGATCTTAAAACTAAGATCTTGGAAGAACTTGGATTAGACTTTAGTTCAAATGAAGAACTGTATCCATCTATTTTGCCCATATACAATGCTGCATTAGTCTACCATAACTTGTTAGAAGTAAAATATTGCAGTATAACTCAAAATTGACTTCTGGAAACTGATGGGCACAGCCTTCAATAAAAAGAATTCTTCAGGTCTCATTTTTCTGTGAGAACAGAGACTTCTGGTATATTTATTATCCAGCATTTTCCTGGGTATGTTCTGTTAACGATAAGTTATCAGTGAAGTACTTTTATACTTAAGAAAAACTATCCAAGATTTATTAAGCATATTAAGAATCATGTTAAATCATGCTATCAGAATTCAAGAAGCCAAAAGAGTAACAAGCACTCAAAAAAAAAAAAAAAAAAAAAAAAAAAAAAAAAAAAAATTGAATGAAGACAGTTTAATAAACTTGAACATAGAAAAGGCAATTTAATAAAGTCTGGTTTTCCTGGATAGAAAAAGTAGTTGGGGTTAAAATAGGATGTCATTTATTAACTCCTTGGGGTTTTGCACTTTAAAAAAAGTAAAATCTGATTCATTTATTGATGAAGGAAAAAAAAAGCTATATACTATAAGTATCAGGATTGGCAAAAAATTAGTAGTGCAAAATAGAAAAATCAATGTATAGTTGGTTCCAAACAGCTCTTCCCTTTCTCTTATTCACATTTACACACAACAGAAGAAGGAATTTCATTTCATGTATGTCTTTGCAGAGTATTTTGTGGAACATTTCTTTCAGCATCAGTATTGTCTTAAGGAGTTCTCATCAATCATTGTAGCCTTTATGCCATCTCCTCAGTTAAGCTAGTACAGCTGTTTACAGGTCTGTGCTGTGGGACTGAAAAATTGATCCAGAGCAAAAATAAGCCATTTTCCCCAGTTATTTTTAACCAAGAGAAATGAAGATAAGGAGTGCCAGATATGTAAGATCTGCCTGAGTCAGCACAGGCACAGAAAGAAGTGTTTATCAAACTGTAGCCTTTCATGTCTTGTTCTGTCACATATGTGCAAAAGCTTGGATTTAGAGGTAGTTCAATGGTGAATGATCGCTGACTGCAGCAAGGCTAAATCAAGAGCAGAAAAAAAAGAATTCCTTCATCATATCCTTTTTTTTTTCCTCCGGCTATTATCAGAGCCTGGAGAAGGGCCTTAAATTAACTTTAGGGGGAATCTAATTTTAAAATATATTTAACACAAATTTTACTTGGGCTGCGAAGCATTATGAGAGATGGAACATCATGAAAACTTCTCTAAACAGAAGCAGAGACAACAGGAACCCTGAGAAACTATGAGTTTTTATCATAGATACTATGATAAAAACAACTGTACCAGTGTAGTGCACAGCAAAGAGAGACATACTATATTTTCAATGTATCCTTTTGTCTGTTGTTCCAGAGCTACAAATAGGTCTTGAAATGTTATCTTATACTTCCTGGAGATTTTGACAAAGCGTCCTCCTACTCTCAAGAAGTGTAATAATAACTTATATGGTATGATAATGAGTCTCACAAATCCCTGAAACAGAACCCTGCGTCAGCCTCCCTTGATGCTAAACACTTTCAAGGCTCTGTTGATCTGACAAAACTAGCTCTAATACAAGAAGCACAGACTGTAACATCCGGTAGTCTTTCAACAGAAGAGTGCTTTAAAAAAATCATCATAGCATTTATAAAAGGAGCTTTTATGTGTTTTCTACTGCATGGACACAACTCTTGTAGTTGCACTCCAATTATAACAATCAGGAAAGGTATTAAGATAAATTTTTGCTATTTCATAAAATGCAAATTCTGGTGATTAGAAGTGAAAAACACCTATTGCTTGAATTCTAATATATCACGATAACACATGCTCATTGAACATTTTTGGCATGGGACTCTAAGCAAACAGATTGCAATAGTTCGCTTAAAACTAAAAAAGAGATCTCAAAGACAGCATTAATAACAGATTTCCAGTACATAGAGATCAATAAATAATTATTAGTAAACACAATCAGAGAATCAAAAATTCAGCAGAAGTATATATTTGAAAGACATTTAAAAGTCTTATCCTTATGAATTTCTCAGAAATTTGGTTTCCTAACACTTTCTGGAGGGTTTAGTGATTATCAGGCTTTGCCATGAACAAAATCAATAGCAACTGTGACTTTGCTCACTGGTCAGTATGATTGTTTTAGAAAATCCTATATGATTATGTTATAATTATACTTTATCAAGGCAATATCTCAAAATATTTTTCTGAGTAAAATTTATATTGAAGTTCAAAAATGAAAATAATTCTAAGACCATAGAGGATATAGGGAAAATACTATTTCTTATCAAGGTAATATGCATAAAATACTTTCTTCTTATTTCCCCAATTTTTAAAATTTATTTTCATAATTTTGGTTAAAAAGTCTAGTCATATATGCCCTGATAACAGTTTCATTTTGGTATTTCTAGTATTCTTTGTCCCTATAAATTGAGTTTTAAAGTTGAAGAAAGATAAGAAAAAACTTGACATTCTTGTAGATTCCAAAGAGGATCCATCCGAACAAATACTCTGTGCTCAGAGTATCACATGACACAAGCGATCACCAAAGCTTGGCAGAGATAATAGCACCGGTACCAAAAGCAGTACAAGTGCCTTATTGAGGCACCGTCTATGTCGATTTGCATTGCTAATTCATCTGCACTGATTTTAGTGTCTGAATTAGTATTCTAACACTGTGCTTTTCTGTGCCGGGCGGCTATCCCGACTGACTTGACCTTAGCTTGAACATCTCTGTGCCATTCTCCATGACAGGGTATAGATGCACCCGCCGGCCCTGGAAACATCTGTGAGATCCCTGTGGAACCGCCCTCCCTTAGAGCCATTCTCCTGTGTCTTCCTGAAGAGTCAGAGTTGCCGCACAGACCATCTGCATAACTGCTGCGGTCAGATCTCATCTGATTCATTTAATTGCCTCAGTAAGAGGACAGTTAGAAGGTTTTGAAAGTCTTGTTCCTCAGTTGTGTTGTAATATAACATTTCACCTCCAATAAAGATATGATTTCTTTTGTRAATAATATTAGATTAAATTAGAATAAATAATATTAGATTATATAATATAGAAGAAAGAAACACACAGTTAAGGTGATTTAGGTGATTTTTTTTTCAAATCTATTAGGGTATTATTTCCAATAGCAAACAAAATTCAAAAATCATAGATGGTACACAAATACAGTCAGAGACCAGAATTACCGCATACCTTATGGATTAATAATTATTAACACATTTTTTGGTATTTTTCAGTACAACAAATGGTCAAAGAAGCCTATACTTTCTTCTTCTTTTTTATCCTGATTTTGTCCCAGTTAAATGACTTCAAGATAAGTTAGAAAACATTTTCATTATTTTAATGAATATTCTTAGTGATAAGTAAGCTTGAAAACAGACTTTCCAGGCAAATCTCTTTAATATGTTTCACACATTTTTATACATTATGTGGCCAAAATATTCTAAGAAAAATATTTGCTATTTCTATAACAACTTCAGTTGTGGGAGGGAGATAAAACTTTGCACCTTGTTTGGACTTAATACCAGATCTAACAAAAGAATGAGGTGAAGTGAAGGTGACTAGAACAGGGTTGTACACCAAAAAAAAACTATTCAGCTGGTGCCTGATCAGGGATGTTAAAATTCTGTAGGCCATGTAAAGCATCTTTAAAAAGACAAATATGAAAGCTGGACAGTACTTGAGGACTCATTTGTTTTGCACGGAAGTAGTATTTGCTTCTACATAGGTGGTTGCAACCACAAGTACAGAGGCCTTATTGAAATTTTTGTCTCCATGTTCCTTATTATATTGTGGATATGGTCCAAATAATGTCATTATTTGGATCCTAGTCCATAACCTAAGTCACACTCAGTGAAAGGTAAGCCCACCTATCTCCTTTCCGACATCAAAAGCGGTAAAATGCAACTTTTATTCCTCTCAGAATCTATTCCTAGAGGGCAAAGTGTTTAGAAGTAAACACTAAAAGCATTCTTGGAAAAATGTATTTAAAACATAATTTTGAAATTATCCTTATTTTTGCTTCTTTTGTGTTTAATCTTTAATGTTATTATTACAGGAAAAGAGGAGAGTTCTGCTATGAAATGTCTCATTTATTTCAATATTATTTTTGAAAAAATGTTGGTGAAATTGATGGGTTGTAAATGAAAGTATTTTATATCCATTGGGTATGTCCTGTCCAGATTGAGTTCAAGTAACAGTCATAAAAAGCAAATCCAAAAATAAGTTGCATTGCTACTACTCAGCCACTCTTAAGTGTCTGATTAATGATTGAACCTATTAAGATGACAGGTATTTTCAAGGGACTACCCAAAGAGTGAAGTAGTTTAATGCATTAACTTTTCATTTTGTTTTAACTCAGAAAGAAGTTGTGCGTACATTAAAAAGAGTATGGTAGTTGTAAGCAACTTGAAATTCACAATTAGAGCAGTACAGGTCTCGTCCTGGTGGAGGTGTCACATTACAGGTCAATGTAAGATGCCCACGTAGTTTAGCAATGAATACTTGTGAGAAACCAGAATAATAATGAAATTATGTCTGACCCTAAACATCCCACAAGTACCAGGGAAGGAATGAAAAGCATAGCTGACTGCAGCTTAATGTAAAGAATATTCCAGCATCATTAACAGGAACCATTTGATATAAGATCCATTATGATATTTTCTATACAAAGCAAGAAATTGCTTTTTTTTAAATGCTAACAGATCCATGGTTAAGGTGAAACAGTAATTTTCTTTTTTCATCCTGGACCACCTCACACATCAGAGCTCTCCTTCTGTTCATGATTAAGTCACCAACACAAAAGCCAGTTCATTTTACCTTTTCACATTTAAATTAAATTTCATTCTCTTAGTGAAACAGATACATCTTTACAGGCATAGATAAATCCACTCAACCAAATCAGGGTTGCGCTGACCTTCAAGGAAGTTTTGCCAAGATTTTATCCATTATGATAATCCTTATTTATTTGGTGACTAAAGGTCTTGAACAAAGATTTGTTTCCCATTTGCACACAAGTTAGTAAAAGTCAATTCCTGTCTCAGTGATCTTTATTTTGTATGGAGACCTAAGAGAAGTTATAAATACAGATAATGTGGCATTTTTTCAAGAAGCTTCATGATCCAAGTCACTTAGAAAAAACTTCTTGTACTGAAATACACATACATTAGAGAAGATACTCTGAAGTAAGTTACTTCTACAATTGCTATGCTGTAAGATTGCTTCTTTCATTCAGCAGAGTGAGCTAGAAAAAGGTTTACTAAACTCTTTTACTGAAACATTTTTTTATTTATTGTATACAGAAAATATTATTCCCTCACTTATACACTACGTTGCCCTAAATAAACAAACAAGTAGAAAAACTCCTAAATCTTGCAATGTCAAGACTGTATCATATTTTTAATGCTTTTTTTCTGCTGGAGTAAAAAAATGCTTAGCATTTTGTTAAATATGCAAAAGACATTTTGAGAGTAACTGCAATTTAAAAGCTTAAATTAAAAGTTTTTCCTAAGAAATACAGAATCCTAGAAATGTGGAGCTGCAAAGGAACTCAGAATATCACATCATCTTGCTTTGAGGCTGGAACAAGTATATTTAGACCAATCTTAACAGTAATCTATCAAAACTACTCTTTAAAAACTCTAATGACAGGCACTCCACAAGCGATGTAGGTAACCCTTCTTAACTGTATAAAAAGGTGTTCCTGATATATAACATAAGTCTCTCCTACTGCAACCAATTATTTTTGTTTTGCTTTTGGTGGCAACATTCACAACAAATAATTGTTCTCCGTACAACAATTTGTATATTGGAAGACTTATCATGTCACCCCAAGGTTCTCTTTTCAAGACTAAATAAGAAAGGCTTTTCATTTTTTTTGTTCAGCCTTTGCTCAGTGTTCATATTTTCCACATCTATTAACCTTTTGTTGCTTCCATCTCATCCCCTTCTTTCCTTAGTACTTGAAACTGTATTCAGTAATCCTGTCAAGGCTTCACAAATGCTGACTAAAGTGAAATAGTTACTTCGTATGTCTCAGGACTTCCATATTTTAAATCATCCTTTTTCTGCTGGTTTTGCAACATAGGCTAATGTTCCGTAATGTATCGTAATCCTTAGACTCTTTTCTGCAGTATATCTGCCTAGTGAGACGTTCTGTATTTTGCATTTTCTTTTCCTTCCTAGGCAGTTTGCATCTGTCTTCTTTATATTCTATTTTACTGCTTTGTACCATTTCCCCAGTTTATCAAAATCATTCTGAATATAATTCTGCCTTCCAGAATGTCTATAACCTTCCTGGTTAATGTTATCCACAAGTACTAGTCTTTCAATTGTAAATGCAAATATTGCATAATGCTGTCCTCAAGTATTTATTTCAGTCTGACAGTGAACAGATGCTAAGATGTCTCTGCTAAGTGATTCAAGTGATTTTACAGTAATTTCTAGTAAGAACATATTTCCATACTTCTGACAGTGTCGTATGGAATCGTCGCATGTCAGTAAAGAAAAAGTATGTAAATACTTCCCTGTTACCCTCTTATCTGTGCTGTCATGGGAGGATATTAGACTGGCCTGTTGTGATTTGTAACTCTGTTGTGATTTCAGTAACTCTATTGTGGTTACTTTTAATCAACCTCAGACTTTCTAGGTACTCAGAGGAAAATCATTGATTAATTAATTATTGCAGTATCATTTGATGTGTAAGCTAGGCATATGATACATAAAAATATTTTCCTTTTTAGTTTACTAGTTGTGTGTTTCCATTAGATGTCCCTTCAGCCTTCATCTGTTCTGAAAGTTCTCAAAGGTGACTGCTAATGGTTCAGAGAGAATTTTAGTTCATAAATACCTTAGGGAAATATGTTGTTAAATTGTGGTGATTTGAACAGATCTGGTTCATCTAAGAACTTTTCTATCTGTTAACCAATTCTGGCTTATAGTTCTAGCACTTGCTTGCTAATATTAATTATGTTAAGCTTCTGGTCACAATTAACCTTTTTGGTGAAGAATGAAGAAAAAATATAGCGAAGATTTTGCACTTTGTTATGTCATCTGTTATTTGGTCCTCCTTTCTGTTAAGTAATAGACATTTGCTTTCTTTCATCTTTTCTTTATTTTAATGAATTTGTGGAACTTTTTCATATTTTTTTCTATGTAAGTTTCTTGTGGTATATTTTTGTTCCTCAGCCTTTCTAAGTTTGTTCATGTGCATTTTCATCTTTATTGTTAGAGTACCTACCCATTTAATGGAGTGGATTCTAAATCAGATAAGAAGACTGAGTCCTGTTAAAGGCAATAGGAATCTCACCATTGACTTGAATAGAGGAGAGATTTAATCCTTCTCTAAATGCGAAGGTTTTAATAGGGCCCTCCAGGCAGAGCAGTGCCATGCATAAAGTCCCAAACCACCACCAGAATGAAGGGCAGCATAGTCGTGTTAGTGCAGCACTCCACCTGTCTAATTAGGCCTGCCTCTCACTGGGAAACTGATTCATACTTTGTCGGTGCCTCTGCATGGAGCTACTCTATCCCACAACAAGTTTTTGATTTATTCAGAGCTAACTAACTTTATTCAGACCTAATCTCTGAAAGCAGTGCCACTGAGTAACATATCCTCAATATACCCTAAATAATAATTTATAACTTTAAAAAAAATAATGCATACGCTAAATACCCTCTATTATTAATTGCAGTCGTGTTTTCCTGCACATTATTTTCAGATGATCTTTTTTTTTTCTTGCTGAACAATATAAACATTAAGATCAGTACTTATGAACGACAAAGCTGCAAAGTTCTAGAAATATTTTTATTAAATTTTTTTTGCCAACAGGATAGTCCAGTTAAATCATTACATTTTACTTTCTCTTTATGCAATTGGTCACGTGACAGTAGTTACACAGAGGACAATGCAGGTACTTTATAGAAGACTTCTGTAGAGCTTCGAAGAAGGCTTTGTTAATATAATCTCCTGTCTACTGAAAAATAAAATGAAAGCTTTTGCTTTTCAGGGTGTCCATAGTGAACCAACAAAACGTATATAGTAGAGGCCTGTAAATCTTTGTCAATCTATCTTGTACAGTTTTTGAAAAAATTAAGGAAAGGTTTGAGACAGATAGAGGCAATTGAAAGAGACTATGAATTCACTGAAATTTAGAAATTCATAGTCAGCTCTGCTTTAACTTATATGTTCAGGCCAGTTTCTTTCCATGATTGATTATTTTAATACTTAGCTTTTCTCTTTTTTTTGTGGAAAGAATCAGATAGGCAAACATTAAAGAAGATGGAGTTCAGGCCATCCACGTGCTGCCTTAAGAAGGCACGTTGTACAGGTCCAGCTTTCTGGAAGATTCACTGAGAAGAATCACACCTCTTGGCCTTCATCATTATGCTGAGAAAAAAAGTATCTGCAGTTCTATATACTACAAACATGAAATTTACTCCACATGATCAGCTAACTCTCAATAAATCCTTTTGAGATGGTAATATTTAAATACAAATCTTTTTTTATTTTCCCKGATGCTACTGGGAATAAAGTATACATATAAAGTCCAGCTCCATAGCTATTATAATTTTGCAAGACCCCAGTGGCTCCAAGAGAGCTAAATGTATTTATGACAGTTCTGGAATTGCCCTAATAAGAACAAAAGACAATTGGAATTTGTATTAATTAACCATGTCCTATAAGGAAACAAGGACAGTTAACATTTACCACTACAGTATTGTATAAAACATGGTACACAAGAGTTAATGTAAATGTGAAAGAATAAAGTTTCCTCTCCTAAATTCTAATAAGCCCAGGGCTTTGGTGCAGCCACCATCTATTTATCTTTTCATAGTATCTTTATCCTTATCAACCTGCAAACAGCATCAGAATGCTATACATATACACGATGGATTATTGCTATTATGCTCATGAGAATGGCAGGCATGAAGTATGAGAACAGAGTTCAGCCAGCAAGTATGATATAAATTATGTATAAGTAGCTTTTAGCGTTGAGCACTTTGAAAAGTTCAGTAAGTGCATGTAACTGAAGTAAATCAGCTAACCCTATGTCACCACAGGACTATTTCCTTTAAGAGTATATGTAAGGCATTTTTCAACATGCTTAAAAAGTGTATGAAAGTAACTCATTTTAATTATGTAAGCAAGACACTGCTCTGGACATAGAAGGAGAAAGTTTGCAGGACTATTGTAAGGCCTGAGGACCTAATTACCACTCAAGTCTGATTTAAGACCTAATCCAAGATTTTATGGCATGAACTACTGGGGTCTGACTGAGAGTCCAGCCTCATCTTTTTCTATACTATTACTGTTAGATTACACAGAGATACTTAGCATGATTCCCTTCAGATTGAATTTTGAGGGTATACAACCTGGGAAGGGGCATGGATCTAGGATTTTATTTTTCCTCCTTCAGTCACTGTATTTATGCACACTCACGTTGCATTTTTGCATGCTTCTTATTCTGTAGACTACTGTGAAGGTAGGATATGAAAGACTGGGGACTGTTGAGAGGATGACAGCTGGGTGCTCACTTTTTTACTTGTACCAACTGCTTTAATGTATGGTAGCCATTATATATTAAATAATAATCACACATTATTTTCCCAAGATATTTAAAAGCAAGTGAGATATGGCAAAATAATAGGAGTCTGGGTACATTCGTTGTTGAAAAATGAACAGAATTGCATTACCCTTTTTATGGTATAGTTTTTATGGTATAGCTTTTCCTTGTTTTATTTTAATATAATAAATGATAACATTTTATTGTTCTTAATTCTTGACTACATAAGCAGGCAGACTAGTTAAAGTAATAGCATATAACTAAAATATCCTTTCTTACAATCTGTTTGAAAGTGAAAGGGTTATCATTTCCTCTAACGTACACATGGCCTTGGCCATACCAGCACACACACACATGCACCCCGAGCCCGGTGGGATTAAAGCACTGTATGTGGCTCAACATCTTGTGGAAGATCAGGAAACTATAGAGGAAAGTATTTTCTTGTTTGAAGATTTGGAAGAACCACTCTTAGAAAAAAGGGAGGAGGCTTCTGATGTTAGTGATCTTGCCCCTTTCATGTTTTAAAAAGACTCAAGGAACGTTCCTCTTTCATCGGCCTGAGGTAGAAAAGAAGTGGCTTTCCCAACTCTAAATATTTAAAGAAGCCCTCATAAAACTTGAAAAAGGTTTGAGCTGTTTCTTTATGGGACTAAATTCTTAAGGGTATAGGAAGACATACATTGATATTTACCTCTTACAATATTTTACTTCTATAATAGATGTATCATGGGGGTATTGGTACCATTTTGTAGACTTTGCAGCATCTTCCTTTTATATACTTTCAAAGAGTCTATACAGTGTAAGTTCAAAATAGAAAGCTTTTTAATACTCCTTCCTGTGTGAGTGCACATATGTAAAAATAAAACTTGAAAGGTTACTGAGATAGATCCATGATACATGTTTATCGTTAGATTTCACTGTTAACCTGTGACATCTGAGGTAAGGCTCATCATGTAGCAGAGCTCACACAGCATGCTGAATCGCACAAAGGATTCTACTACTGTTTTTGAATGCTTACAGAAACGGAGTGGAGATAGCTGATTTTGTGGGCTAGCTCACGCTTGAGCTGAAATCCATGAAAGTGAACATCCCAGAGCTTAGAGAAGTCTTCTTTTCATTGAAATTACATCACTGAAAAAGGAATCAGTTTGAAATTCTTAAAAACAATTTAAAACATTATCATCTAATAATTTTAAAATTTTCTTCTTAGAAAACAATACATTTTCAGAATATTTTTAAACATCATTTTCTAGATATTTAAGCATATTGTTAGCTTTTCTGTCTTGAGTTGCATAGACATTCTTTTCATGTCAATGTTTTTTAATTCTCAGAATATTCAATATTTGTAAAATAAGAGAGAAGAGAGTTAATTGGATGAATACAGAGGAATATTCTTTCTTGCTCACATATATATAGCATGGCATTATTTATTTGCAGTACAAGGGTACCTAAAGGCACCAGAAAGGGTTAGACATCCATTGTACAAAGCACTGTGCAAGTACATCGAAGGACATAAGTGAATGTGCTGGTTCACAGGCTAGCTGATAGCCTTCAGTCCTTCAGGCAGACATGACTATCAGCTCTGTCTGCAGCACCCTTGCATGCCTTTAGCAAGAAGTGAACTTTTAAGGCTGGCTCCTCAGCTGGCACAGCTGAGAAAATGGAAACAAAGCCATATTTTTATTCCCCTGACTTTAGAATCAGCCAGGGGCAATCTAATCCATACTGCAATTTACAGCAGCCCGGCTGCCCAAGGAGCTATTCTGGCAGCTGAGAAGCAGCAGAGCCTAAGGTCACTCTCCACTTCTCCCAGAAGAGCCTGTATGTAAGGGTTAGAAAGTGAACAATATTAAGCTTTGCTTTTGCTTTTTCAGCTAGAACGTCTCAAAGCAGCTGGAAAAGAATTGATGATTGTCCCATTAATGTTGTGACTTCGCTTAGTTTCATTATTGCAAGAGAGTAACCTTTGAGAAATAAAAGTATGCTTTATTTTAATCATTTATTTATTTTTCATAAATGTGTCAGTCTCTGGTAATTCCACATATGGATATTTGATTATTAGTGAAAAGCAAATTATTTCACCAGTTGCTAAAAATCATATACTGCAGACATTTTGTCTCATATTTACATAACATTTTTATTGCTTGCTCCTGTGAGACAATTTGGGAAATCTGTCTCAAAACAGCTGATGATTTCTGGTTGATGGCTGGGAACTCTTTATGAGTGCTTGCATGAGGATGCAGTTTCCATTTTGAATGTAGGAATTTCTTTTTCTACTCTTTCAAATTTCAATGATATCAATGCCACAGAAATTTAAAGCAGACATTCTTTCAGCTCCAAAAATATCACTTCTGTACTCTAAAAATGTTCAGAGGTAAAACAGACTACCTTCTCAAAAATCTAACTCCCCACAATCCCTTGTAGAGGGAAGAATACATTTTGAATCAAGGTGATGCAGATAAGTAGTGAGTCATGTGTTTCAGGGGACTGGAGAAAAGGTCTCTCACCAGATACATTAGAATGAAGGAGCCTGAGGCCAAGCCCAGAGCAGAAGGCAGGTAGTGGAAATAGTGGAGGGGACGATATCGCTTGTTCAGATGATGAGTATATTCTCCAGAGGAGAGAATCTAAGCTGAAAAGAGTGGAGAAGCATGAGACAGAAGTTTAACGATCTCACCTAAAACTTCAGATTTCATTTGCCAGCAGAAGTTAAGAGTTGCCAGCTCATGAACTTTTATGGCATGAGCTATCGTGGGTCCTAAGGTGGCACAAATTAACATACCTGTGTCCTGGTTTTGGCTGGGATAGAGTTAAATTTCTTCATAGTATCTTGTATGGGCTATGTTTTGGATTTGTGATAAAAACAGTGTTGATAACGCAGGGATGTTTTAGTTATTGCTGAGCAGTGCTTACACAGAGTCAAGGTATTTTCTGCTTCTCACACCACCCCACCATCGAGTAGGCTGGGGGTGCACAGTTGGAGGCGACACAGCTGGGACAGCTGACCCCAACTGACCATAGGGATATTCCATACCATATGACATCATGCTCAGCATATATAAAGTTGAGGGAAGAAGAAGGAAGGGAGGGGACATTGGGAGTGATGGTGTTTGTCTTCCCAAGTAACCGTTACGCGTGATGGAGCCCTGCTTTCCTGGGGATGGCTGAACACCTGCCTGCCCATGGGAAGTGGTGAATGAATTCCTTATTTTGCTTTGTTTGCATGTGTAGCTTTTGCTTTACCTATTAAACTATATTTATCTCAACCCACAAGTTTTCTCACTTTTAGCCTTCCGATTCTCTCCCCCCTCCCACCGGAGGGGAGTGAGCGAGCGGCTGTGTGGTGCTTAGCTGCCTACTGGGGTTAAACCACAACAACCAACAAATGCAAAATTCTGGAAAAGACCAGGAATGAGCTACTGAAATGTAGCTAAAGYAAATGCCCCTTAGAGCTAGATGGAAACTGAGCACAGTTCTTGAAGATAAAACCTAAATCTAGAGGCAGCCTTCCAAGGACAGAGTTTTTAGAGCATCTGAGATTCAATTCCACTGAAAGCCAGCTTAAAAGCCTCAGCTGGGCAACTGATAATATCACATACTGAAGTCAGTTGGAAAGCCTAAAGATACAACTACAGGTACTCACTTGCAGTTATGGAGTGGAACACAGTGTAAAAGGCCTTTGACCACACTTTTTCTTTCTTTACCACACCTGTGCTTAACTTTTCAGGTTAAATATCATGGCCACTCTGATTTGGAGACAGAGGAATTATTTTCTGATAAACTCTGTTAAAGAAACTATCCCGGAATTTCATTAGGATTTCTTCCAGAAACTGGGGATGGTGTATATTCTGTGCTTAGAGCAATTCTACAAAACTGAATCTCTAAAGACTGTAATGAGGAATCATATCATCATAGAATCATTAAGGTTGGAAAAGACCTCTAAGATCATCGAGTCCAACCATCAACCCAGTACCCATGCCCACTAAACCATGTCCTGAAGCGCCACATCCACATATTTTTTGAACGCCTCCAGTGATGGTGACTCCACCACTTCCCTGGGCAGCCTGTTCCAATGCCTGACTACCCTTTCGGTGAAGAAATTTTTCCTAATATCCAATCTAAACCTCCC
>JASVER010000122.1:243527-319658 GCA_030449065.1 Oceanodroma leucorhoa | reverse complement strand
GGATTTGACTCCATTCACCACAACTCTCTGGGCTCGGCCGTCCAGCCAGTTTTTTACCCAGCGAAGAGTACACCCGTCCAAGCCATGAGCCGCCAGCTTCTCTAGGAGAATGCTGTGGGAGACAGTGTCAAAGGCTTTGCTGAAGTCCAGGTAGACCACATCCACAGCCTTCCCCTCATCCACTAGGTGGGTCACCCGGTCGTAGAAGGAGATCAGGTTGGTCAAGCAGGACCTGCCCTTCATGAACCCGTGCTGGCTGGTTCCAATCCCCCGGTTGTCCCGCACCTGCCTCATGAGCGCCCTCAAGATGAACCACTCCATGATCTTCCCCGGCACCGAGGTCAGGCTGACAGGTCTGTAGTTCTCCGGATCCTCCCTCCGGCCCTTCTTGTAGATGGGTGTCACATTGGCAAGCCTCCAGTCATCCGGGACCTCCCCCGTTAACCAGGACCGCTGATAAATGATGGAGAGCGGCTTGGCAAGCTCCTCCGCCAGCTCCCTCAGTACTCTCGGGTGGATCCCATCTGGCCCCATAGACTTGTGTATGTCCAGTTGGCGTAGCAGGTCATTAACCTCTTCCTCTTCGATTATGGGGGGTTTACTCTGCTCTCCATCCCCATCTTCCAGCTCAGGGAGTTGAACACCCAGAGGATAACTGGTCTGAATATTAAAGAATGAGGCAAAGAAGGCATTAAGTTCCTGAGCCTTCTCCTCATCCTCAGTGGCAATGTTCCCCCAGGCATTCAATAAGGGAGGGAGATTCTCCTTGGCCCTCTTTTTGTCATTAACATATTTGTAAAAACATTTTTTGTTGTCCCTGACAACAGTGGCCAGATTGAGTTCCAGCTGGGCTTTTGCCTTCCTAATTCCCTCTCTGCACGACCTGACGAGATCCCTGTACTCTTCCTGAGTCGCCCGCCCTTCCTTCCAATAGTGATAGACTCTCCTTTTTTCCCTGAGTCCCAGCAAAAGCTCCTTGTTTAGCCAGGCCGGTCATCTTCCCCGCCAGCTCCTCTTACGGCACACGGCAACAGCCCGCTCCTGCGCCTTTAAGACTTCCTCCTTGAAGAACTTCCAGCCTTCCTCGGCCCCTTTGCCCTTCAGGACTGCTTCCCAAGGGACTCTCTCAACCAGCATCCTGAACAGGCCAAAGTTCGCCCTCCGGAAATCCATGGTAGCGGTCTTGCTGACCCCTCTCCTTACTTCCCCGAGAATCGAGAATTCTATCATGTCATGGTTGCTGAGCCCCAGATGGCCTCCGACCACCACATCTCCCACCAGTCCTTCTCTGTTGGTCGACAGCAGGTTGAGCAAGGCACCTCCCCTGGTAGGCTCGCTTACCAGCTGCGTCAGGAAGTTATCTTCCACACACTCCAGGAACCTCCTTGACTGTTTCCTCTGTACCGTGTTGTATTTCCAGCAGACATCGGGCAAGTTGAAGTCCCCCACGAGGACAAGGGCTAGCGATCGCGAGACTTCTGCCAGCCGCTTGTAGAACGTTTCATTGACCTCTTCATCCTGGTTGGGTGGTCTATAACAGACTCCCAGCAGGATATTTGCCTTGTTGGCCTTCCCCCTCATCCTAACCCATAAGCACGCCACCTGATCATCACAGTCGTCAAGCTCTGTACAATCGAAACACTCCCTAACATACAGAGCCACCCCACTGCCTTTCCTTCCTCGCCTATCCCTTCTGAAGAGCTTATAGCCATCCATCGCAGCACTCCAGTCATGAGAGTCATCCCATCACGTTTCCGTGATGGTGACCAAGTCATAGCTGTCCTGCTGCACAATGGCTTCCAGCTCCTCCTGTTTGCCACCCATGCTGCATGCATTGGT
This sequence comes from Oceanodroma leucorhoa, assembly GCA_030449065.1. Classification (NCBI taxonomy): domain Eukaryota; kingdom Metazoa; phylum Chordata; class Aves; order Procellariiformes; genus Oceanodroma; species Oceanodroma leucorhoa. Next base: position 317,819 of record JASVER010000122.1, on the reverse strand, counting down.
GTAGATGCACTTGAGCCGGGCTATCGACCTCACCCCCAAGATTGGCACACCACCCCTAGGCTCATCTCTCTCGAGCGTGGCTGTGTCCTCTTCCCCCTTCATACACTCCCTTGATCTTCATACCCCTAAGAAGATCATGGGAAGAGGATATGTGAGGAGCAAATGTAAGTTGTCCTTGCATCTTTACTGAGCAAAAAGTAAGAGAGTTAGAGATGATGCTCTGTTATGAGACAAGGCAGAATGTTTTCAGTGCAAGTCTGGAAACAAAGATGCCCTGATGTCACCACCACAAATGTCACCACCACCGCAGGTGTTGAGAAACAGCAAAATTATGTCAGTGCCACTTTGCCCCTGTTTTTTACAATGCAAGAATATGTATCACTGATACTGGTGCTATGCAAAAGGGTTCAAAAATAATGCATGTCTGAAGGGTGAATCTTTTACGCAAACAATTGAACTAATTGCCATTACTAAACAGTATGCTGCTTTTACGTGTCAGACTCTTTGTCCTTCTGGTTTATGAGAGTCACAAATGCTAAAGTATCTTTTTATTTCAGTGCTCAGAGACAGACTCTAACAGTGCTCTCTTACTGAGGTTACCTGCTTATTATAACCATGTCAGTTCAGCATTGTTTTAAAAGAAAAATTGTTTCAAAAAAAGTTTTAAATTAAATGTATTTATGTAAATTTACAATTTTTTTATTATAATACCTTTCCCCATAGACTAAACAATAAATTTTCCTGCCACCTACCCTAAAAATTACTGGCAGAAAAAACAGATCAGGTGACCCAAAAACTAAGAATTAAGAAGAAATTGTAGAGCTCTCAGTGAAGAATAAAGGCCCAGCTTTCCTGAATCCCGCAAGTATTTGAATGTCTTTTAATGAATGCCAGAGGATTTGACGCAGGTTGTGTCAGAGAATCTAGTAATGCTGAGCAATTTGCAATATTGCCAATTTAAAAACTTTTTTTTTTCTGCAAGGAAAATACTACTAAATAATTCTAAATAAAAAGTGAAACCACTCTAAAACATCTTTTCTTATAGCAGAAAAAGAATCCTAATATTCCCAGACTGCATATGTTGTTGCAAAAAAGACTTACTTGATAACACTGAGAACAAATGTGGTAAATTATTCTAAATCCATGAAGTATATGTACCTGCCTATGCAGGTATGGAAATAGAAGTGGTACAGAAGTGTTCTTGCTGTAATGAACCAAAAGGGTTTTTTTCAGTTGCTTTCTTCTCTATGGAAAATGGTGGAATTGCTAGAAGGCATATCAGAATATCAATGCATTCAGATTCCTGTTGTTGCCCATACAAAGTTATTATCCAAAAAGAAAATCTCTATATTCATAGTTTAGAACACATATTTTATTTCGGTTCAGTTCTTGGCAGATCTGAGTAGGTTCTTGCATAAATTTCCAAGATGAATAAAACTCTGTGTTTACAGTTCTGGCTGCTGTCTATTGTGCTGTAAGATAGCAAAACCTCTGTGCTACGCCAAATGACATTCATTAAAATGAAAACCCAAGCAAGCAGCCTCCACCAGCTGATGAAATGGTACCCTATGCTTTTAGAGAGTTTCATTCAAATTGATAATGGTAGTGATTTACCTATTGTGAAATTAATCTTCCCTAAAATGTCTAATGATATCTAATACTAATCTAATACAGTCTTTTTATCATAGCAAATCAAATACATCATTAATATTTCTGCTTGGGTGGCTTGGTTACAGCATCCGTTATTGTATACTGTAAAACTAGAGGTGAGAACAGTTTTGTAGGGAGCAGAATGTGAGCAAAGTCTGAACTGTGTGAAATACTTAGGGGTCTCGCAGCAATGACAGGAGCCTCCAGAACTGTTTGGTATCTGTCTTTCAAAGGCTTATTGTAAATGCCGTATACAATGTGCTCTGCCTTTATTGCTTCTGCATATGGCATCTGGGGCTACAGCAATGCTGGGTGGAACAGATATCCTGCTGGTGGCTGAAATGATTGGGAAGGAATATTGTAAAAGTTTGTCCAAGCTTGTAAATCATAGAATCATAGAATCATTAAGGTTGGAAAAGACCTTTAAGATCATCGAGTCCAACCGTCAACCCAGCACCCATGCCCACTAAACCATGTCCTGAAGCGCCACATCCACACGTTTTTTGAACACCTCCAGGGATGGTGACTCCACCACTTCCCTGGGCAGCCTGTTCCAATGCCTGACTACCCTTTCGGTGAAGAAATTTTTCCTAATATCCAATCTAAACCTCCCCTGGTGCAACTTGAGGCCATTTCCTCTTGTCGTATCGCTTGTTACTTGGGAGAAGAGACCAACACCCACCTCACTATAACCTCCTTTCAGGTAGTTGTAGAGAGCGATAAGGTCTCCCCTCAGCCTCTTCTTCTCCAGGCTAAACAACCCCAACTCCCTCAGCTGCTCCTCATAAGACCTGTTCTCCAGACCCTTCACCAGCCTCGTCGCCCTTCTCTGGACACGCTACAGCACCTCAATGTCCTTCTTGTAGTGAGGGGCCCAAAACTGAACACAGTATTCGAGGTGCGGCCTCACCAGTGCCGAGTACAGGGGCACGATCACCTCCCTACTCCTGCTGGCCACACTATTCCTGATACAGGCCAGGATGCCGTTGGCCTTCTTGGCCACCTGGGCACACTGCCGGCTCATGTTCAGCCGGCTGTCGACCAGCACCCCCAGGTCCTTTTCCACCAGGCAGCTTTCCAGCCACTCTTCCCCAAGTCTGTAGTGTTGCTAGGTCTCAGATCTTCTCAGGATCTTGGTGTCTTGGATCTTGACAGTGTTTCCTGCAGTGGTTTTCATGGACTTGCTCTCGTAGCAAAGGCCAACAACAGTACTTTTAACTATTAACAACTTCACTAGCAGCTTCAAGTGTACATGACAGGAAGATGAAAAGCATGCTGAAGGAAAATGTCATGGTACCACAGCTGTCTGGAGTGACACTTCTCCGAAGTTTTATCTTATGTTCATAGCCTGCAGTAAATACCTGCAATAGCAACATTGCACATCTTCATTAATACCAACCCCAACCATTGCTAATACAAAACTGAGTGGTTACTAGACCTGTAGCAGACTAGATAGGAATAGCAGCTTGATCCTGTATCACTATTAAGTTCTTTCCAATGCATAATGGTGCCATTAGGCAGTTAGAGCAAAGTCTTTGCATAGCCCATGAAGTCTGGAGTCTTGTGGTTTAACCGGGCAGGCAGCCAAACACCACACAGCCGCTCGCTCACTCCTCCCCCGCCCACAGCGGGATGGGCGAGACAATTGAAAAAAAAAAAAAGTAAAAGTCATGGATTGAGATAAAGACAGTTTAATTGAACAGAAAATAATAATGATGACAGAATATACAAAATGAGTGATGCACAGTGCAATTGCTCACCACCCACCAACCAACGCCCAGCCAGTCCCCAAGCAGCGACCACTGATTCCCGGACCATGCCTCCTAGTTTATACTGAGCATGACATCATATGGTATGGAATACCCCATTGGCCAGTTGGGTCAGCTGTCCTGGCTATGCCCCCTCCCAGCTTCTTGTGCACCTGGCAGAGCATGGGAAGCTGAAAAGTCCTTGACTAGTGTAAGCACTACTTAGCAACAACTAAAACATCAGTGTGTTATCAACATTCTTCTCATACTAAATCCAAAACACAGCACTATACCAGCTACTAGGAAGAAAATTAACTCTATCCCAGCCAAAAACAGGACAAGTCTCTGATAATTATCCCAGAATTTCTGGTGTGTGACTAGTGATAAGGCTGCATTTGCAATATTCAACACACTTCCCTTCTATTTTGTACAAGTTCTCTATACTTGCTATGTCAAGAATCTTTCATTAATTTCTGTACTGCCACAAAAATATTCAAAAGAATCTCTTTGAACAGTTGTCCCACTCCAATAGCTGTCCTATAGCTAGACTTCATTTAAAACGAGCTAATATCACTTCGAAAAAAAGTCAGCTGAGCAAGTTGTTTGTTGATAAGCCACTTCCAGTTATGCACTAAGTGATGCCCATTTAGAGTGTGGTAGAGGTGTCAGTTGTCCTAAGTGCATTTCAGACTAACTCATTGGAAATCAGAACATTTACTCTACTAAGAAGCCCATATACAGAAACCTACCTATCTTTCTGGATCCACCACCAAGTACAAGCATCAATATGCATAAAATGGACATATTAACCTAGGCTTTATATGTTCTGGAAAATACCATGTGTATAGGAGGAAGGATGATCTGCCCACCTCAAGGTCTTGTGCCACACATTGAGGTACATAATACCTACCAGAGTAGCCAGACCAAAAGCAACTGGTCAGTCCAAATCGAGATGCAAATATATTTCTCTTCTTCTTACAGAAAAACTGAATTTAACTTTTCTTGTGTTATAATTCCCTAGGACTAAAAAGTCGAAACTCGCCCTTTGCTTCACAGGACGTATACTATGTTTGCAGTGTACAGAGAGGGATCAGTGAGTGAACAAGCTTCCTTCTTTTTGCCATTCTTTCCTTTGAGCCCCTGTTCTTATTTTACCCTTTGGAGAGGTTAATTTAAATGTGTATTCATGTATGAATGAGAGGAAAGAAAAACAAATGAGACATACTTCTGTTTTCTTTCTTTAGCTCTATACCTTGCTTTCCCTTATTGCCCCATTAGTATGGCAGGTACAGGTTTCCAGACAATTTGCGCAGGTTTTTATATTATATTTGGTTTTCAAAGTTGTACCAGCTTATCATAATTAAAAGAAACAAATATAATATTACCACAGCATTGCTGCTACTTGGAAATCAGCTTTGACTGACAATCAAAGGTGACCATCTTAATTAAATTAGGCTTTTCATTGATTCTCTAAAAGCTGGCTTTTTAGTCTCTGTTTTTATTTGTTGTCACAGATCTGCCTTCCCTCTAAAAATTACTTAGCTTTGGTATTATTCTGAGATTTTTCTATTAATATATCTTACTTTAAGATTTAACTAGTTGTACAGAGTTTACATTTTGATGAGAATTATGTCTGCACTGTTTATCCTATGAACAATTACAAAAAATTTATAGGTTGTAAACATAAAAATAAGAATAGTCTTTTAACTTTTGTAGAAATTGTCAATTTTCTACTTTTCTGAATTTGATTTGGAGAGTCAACAGTTCAAATAGTAAATATATTTAGTAGGTTTCCCTTTAACCTAATTAAAATATGCATCTTATTAAAAGTTACAAAGATTTTAAAGTATTTTATGAACTTTAAATAAGAACATGTCTTTATTTTACGATCCAAAGCAGCATTCAAAGAATTGATGAAGGTGAACAGCTATAACCGTATCTTCATTTTAAAGAGTCGTAAAACTTCAGTAAGATCAAAAGATAAGGACACTTTGGACCAGAGACTTCACTGTTCATAGTACTGCATAACCTTCCAGTAAATTAAATGCTAAACATAATGAATTGGCATGTCAAAGGCCAGTTTTCTCCTATGATCAAAAAGGGACAAAATGCATTACATGTTCAAGTTCACTTCCTTTCCTTGATATAAAAGAAAACATGCACAAATATTTCAGGCCAATGCAGAAAAGAAGACTTAGGAAAAAAAAAACTGTAGATTGTCATAAATGTTGTCACAATATGGCAGAACAATAATCATAGAGAACTAAAATGATTTCTTTATTTGCACCCATTGTTCCATTGTAATGAATGGGTATATTCCAAGTAAGGAAATCCCATTTTGACACATAGGCTGTTAATGTCTTTCTTCTTGAAACAAACTGAAAATCTCAAACTGATTTTGGCAGGGTCTAAAGAAAATAAGAATTACAGATACAGATTGTTATTCATATAGTGCATGTGTTTGAACACGTATGTAGATGCATGTGTATTGTATGTACAATATTTTGGACTTTAAAAAGAAACATTTTAATTACCAGTGGTTGTAACCAGGTTCTCCCAGCTCATGAGAGTAGTCAGAGACAAACAAGAGACAGTGAAAAATATTTTCAAGACTCTAAAAGAATTGACTGAGGGAACAAAAGATATTTCACCTTGATCTTACAAAATAATACCCCTTCTCAGGGCTCTTTCACTGAAGAACATAAACCAAAAAATATCATGAATACTGCTGAAGTCTCATGGAAAAGTATCTTTTGTCAAACAAAACTGGCAACTGTGTTGATATAGCAACCAAAGAAGTCCATCTTTGTACTTCTCTAAGGTTTTTGCAATTGTATCACATGGCATTTTTAATTTCCTATAACGCAAGATTTTTAATCAAGAGGGCACACATTAGATGAATTAAAAATGGGCTTATTGGCAGATATCAATGAGCAGGGCTGTTCCAAGCAAGGTCCCCTGAGAGAGATTCCTGGTCCAACAGTATTCAGTACGTTCTTATAAACAATCTAGATGATGAAATAAAATCTTAGCTGATTAAATTTGCATATGACACAAAGATTGATGGGATAGTAAATAAAAAGGAGGCAGTTTACTGTTAGAATTTAATCTAAATCACTTGGTCAAATTGTCAGAATCCAACAAAATGCAGGTACAGATTAATGCACTTTGCAACAAAGAACCACAGGTTATACTACCAGATAAGAACTGTTATCTTAGGAAGCAGTAACTCATAAAAGATTTGGAGGTCACCTTTTAAGGCTGCTTGACCATGAGCTCTCAGAGCAATGTTGTGGCAGGCATTACTGGAATAAAGTCCCCTGGGCACAATTTAGCAGCTTTAACCTTAAACAACACAAAATATAATCATGATAATTAATATGGGAATAGCTTGCAAAAGATAGTAAGGGAACAAATGTAAATTTATGGCAAGATGAGGTAACTTTCTAAGTATATAGTTTTAGAATAATTTTACAGTTTCTACAAAGAGCTTGTTTATTCAGCTACCATTGTGATCCCCGGCAGCCTTTAGTCAATTAATCACTCTGGAAAATCCATTGGAATCAATCTTTTTATGCCCTTTTTCTCTTTTATGGCTAAAGAAGTCTTTTTGCTCATGACCAGCAAAGCTACGTATATATATTATATACAAAATATATGATAGATGTTGTGCAAATCTATCTATCTATCTATGTATATGTGGGTGTGCATAATACTTACATATGTGTATAGACATATGTGTTTATATGCATGTCCACATACCCACACATCCCAGCTTGTTATTAGTACAACATTTTTTTTTTTTTTTACAACTACAATATTTCTATACATTCTTGATTCTGGAAATATGCATTCTTGAAATATCTTCATTTACTGCAAATAGAAGATATTTTCTTTTTTTTCTTTTAGAAGAATATAGAGTCAAGAATTAGTTTCAGAGAGAACTCCTATGTAATCCACATGTGGTGAATTAAAACTCTTGTGAAATTTCAAGTCCTGTTTTTCATGCAGTATATAGATTATAAATAACAAGCTTTTGTATTAAACCTGCTTTACCGATTTCACAGTAGTTCTGTAGTTTCACAGTCAATAATATAAACAATTTTACTTCTTCAAAGTGAAATATCAGGGAAAGGTTGCAGTTATAATAAGTATCATGAAAAAGGTCTGTCCTGCTCTGCTCCTTTTAGGACCTTTGAGTGGTGGAAAAAGCACATTGTGGAATCCATGTCATCCTTCCAAGCAGCTAATCCTGCGAAGTACATGCAGGGTCTTGGAGAAGTTATATAGGAAAGAAGGAAGGAGACGTCATTCCACTTAATTGTACTATGATTATATCAGTGTATATATCAGAAAACCTACTGAGGAACTTTGCGGGTGAGAGTCTAACACATGATGCTTTGAGCTGTACTATAATAACACAGTAGAAATAGGCAGTAGAAATCTGTGAACCAGGAACTAGGAATTTGCAAGCCAGAACTCCTATCCATCTCTGGAAGGTGGCATGCTGTATATTTAAAGTGCATGTGCTATGCATTACAGACTGTTATTATTTTAAAGAATATTTTACATTTGATTTTTTAAGTCTTGTTGCCATCGTTATTTTGGTTTAAAAGGGGAGGACCAGGTGTTTGATTTTTTTGTTTGCTACCAGTACAGTCTCTGAATAAGTGATTGAGAACAACTAATTAATTCATATTAATTAATTAATGATTGAATATACAATTTTTACTTTCAAGAGTTTGACCAAAAATCAAAATTTGAGCCACGTGTGTGAAAAATCTTCAACATAAAAATTACATAACACTCAAAGAGGTGAAAGCTTCAGGGGTTTTTTTGTTTGTTTATCTGTTTTTGAGGAAGGGGATAAGAAAATCTTGCTTTTTCTGAAAAAAAATTAAAACATTTGTTTCTCTGGACATTGTAAGAATATGTAAGCAAGCAAGTGATGTCTCAGTTTAACCTTAACTTTTGCTCTGTGTGCCAGAGAAATCTATAATAAATAGCATAAGCTGTCAAGGTTACATTTCATCCATTTATAAGATTATATGTTTGTTTATTTTTTCTCTGGTAGGGTAGATGGGCAAATCATATTAAAGTCATACCTGACTGTCATCCAGCAAACCCACTCTTCTAGATATGGAGTTCATTTTTCTCTTACCTCTTTGAATGAGTTTCAATGTCTAATAAAAAACTTTATTTACTTGGAGTGCCAAAAAATAAGTCAATAAATTTATTGAGCAAGATCTGAAAGAGAAATGTCAAAGATGAATAAATTTTAGCACCGTGTTTACTTTATGATTGTATTTGCTCATGGTATTCAATTCCTCTGTAGACTTTGAAGCATAACAGCAGCAGAAAATGCAGTCAGAGTACACAAGATAAAAAAATGTGAAATAGTTAACTTAGTTTTAGACCAATAAATAACTGCAAACATTATGAATGCTGTGAGCGTTTAATAAAATACAACATTTACTGTATTGCAGTCTTAATTCTAGTCTGTTCAGCTCCATCCATACCTTCCTGGAAGAACTTTTTTCTTTCTTTTCATTTTTATAGCCAAATCACTAATCCTGAATAGTGTCCTTGCCCCTGTATGGCCTAAGTTTCTGTAGTGCATTTCACTTGTATTGTAACTTAGGCAGTAAAAGCCAAAGCTAGAACATAATGCCTTTAGCCCAAGCTACAAATAAAAGTATGCTTTATATTCTGCTATGAGAACTTTCATAAAATCATTCTATTCTTGGTGATTTTGAAGCGACAATGGTTTCTGGGATACGAACGGACATGTTTTCACTCCCTATTTTAACCACAAAACCTTCTGCTTCATTCGATATGAGAAAATTATCACTTCAACCTTCCTCTGCAGAGTTGTGGCTTATTCCTTCATCAAACTCACTACATTATAATCTGAGATTTCTCTACATACATACTATGCACTACACACAGTGAGCACCTGCTTTTCCAGACATCCTGGATTCATACAGACAAGTCTCAAAATCTTCCTGGACAGGAGGAAGGATATGTATGAACCTTTGCAACCAGTGTCTGCTATACAGCTGCTGTAATTATAGTGAGATCTAGACACATTTGAGTTAGCAACTAAGAAAACCTGTCAAATATAATGCTTCAGTTAGCCTTCACTGGACTTCAGTGTTTTGAGAACTCAAGTTATCTAGCTAAAAATTAGTGCAAATAGATTTGCATTACACAAATCATGGTGATAACTGCAGTATAGACACACGATTTGTTACTGTTCAGTGCTTTTTACACCGTCTTAGTCTCAGCAATTCCCATTACAGTGCCCACATACTAAGTGCAAGATAGGATTAATGAATTCTCAGCTGCACAAAAATCTCAGCCTCAAAATGATAAGTATTTGACAGCTTGTAGATAGACAACATTGAGACTATGTTATCTGACCCTCCAGCTCTTGCTTCTTTGGTCCAAGAAGATGGAATATTAGAAAATGAAATAACAGTATTGATGGATCTTTCCTACAGGCACAATGAAATTCTATTCTTGACTGAGCTTTGTAAGGGCAATAATTACAACATTATAGCTCACAAAATATTTAAGCATAGATTTTAAATCAGCCACACATACAGCAAAAGGAAGCCTTTGACTTCAATCATGAGAAAAATCAGAAATGCATTTCCAAGCTACTTTTTTAGCTGGGGTTCACACACATCTGCAGACGAGGTTATAGATAGGTATAGTACTGTGTTATCACTGATCAGCCTTACCAGTTTTTGCTCCCTAGAATTCTAGAGGCCCATTTAGATACAACCTAAAAATAAACATGATAATAAGACTAACACAATTTAATTTCCAATTGCTTTAACAAAGAAAATCATACCTCCTTTAAAGAGTGAGGGAAAATGATGGAATTTTTATGCAAGACTTCTTGAAGTAAATAAAATACAATATTTATTCTTTATGGGAATGTATGCTATTACATATATAGAAGTGCTGAAAGAAGATGAATGATAGTAATTAAGTAGTGTAAATTTTACAAGGGGCTGTAAAGGGATATCAGGAACTGCCTTTGCCTGCTGCTGCTAATATTGGCCTATCAACTGCTAAAGTATTTCAGCTGAAAGCACTGAACAAAACAGGTGAGATTCTTATCAAAATCGGTGGGCTGCCTGTTTGTCAACTATCTGGACTCCTGTCTTAGTCCGACAGGTGAAACTGTGAATAAACTTTAATAATTTGCCATAAACTTATGAGCTATTTCTTAAGACAGTTATTCTAGAAGAGCTAATATTTTTATCCTAATGCATCAGTACTCTTTATTCAAAACTGTTTTAACTGTATTATGATCTTGTTGTCAACAATATAATAGCATATGATCTGCTATGAATTGCTTACAGACTACTCGCTCCTTGTGATTCACTGCTTCTGAACCTCTGTTTGAGAGACACTTTATTATAGTYAGCTGTAATCTCCTCTGCATCTCAGTGATATTCCACATGCTCTACAGTATCTGTAATCTTAAATCTTGGATTCATTTGCAGTTGAATATTAGAATGAAAACTTCAGATAATCCATAATATTTAAAGCTTAACCCTATATTAACTTTTTTACGGTCAACATTTAGACCTTTCAAAGACATTTTTGTATGAATAAAATATTCCATGACAAAAATCAGATACAGAGATGTAATCTTGCATTTAAAAAAAATGTATTCCCCTTGAATACAGTGAAGACAAACAGTGGAGCTATCTTGCTCAAAAATCCACATGGTTTCATCACACTTCGATCTCAAACATTTTTCTTTCTGATGCCTCTAATTGTTATGCTCACAAATCCTTCTCCATGATATATACCAATTAATAAATCCTAGGTTAACATCCAGGGAAATATCTAATCCACATTTTTTGCTTCTGGTCAACTCTGGGCAATGGTCACATCCCTGATAACCTTTGCACATGGCTTTCTTCATCTCTTCACTTATGATGACAGGCTTCAAAATGAGATAAAGACTCGTTACTGATTTTACTTCCACTTTCCTGTTGCTACCAAATACAAAAGTCAAATTCCATGTAGGAAACCTTCATCTCCTGCAATGGGACTGGGGGTTATTTTAGCTGGTGGTAGAGATTAAAGTATTAGAGGATTTCATTGCTCGTTTTGTTTAGCATGGCATGCTTTAGAAAGCTCTGTGGTTATTTTTTTTTTTTTAATTAATCTTCYGTATGTAGCCATTTGTCGTGGTTTAACCCCAGCCAGCAACTAAACACCACGCAGCCGCTCGCTCACCCCCCTACTCCGGTAGGATGGCAGAGAGAATCGGGAGGGCACAAGTAGGAAAACTCATGGGTTGAGATAAAAACAGTTTAATAATTGAAATAAAACAAAGCAGAACAGTGATAATAACAGTGATAACAACAATAATATAATATAAAAAGCAGGTGATGCACAATGCAACTGCTCACAACCCGCTGACCAACGTCCCACCTGTCCTGAGACGCGCAAGAGCTCTCTCCTTTCTCAAAAACTTCTTCTGCTGTGTTGCCCCATAAGATGATGTCATCAACGCATTGCAGGTGTTCTGGAGCCTCACCCTGTTCCAGTGTGGTGTGGATCAGTCCATGGCAAATGGTGGGGCTGTGTTTCCACCCTTGGGGCAGCTGATTCCAGGTGCACTGGACGCCCCTGCAAGTGAAAGCACACTGTGGCCTGCACTCTGCTGCCAAAGGGATTGAGAAGAATGCATTAGTGACATCAGTTGTGGCATACCACTTGGCTGCCTTTGACTCCAGTTCGTATTGAAGTTCTAGGAAGTTCTGGATTTTCCATCCCACTTCCTCATGTCGTCTCCATGGTCACACAGGTAAAACCACAGGGTGTCCCAGGGTGTGTACCCACGATATCTTCTCTCTTGAGCAGAGGGGCGCTTACTCCTAATGGCTGAAATACTGGTCCTTGCAGGTGGGGAGTAGGACATATCCTCTTTGAGTTGCTGGACCTCCTGGGACAGTTTCTACAGAGCAGAGACGCAGGCCCGTAGGGAGGAAGAGAGACTTTCTTTGTATTGCCAGAGTTGGCCAGTCAATTCATCCACCATTTGTTCCTCTCCATCTTTCCAGGTCATTATTGCTAATAAGCTTGCATATGATGCTCATGCGTTCCATACAAACTTCCGCCACATGGGTCGGGTGCACCTGACTTCATCTGGACCTTTGGATAACTGCTCGTTGTCCAGGTCACTATAAATCACCTCCAGCATGCCTAATTCCCTCAGGTACTGGATACCTCTCTCCATGGTGGTCCACTTGCCTGGGTGACATATAACATCCTCCTTGAAGGGATACCTTTCCTTCACGCCTGACAGGAGTCGCCTCCAGAGGCTGAGGATTTGTGCCCCTTGTCCAATTGCCTTGTCAATGCCCCCTTCCCTAGAAAGGGATCCCAGCTGCTTGGCTTCCCTCCCCTCTAATTCCAGGCTGCTGGCCCCGTTATCCCAGCACTGGAGCAGCCAGGCGACAATGTGCTCGCCTGGGCGGCGGCTGAAATCTTTCCGCATATCTTGCAGCTCCCCCAGAGACAGGGATCGGGTGGTTACCACCTCATTTACAGGCTCTGCCTCCTCCTCCCCCTGTTCTCCTGATGGCCCTGGTTCATTTTCATCCCTTACTAAATGAGCTGATTTTCTTGTGTATTTTCTCTTTTATATAGGGGCGACTGATACCGGCATGGGTGGGTTCTCTGTCCAGAGGGGGAGGAGTCACAGTGCCTACCATGGCAGTTGGGGTAGCCACAGGGCCTATTGTTTTGTCATCAGATCCAGAGACCTTCCCCTTGAGGGTTCTGAATAGTGTCAGACAGGGCTCAGTAGGCCTGGGCCAGGTCCTAGCACATTGCAGTGATTTGTGTCTCCCTAGAATTGACAGGGTGATGGCATACTTATTCCAAATATTCTACTAATTTTTCAGGATTCTGCACTTGTGCAGGAGTGAAGTTCCAAAACACTGGGGGTGCCCACCGTCCTAGGCATTTGCCCATGCTATGCCACTCACCCTGCCACTCATAACTCTGCAGCCCTGAGGCAGATCTCTAATATCCTTAAGTTGCTTATTAACCTTAGACAAAACCAAAACAATATTCCCAAGAAATACCGATATATGTATCTTAACTACCCAGGGATGTTCAAGGTACTGACAAGTGATTTTAACGAAGGAGAAAACATCATAGAGGAAGGTAGTGAAGGTCCCATCCTGTATTTCCTCCATAAAAAACCTCTCCGAGGAAGAGGTATAATTGCTAATTGTCTCCATGAGGTGGTACCCAAAGTACAGTAATGACTTCAGTACAAATCCCAAATACCAAATAGCACCCAATGCCAGTGTTTTAATAACAAATCTCCCAGGCAAAACATCACTCATCACTGCAGAGCATAGCAGGCTGCAAAACCCAATACCAATCTTTAGCACGTACAGCAAAAACAAGAGCATGGTGCAGAAAATTAGTATTGAGAACAGAAGAATCAATATTGTGGCAGGCAACTGTTAACAGATATAAATTCCTTAATATGCTCTAGTTAATCTGTTGTTATCTCAACCCTTCGTGCCACATATTGGGTGCCAAAAGGACTGTTATGGTTTAACCCCAGCCAGCAACTAAACACCACGCAGCCACTCGCTCACCCCCCCTACTCCAGTAGGTTGGCGGAGAGAATCAGGAAGGCACAAGTAGGAAAACTCGTGGGTTGAGATAAAAACAGTTTAATAATTGAAATAAAACAAAGCAGAACAGTGATAATAACAATGATGACAACAACAATAATDGAATATACAAAGCAGGTGATGCACAATGCAACTGCTCACAACCCGCAGACCAACGTCCCGCCTGTCCCGAGACGCACGAGAGCTCTCCCCTAGTTTTTATACTGGGCATGATGTCACATGGTATGAAATATCCCATTGGCCAGCTGGGTCAATCACCCTGGCCACGCTCCCCTCCCAGCTCCCCCTGCACCTGGCAGAGCATGGGAGGCTGAAAAGTCCCCGGTGCAAGCACCACCCAGCAACAACCAAAAACATCAATGGGCCATCAACTCCTCTCATACCAAACCCAAAACACAGCACCCCCCAGCCACTAGAAAGCAAGCTAACTCTATCCCAGCTGAAACCAGGACATCATTATAACATTTCAGCATTCAAAAGGAGTGAAGATGAGATAGATGCTTTAATATTAGGGCATTATTATTTTTAAATCCATAAGTCACCCGCACTCATTATAGAATCATGTTTATGTAATTACACCCATTTGTTAATAGCTTGGTTTTATCCCTCAAATGTTGTATTTTTATTTGAATTTCACTTAAGCAAAATATCTCTTAGGTACAACTTTCCTACTTACCTCTGTGAATTGTTAGAACCAAAAGAATATCAATTATATTGTAGAATTGTAGCTCAGTATTTCATTTTTCTATAACGATTCTGTGTTAGGTCAAAAACAATGTTTGTGAAGGTAGGATTAGAATAATGTAAAAGAAAATTTTACAAGCAATGGGAAGCCCTCTACCTCTTCCTGTCAGCTCCTGTAATTCATCTTATATCTGATCTGTAGCTCTCCTCCTGTTCTCATCCATGTTTCTGAATTTTCCCATGCAAATCTGTGGTTTTTTTAAAGACACTTTGAATCTCTAGTGTGAACAGCTTTGTGCAGTTCTATTTCCCCCATACATATATATGAACCTTAATCTTCAAATTCACAACCTTCTTAATTTTAAAGATTCATGAATTCTATTTTATAGTCATGGGAAGCAAAAATAAAAATTGGCTTTAAAGTCAAAGCAATTTTTCCCCCTCTCTATCTGCAGTGAATGTCAAACAATTTTAGGTATTGTAGCAATTTTCATAGCTATTTATGGCTACTATAATTCTTGTCAGAGATCTATATAATGAAATAAAGATTTTTCAGGTCATGTTATCATCCTTACCAAACTCAAGATATGTAAAGTAACATGAGAGAAACATTTTTTCACCTATCTTCTGTAGAGAGCTTGTTGTTTACTTTAAAGTTATTGCTAAATTTCATGGTTTTCCTAGGATAGCTTCAAACTGAAAATTGTGCGGATTCTTCTTCTGTTACACAGGATTTCTGACAGCACTCTCTTTGAATACTTATATGCAGGGACAACAAGGTCAATCCCCACCAAATATTTTCGACCTTTGGTGCAATCTTTCTAAGTCTTGTTTGCCCTGGCCTTAGGACCTACACTGCACTTGTAGTCCCAAACCCAACACCATGACACACTGGAACAAGAAGTAGAAATTGGACCTAGAGGTGCACACCAGAACAGGATGGATGCTGCAAAAGCACATTAACCATTAGAGGGGGAGATGTCCACCAACTAAGAAGCATTAGAGCCACCACTGCCTTTAGGGGTGAATGTAGGTGTCACTTGAACCCCTTATTCTTTGCATTCTGAATAGCATTTTAATAACTTTCTGACAGTTCAGCCTATAATAACAATAATAAATGATATCTAAATTAGATATTTGCTTGCTGATGAATAAATGCTGAACTTTTTGTGTGTGTGTATGTGACATCCTTATGCATCCATGAAATGAAAAATAATGTTTGGAAGCTGAACCAAATAATTAAAACAGTTGCATTTCCAGGCAAATGTTATGTTCCAGTATAAATTAATCCTCTACTCCAGCAAATTACCAAAATTGGCCTAGGCACTTTAATGAAAGCAGAGTGTTAATAGGCAAATATAGAATCCTTTAAAAATCCAGTTCCCAAAATGTTGAGCTGCTGGTAAGAAAACACTGAGGGGAGAAAAAAAGTCTTAAATTCATCCCTCTAAACCATGAAAGCACCTTTTTTGATGTGGGATGCTCAGTGGTGAATTCTCACTAAAGTACTAAAGCCATTTCTACAATTTTCTTGAGGCTGGTTTCTCCCTTTTATCAGCAGGTGGGTAGCATGGGAAACCATTTGGAATATGAAAGGTGTTAACTCTCTTGTTTTTGTTGCCTTAGCTACTGTAGATGCAGGCACCTGAATTCAATTTGATCCTTTCTGATGCTGCCAGATTATTATAACTCTTGCGTACTGAATATCCTCTGTGAGGTTCTCTCAAGTTCATCTATTGAAAACTCAACTCCTGAAAGTCCTGAGAATTAGACGGGCAAATAGATTCATGGTATTCCAATGCAAAACATAGTAACTTCAATTCTGTGCATTTGTAAATGTGTAAGAAATCTAGCCTTGGTTACTAGGAAGTATCCTGAAAGGTAGAGCTTCCAATCTACTATTAAATTGGAGAAATGCAATATTACAAAGCCCCTTGAAACTCAGATAAGTGTTCTAGCAGCTAAGTACTGGAACTGACTTATGAAGAATGGATTTCCTCCTTGCTATGGTTTGTATGGTCTAGTTAAATATGTGTGTTCTGAGAACATATGTATGTTGAAGTTTTGAAGGTTTTTTTCAGCCTGCTAGAATTAAACAACCTTCAGCATTTGTGTGGTGACAAGCAGAAATAGGGAGAATTGCAATAATTTACTAATGAAAGTTTAAGTGTCCAAGAAACTTAGGAACCTCTAAGATTAGGGACTTCAGGGGATCCATGTTAATGTTTTATTTCAGATTGGGAGTATGTTTTTGAAGAGAATCTCTCAATTATACCCTTGTACCATCCTTTGGTTCACATTCTGACTTCAGAAGTTTGATTACTTTGGAGTACACATAGCTCTTTTGAGGATCCTCTTTTGAGGATCTTAGTTTTGGACAAAGAACCAAAAAGATCCCTGCACTTTAGAAGAGTAGACTTCAACCTATTCAGAGATATGTTTGGAGGAGTACAGGAGAGCTGACTGATATTCAAGGATCACCTCCTTGTTGATGTACTACCAACAAGTACAAAATCAAGCAAAGGCAGCAGGTGGCCAGCATGAATAAGCAACGAGCTTCTAACTGAAGTCAGACATTGGAAGAAAATGTACAAGAGGTGGAAGCAGTGGCAGGTGATCCAGGAGGAATATAGAGCTGCAGTATGATGGTGCAGGGATAGGGTTAGGAAAGCCAAGGCCCACCTGCAGCTGAATCTGGCAAGGGATGTGGAGAGAAACAAGGAAGGATTCTACAAATACATAAACAGTAAAAGGGAAACTAGAGTAAATGAGGACCCACTGCTGAATAGGGCCAGGGACCTAGTGGCAAAGGACATGGAAAAGGCTGGGTACTTGATGTCTTCTTTGCCTCAGTCTTTATCAGTAAAACCAGCTTTTGGGAGTCCCAGACACTTGAGACCAGAAGGAAAGTCTGGAGCAAGGAAGATTTATCCTCAGTGGAGGAGGACCAAGACAGGGAGCACTTAAACAAACTGCACACACATAAGTCCACAGGGCCTGACAGGTTGCACCCAGAAGTCCTGAAATCCAAAGACTTCTTTATATAAATTTGCTAATGTATATACAACAGCATGTGAAGAGATAAAGGGCTTTGTTTTGAGACGAAAAGGAATAATGAAAATGTTAGTCCTGCTAGGCTGTTCTTCCAGTATTTAAAAGTTGAGTTTTTGAACTCCTGAAGTTTAAGGGAAGGAGAAGCTAAGGTCAACCATAAAGAAGCTAGAAGACAAAAACAACTTCACAGCCCTTTGTGCTTACTTCCTGGAAGTGGGGGAAAGTAATCCATTTCAATGGTCAGATTGGCTTGACCAGGAGAGGCAGGTAAAAAGATTTTCTCAATTCTGACCTCTGCAGGAGATCCCAGCTTGAAGACCTGAGGACCTCAGTTATTGCAAATCAACCAAGCTCTCAGTTTTCAGTTACACTGTCATCAGTTGTATTGATTTCAATATTGCTTATATTTATATTGCCATTGTAATAAAAAGAAAAAAGACATCAGTTCCATTGATTGAAGCTCAACAAATAATGGCATTTTAACACAAATGTTTTTGAGGCAGATACCATTGCTCTTAGCCACTTTACCTCTAAGAAGAGCAACTTTAGTCCATGTTTAACTTAAAGTGCAAAACAGTTGCACTCATTTGGGCGGAAGACGACTTTATTCTACATTTGCTGAAGATGGCAGAGTTATTTTTCATTTTTAAAGCCAGGCAAGAATATGACTTTTTGCAGGTTTGGTTTTTAAATAATAGTTATTTAAGAAAACTGAAGTATTTGAGGGCTTAGTGGATTCCAGACAGCTATGATATATAGATTGTATATCTTTCAGCATTTAAAAACTGAATTAGAGTGAAATAACTTTTCTTCAGTAATTTCCCTATTCTGTTTTGTTACATACTCAGCTAGTGCTATCCGATAATAACACTTTATATTCTTGAGTTATGTGGAATGGAATGTCAAATCTAAAACCAATCTTAGTGCCTTGTGCATTTCTACATATTTTTTAGTCAGCACAGCAAATGCAGAAAACAAGACTTATCAGTATTGCTGTCTATTAAAGGTCAATATAAAATGCAAGCATTACATTGCCAAATACAATATTGAATTTAACTGCTTTTATACATGGAAACTTCAAACATACTTAGGTTTTCTCTTATCACTTTTTATTTTGTCTGTATATCAACAGTTATATATCTCTGCCTATTTGTCACGTAATTTAAGTGTGTTTACAAATAATATGGAGAAAATATATGAATAGGTAAATATTAAACTATCACGACTTTTTACAGGAATTTTACCCATGCAAACATGTTGAAATGTTCCCTGCAACTTTCTGTAAATCAAACTTCTAGCCACCTGTGACTGCTCCAGCTGTTGTCATACTTAGGAATAAATGTTTCACTTCAAAACAGCCCAGTTCCTAGATGCTTAGGGAACTATAGGCTACTGGGGCTTAGGGGGAGACAGTACAATGAGAATGTTCCCACTTTTTATGGGCTTAACATGCAGCTTAGCTGGGCTCTGCTTTCAGCTGTTTACAACTGAGAGGTTAAGGGGAAAATATCTTCAAACTCTTTTCTTACTCCAGAATTCGCAATAGATTGAAAGAGCTTCAGAGTCTTCAAAAATATATTTCTAAATCTTCCATTATAAGAAGTAGCAAAGGCATAAGTCTTGTCACTTTCAGATGAGCAAGAATGCAAGAGGAAAGGCATTTCTTTTTCCATATGAAACTTATCTTTCCCACCAGCCACTATATCAGGAAATTCAGAGACACGGTGGGTCTCATGGTCTCAAATTTCTTTCTTAAACTCACAGTTCATCTCCACTGAAGAGAGGTGGGAAGAAAAAAAAACTATGTGTGTATAGTGTAATTAATAGAATTTTTTTTAAGTCATCTTTGGAAACTTCTAGCAGACTCTTCTTTCAGAGAAAGTGGTTGTGTGTTCTGACCTGGCAGTTTCTATAAACCAAATAAAAGATTAAAAGAGGACATACTGTGAAATAGATTACACTAACTGTGCTGTGCAGCTATCACTGTTTTATATTAGACAGCAAGAGCACTTATTTGATTATAGTTTTCTAAAGGCAAGATTCATGTTTACAAGCAAAATATATGAAAAGGAAAGCAGCTTATGAAATGGTTTATCAGTAATAACAGCATCTGGAGCTAAAGGCTGAAAGAGACTTGGCCTCCTATTTAGCTGTTTCCAATGCCTCTCTAACCAGAAAATCAATTAAGTGACTTTAAACTAACACAGGCATATCTGCATAGCAGAGCACAATTCAGCCCAGAGGTATTGCTTTTCAATCTCTAAGATGATTATCATCTGAGAGTTTGGCTGAGGGAGAGAAGCCAGCAACACAGTGAGACAGTCAGATGGTAGGCAGAAAAAGGAAAAAAAAAGAAAGACAAAAAAAGGCAAAAAAAAGACAAAAAAAATCTGTTCTAACATGAGAACTGAGTGGGTAAATATGAGTTAGAAATTTTATTCTAATATTTTTTCATGGAACAGTGGCTTTAGAAAAGAGACTATGAGAACAATAATTTGAACTGTGTCTGAGTTCATCTGTGTCTCAACCCATTAAACTGGTGTGTCTGCACTGTGAACTGAGGTGTGAACTGAGATAATTATACTAATTGTTCTGAATGAGAAAGCTGACTGTAGTGGGCAAAAAAGAACAATTTTTAGAGGGTATAGAAGAAACTAGGCAATATAACTCTTTCCCAGCTAAAAGGATGCCACATTTTATTACGCAAATTGAAATATGGGCAGAAGAACAGTAAAGAAGAGAAAGAGGAACATTGCATCTTCCCTGCCTTGCACTGCAATTGTACTGCTTGTTCTGTCCTATAAGCATCAGGAGGCATTTGAATGCCTCCTAAATATCTCCTCCTCCTCTCTGTATTTATCTCCATACAACATAGCTGGTCACAGTAGCTGCTCAGTTACACTAGTCTGCCCTAAGAACTTTACCTTCTCTGCTTCTGATGCATTCTGTTCAGCTACAAAGATGAGACACAGGACAACAATGCACATCTGCCCAAAATATCTTGAAACTGCTACTTCAGGAATGAGCAAGGAAAGGGTACAAAGGAGACAGCAGGAATGGAGGAATTTAATGGCAAAGCTGCAATTACTGTTGTGATCACAGACTGTTGTTCCATGATTTTGTTATGACTTTTAGTTAGCACTAGTGCTGAAATAAATAGTCCCACACATACCTGTTTCTGACTATTTGCTTTTACTTTTGGGCCAGTACAAGCTTTTGTATGTCCATTAAAGAAATTAGATGGAGGAATTAATTTGGAATAAAAACGTAAGCTTTTTCTATACTATTTCCTAATTTTCATTACTTCTTTGGTGCTTTTTTTTTCATCAGGCTTCATTTCCTCACTGCTTTTGAAAGTAAATTCTGTACTACGTATAAAGAAACATAGAAAACAGTGATGCTTCCATAAGATATTATGGAACTTGGACACCTCAAAAAGACCTGCATCACTCTTGTTATGGGCAGGAGAGACATGAAGAACCATCTCTTTTGTTCCTGCCAGTACTAGGAGAAAGGATAGTGGCACCTAGCCACTCAGCAGTAGCTATCAACCCATATACTTTGACCTTTCCTCAGCAGCAGCAAGTTAATGTTTCCAGGCAGTGGAGAAGCTGAATACTCTGCCCATATCTAGATCTGTCTCGGAAATGGCAGAGCTTTCCAGTTTTATTAACCAGGTAGAAATTGTAATGGGTTTTGTAATCTAGGATTTTTTCACTTTCTTAGTACTTGACAGTGGCCTCCTGTCTGAGGGATGAGAGCACAAGATCTGAAAAGAGTGGAGACTCAAAAATACTACTCAAATCCCTTGCATACTTTGTGCTTACAAATCTCAGAGTCCAAGTTTTGCTAGTTTAATACCCTTGAAAAATACATATGGATACATTTTAATATCAAATATTTACTTGGTGCAACGGTGAATTGAATAAGCTGGAACATTTTTTCTACAAATCATCTGATTAGTCAGAATAAATACCACTTGATTTTTGAAGTAGGCTAAACCAGAATGAGAATATTGTGCTCTGGAGCAAGTGGTTGTGCAAGTAAATGCACTGGATTATGCAGAGGGATGTAGATAGATGAAATGAGGGAAAGACTGAACAGTTCCCTTCTCCACTCTGTATTCAGAAAGACTTGGTACGTCTTTGAAAACTTTCTTACATGAAAACACTCTTACACTGAACAATCTGTATAGGTCTTCCTTATACTGCAGCTCAGAGCAAAGAACTTTTTTATGTGCCTATTGCTGATTTCATGCTTTTATAACACATTTGGAGCTGGGGATCAGTGGATGACAGAAACCGTGGAGATAACAGTGATAACTGCTAATCAGCCTTAGATATAGAGAAAGTCAGAGATTGGCCTCAGGCTACATGATTAACAAGGCTATTAGCAGCTTGTGCTGATGATCCAGTTTATAATGCAATAAATAGAGAAGACAATTACCCAATGGGAGGTGAGGGTAGCACACCATGTGTGGACCTCAGACGTCATGTCAAAGGCTGAACCCGAGGTGGAACTCTTTTGCACAGGGGCAAGGCCACCAGCCAGGACTAGGACACATCCAGCAGTCAGCATGAGTGTCCTGTGCTGCCAGTCTAACCTGGACCGGAGGGGCAGGGACTATGACTGGTGTGAGTATGATGTGTAGGACTGAAACACTAGACTAGAAATTGCTATCTACCTGAGCAATCCTGCTTAATAAATAAATTCTCAATCTGTGGAATGGTGTGGTTCTCCACATGCCATGGAGTGGTGTGGTTCTCTGGTTTTGGCCTCCCCACCCAATTCCCCCAAGAAATTAGTATTTTCATGACAATCAGGTAGGAGATGGTTAACTAAACAATTTTCCAAAGGTAGAGCACACACAAATAAATTATTAGCTTGTCTGTTTCAGTGGGAGAAAATATATATGTATGTAGGTAACTCCTACCTACAATATGGGAATGAAATTACCTATGAAAGGAATAGATATTTTTTACTCAGAAATGTGATTTGGCTTTTGCAGATCTTTGCAGATGCTGCAGAGGACATTCCAGTAGAGCTGCTTCTGCCCTCTAATACAAAAAAGTAGTGGTAACGGGCCAGATGACAGAAGAGATCAGTGAAGGCGAGGAGCGGTAAAGCCATTTCTTATTCCTAAGAATTTATCTCTTATTTCATATGATAGTGACAAATTCACTTGTCCCCGTTTTCATTCATTCTAACCACTTCAGTGGTCTATATTATCAAAAGTAGTTCTGTTGAGTTCAACCACTCTCCTTGGTTCTTTCCACCTTACATTTATCCACCATCCCCAAGGTTATCAGAGACCTCTTCAGCCTGGTAACATTCCAATCATTTGATCTATCTTCACCTCCAAGCTGGCCTTTCCTTCTAAGGCTCATTGCCCTCACAAAACAGGGAGTCTAGGAACTGCACTCTGGTTTTGGGATTCCCATCCACGTGTCACACATTCGCATTTACAGTGTCCTGCCTGTCAGGAGCTTATGTCCATCATTAGAATTAAATTATGTATATAATATCACTGCACATTTATCGGATAGCAGCTATTTCAGAAAAGGAAGAAGGCAGTTTGAGCCAATTATTTCACTCTTGTCTTACATAATAACCCTTCTCCACTTAGTGCAAGTTGTAGCAGAGAGGTCTGTGGTGTGGACAAAGCAATTGAAAAGCTACATCTTTTTGTTAAGAGTTACTTTTGACTTTCAGATTACAAAGAAAACAATATGCATAATTTTGATTTTTTAATTTATTGTTTTAGGAAAAATCTTGAATTGTTTTATTTTAATGATGAAGTACTGACAATTTTCAGCTGAAATAGCCAAAAGTGAGGACTAGAACTAGTCTCAACATACAGCTATCTGCCAGGGAATTTGTCTTTAACTTCCAGAATGCCTTTGATAACATCCCGGACCTTGTTGGAACTTTTTCCCTGCTGAAATGAAAGAATAATATAACTTTAAAGCAGTATAGGGATTGAATAATCAAAATTCTGTTCTCTGCAGGAGCCCCTATGATCAAAATGAGGCAGGAAATATTGTTGACCAAACAGAAGTAAATGAACTGGGTTTTCCTTTGTTGGCTATGAGGCACTTTTACTTAGTCAATAAAGATAACATGTACTTGCATGTCGCAACTAACAACAAGAAGAGTCTTAACTTTTTGGAATTGTCAGATTCATTAGTCTGTGTTAACCATGCTTATTTTAAACTTGTTTTTGCAGATCCACCTGTCCTGCGTGACGTTTACTTTGTCAATTATGTTAATATCTGTAGAACTACATTATAGAATCATAGAATCATAGAATCATTAAGGTTGGAAAAGACCTTTAGGATCAAGTCCAACCGTCAACCCAACACCACCATGCCCGCTAAACCATGTTCCGAAGTGCCACATCTACATGTTTTTTGAACGCCTCCAGTGATGGTGACTCCACCACTCCCCTGGGCAGCCTGTTCCAATGCCTGACCACTCTTTCAGTAAAGAAATTTTTCCTAATATCCAATCTAAACGTCCCTTGGCGCAACTTGAGGCCATTTCCTCTCGTCCTATCACTAGTTACTTGTGAGAAGAGACCAACACCCACCTCACTACAGCCTCCTTTCAGGTAGTTGTAGAGAGCAATATGGTCTCCCTTCATCCTCCTCTTCTTCAGGCTAAACAACCCCAGTTTCCTCATCCGCTTCTCATAAGACTTGTTCTCTAGACCCTTCACCAGCTTCGTTTCCCTTCTCTGGACACGCTCCAGCACCTCAATGTCCTTCCTTCTTGTAGTGAGGGGCAAAACACTATGGAAGAACACTGACATGTGAGAGAACGTGTTCTCAACAGGGACTGGTTGTGGTAACTTGCCACTGTCTTCTGTGCTGTGGAAAAGATGCAACTGATGATTCAGAATTGCATGTAACCCAGTCATCTGTCAACTACAGATATGTATTACTTGCACTGTTACTTGTTCAGATGTCAGTTTTACAGTCTCCTGTTCTTCCTTTAGCTACCAGCAGTTTGGATTCAGATCCATTCCCGCTCACCCCATAAAAAACAATAAAGTTATTTAAGAATAGATGTAATGTTTTGGTTACAGGCAGCAAAATTGACCGTGAAAATCTAAATCAGTTGAATGCAAGAAAATCTTTGCCATTACATTGTTAAAGTTGGCAACAAAACAAAATGAAAAGATTTAACTTTGTATCTGGCCATTTGAGTGTAATATTTTCAGAGTTTGGTATCACTGTTACAAAATTAGGGATAGAAAATAGCATCTATTGAATTTTTTGTGTGCCTTTACTCTGTGTACATCCAAAAAAATTTTCAAGTCCAGTCTACAGACCAGAAATTCCGCCATTGCCAGTGCAAGAACTGCCTCTTCTTAAATAAAAATCTTGAATAAAAATAAAGACTCATAACTATAGTTGGCTTAGCTAGAGACTAAAGAAGGGGAGGTTTCAATATTTCCAGCTGTTAAACTTCACTTGTATACAGAATAAACCTTTTGGTAAGGGATGGATTCTGGGATTTACAGTGTGTATTATCACTGAGAAATATTTTACACTTCATGGAAACCTATTGTTCCTCTGTTGGGACACCTGCATGCCTTTGGCCTTCATGTGCAAACCATTATCTCTAATTTTGTACCTGAAAGGCTGGCATTTTCTCTGATACAGATTTACCATCAAAATGTTAAGACTTAAGTCTTAAGCAAGGAGTTTTGACTGTAAACGCATTGTGACATTTTTCTATATTGTTCATTCTCCTGTCTACAGGAATTTATAGATATCAATTCCTTTGTTATGACTGAGAAAAAAAACCACACAGTTTCTTTCCTGACTCTTATATAATTCTGGAAAAATATGATGCCAGTCAATAGACAGCAACAGGAGGTAGGAGGAAAAAAGGGACAAAGTTATCTTGCATGGTTTATTATGCAATCAGATAAACATAAGGCAAAATATTTCTAAGATCACAGTAACAAATTACAGTACCTTAGAGAATTAGTGTTTACATAATGATGGATGTACCAGTGGAGTCTTTTCGGGAAAGGAACACCAAGAAAAGGAATAAACACTTCTGAAGATGTGTCCTAAAGAATAAAAGGCAGGATTCACGTAATCTTTCACTGTCCAGAAGTTAAGCATGTAGTCTAAGGTGCTTGACTAAATTCCTTCATGTGTTAGAAAGGAAGGCAATAGACTTCTCCTGAGAACAATTTATCCTACCTTCCTTAAATGTTGGTCTTAAGATAGGATGAATCACCCTCAGGAGTCACCTCTTTCTGTTTCTTCCCTTTGAAGAAAAAGTTGGCATGAATGACATGYTTGGATTAGAAATCTAACTTCGAAGACTAAATTAGGTGAATTGCAACTCACCTTTATTCAGAGCATAAATCTTATTTCAAGAGATACAGGCATTAACTTGGCCTCCTAAGAGCGTAGTTTTCAAAGGTCTTTATTCAGGTGCAGATAGGCCTCTAGTGAAATTTTAAAAGTGTATAAATTAATAACAACCTCACCCTTGCAATTACTTGGGCCCAGAAGCACAAGGGCTTTTAAACTCTTAGCTTGTGTATACACTTAGTTCCTCCTACATATAACTGAGAATTAAGTATTTGAATGGGACTTGACTGGTTTGCTGCATATTTAGACTCCTAAATTGCTTTGAAAATTTGGCCATATATGGATACAGCAACACTGGATTGCAACAAGATGTCAAATTTTTACGGGTACCTTTAATTGTTTTACCTCATATGCCAAAAGCTAATTCATTTAGGTGAAGTAAATTCACATCAGCTAAACTACTCTGTTTCACGGGTTAATCAACCCATATGGACATTTGTGTTCCTCGCACTTTGGAATTTGATCTGGTTCATTTAGAGCCAGAACAGGAGTCTATACACCATGTTGCTTACTAAAAGACAGACACACCCTGCAGGTATTCTTAAGCCAAAACAAACTACTTCAAATACTTGCTTTTCTTGAGTTGCAGATTCACATTATTTCATCAAATTATAGTGCATAATATATAACTGTCTAGCTTGAAGCACATGGTACAATACCCTTCATGTAGCATGTTGCCCTCTTCAAAAACCAGTTGTTTCCCACAAGTCTTAGAAAAAGCAGGCATACAGAGTTGATAATCATATTGTACTTCTTAACAAAGAATGTCAAGTTATCCTCTCATTCTTTTATCCACACAGAGGAGAACTTTAATCCACAGGTAACTGTACTGAAATCAAAGAAATATTTTATGCAATTGTTCGAGTTTAGTAAGGATGGACAAATTGCACTCAGAATTAAAAGTGCACATTGCAAAAGAATACAAAGCAGTAAAAGAAGAAAAAGTGCATAAGTGCATCATATATATATATATATATAAAATAAGTGAGGCAATTCAGTGTCCTCAGTAACTCAGTTATGAAGCAGATATCTGGGGAAGCAAATAAAGATTCATAATCCACTACAATACCAAAACGATACTTTTCTGGAACAGCTTAATTTATTATTCAAGCAGATGTTTCTGAGACTCTTTCCAGGTGCTACCCCCAAAATGCTAAAGCTTACATGTCATGTTCTGCTCTGAAATCTGTCAAAAGAAATTACCTAGCCTTTTCAACTTGGAAGAGTTCACACTTCTGGGGAGAAATTTATTGTTACTTTGTTGTTGTTGATATTTTCTTTACTGATTGTCCCACAGATACAATATGAAAGAGGCTGCAGAAAGTCCCTGCTCAAAGCAAAAGTAAAACTTAATAAAATATTTCTTTATGTGAGGAAAGCAGTTATTGAGAGAGAAAAAAGTGCATCCAATTATTTTGCAATTGGAGATGATAATGATACAATTGAAAATGAAAAGTTATAAAGCTTATGGTCTCCCTTTGGAAATGCAGAGGTTGAGATCCACTCTGCATTACCTAGACATTTAATTTATGTCTACAGACTTTCTAAGTTCTGGTGCAGTCAGTGGATATAAATATGTGTCTTTGAATACTTCCAAAAGGAAAATTTATTAGTTAAGATTTGGCAACTAAATTAAGGGGAGAAATTGCCTCTTTAGACCTTCAAAGGCACTTTTCTGTCTTTGTTAATTATAAAAGAAATTCAGACACTGTAGACTTGATTCAGTCGCTTTAAGATGGGTCAGAAATGTCTCTTGAGATGGATGTTAGCAATGAGGGCATGTTACCAATCCTCCAGCTGCTGAGCCAGAGGGACATGGGTCCCCTACAAGTCCTGTGTATTATCTGGTAGCCTCATGGCACTGTCTTACATACTGTACAGTGTTTCAAATGGCGCTTGACATTTACATCCTTATTCTTGAGCAAGTGAATGAGTATCTTTAGGAATGCTAGGTCATTCGAATTTAAATGTGAGTGTAAATTATATGCCTTGATTAAGTTTATTCAATTGACCCTCAGTAAATATCCAACTACTAAATGGAATAAAACTCCTACTGTAAATGAGCATTAAATGAAACAAATACAGGTGGTAGACATATCTTCTAACTTAAATTAGAAATTTGGTGGACCTTAGAGAAAGTTACATGTCATTTCATTTCATCTGATCTTAAGTCTGTTGGTGTATGTCAAAATCACCAATACTTATATTTTATTGCCAATGAACTATAACATTTATTACCACCCCTAACAACTTGCAGGACTGAGTTGTATCTTGGCATATTGAAGCTCCCTTTCCTTCTCTTAGTTACCATTTGCAGATTCTACTATGTATGTTTATGCAAGTAAGAGCATGAAAGTTCTGCTTCTATATTTATGTTTCTGCACATATGTGCATGTGTACAGGACATGAGTGGAAATACCAATTTGATACTTATCTTCTGATTGTCTCACATATCTGAAAATACTTTTTCAATTTGCAGTTTTCACTGGGATGTAACTGGTTAGTTTTACTAATACCTGATGTAACTTATTAAAGGACAGCAATACATTTTAACATATGAAGTTTTGATTTTTTTTTTTTTCTGGAACCCTAATTTAAGCTGACAAGATGTTATTCCAACAGAAAATCCTATACATTATTCTACATAGCTAAAGGTATCTTGGAGTTAGGTGATAACACCACTGTATCAGAGAAAAATAAAGGCATACTTAAAAATCCTTCTCAGATAGATAATTAAGTGATGCTAGACACTTTATACCATATAATATAATGGATATTTTACCCCAAGGCTGATTCTGATCAAGCTTTTTGTCTCAGTAATAACCTCTCTTATAAAGTCAGATCATCTGGACATAGCCTAATTAGTCCTCAGTTTTTATTTCACAATGTCAGATTTGTTTCAGGCACTCAAAAATGTAGGCAAAGATGAACTCTATGGCTGTAAGGGAAGAAGGTAGAGAGGAATATTAAACAAGAGGTTTTGAGAGAAAACCAGTGGGAGACTGAGGGTGTATAAAAGGGTCTATTGAGTTTCCAGAGGTACTTAGAAACTTTCAGAGATTCTGAAAAGCTGAAGGCTTTGCTTGCATTGCTCTCTTTTTAGTATTATTTATTATTCTGTTTTAAGTGTATATAGTGCTATAAGTTTCAGACACTGATGATTATCTTTAGGTTCTCCCTTTTAGAAGAACACAAGTGAATGGCAGAAAGATTTATTGTCTTCTCTGGATTTTAGGTGGAGTCAATAGTTGCCTCAGAAACATTGCTGTGTCCATTGATACTAGACTGATATTGATGGAGAAAGGATTATATGTTTTCTGTTAAACTAGCTTTATTCCAAGAGCATCATGTTTATAATATAGCCAGTTTCCGCCCCATCGGCTTCTTCCTTATTGTCAAGAAAAATTGCAAGGCTGTACATATCATCAAAAATTCAATACAAACATCAAAAGGAGCAGAAGCATAAAATATTTCCTCTGTTTTCTGAAAAGAAAGCGAAAGTAAAAACATAAATCAGGAAAAAAATCCCTCATTTAATTCTCCCCATTCTAACTTGTATTGAAAGTTGTTGAAAGCATTTGAGTACTTAATATGGAAATACTTATTGTTTCTGAACATGAGGAATAGTGTTTTGACTTTATACTAAATAATAGTGAGTATATTATTGAGAATGTTATCTTCAAGCGGTTATTATTTTAAAATTGTATTATTTTGTCCCAGTTATTTATCCATGCCATTTCTACAACATCTAGAAATCAGTATCACATTGACATACTTCAAGAAGTTCGTATATAGTAAAGTACATATGGAGTTGACCCTCTTATGGCAAGAAAATAATTATGAAAATATCCTTTAAAATCTCTGCTACTATGTTATTTAAGTGAAGACTTGGCCTTAGATTTCTAATAAAATATAAAATAGAAAAAAAAAAAAAAGAACAAAACTTGAAATAAAAGGGACTAATATTGCTCTATGAAATCATTTGATATTTTTAATATGTGTAAAGATTTCAGATAAGTATCAGAAATTCAGAAAGCAGATACTTAGAGAAAAATCATTCTGTCAGAAGAAAAAACACCTGTAGAATGCCTAGTCTGTATAGAGTTCTTGGACCTCCATCCTATATGAAAGAATTTCTTAACATCACTACATAATGCAGTTTTTATTTACCCTAGGAGACTGAACAGATCATCTGATTTACAGAGTGTGCATATTTCAAGCTAAAGGCTCAAACTATTCCGCCATCCCTTTCCGCAAATGGTTCAGCAGTGATTTATTCTGAATATTCAAATTAATCATTAAATGTGCTCTAAAAAAGCAAAAACAAAAGCAGAAAATATGTTGGTGCACTCTCAGCAGAGAGAGCTAAGAGTGGAGTGCTGTCATTTCCCAGTGATACTATCCTTTAGCAATCACTTGGATTTTCTGAAAACCTCTTAGCCTTACCCTGTATTGCTTTTCTACCCAGAAATGCTTCCCTCTGTCAGTGCCACTAGGCTCTCCCCAGTACACTTCTGAACTTGGAAGGCATCCAGCGAAGAGCTGCAGAGCTTACTTGTGCCCTACCAGGGGGGAATCAAGATATGGTGCATATGCAATGTGTCATCCAGCTTTCTTAGATCTTGCAAAAGATCCAGCTGTGCTGTTAATTTGGTCAGGCCTCAGGCCTTCCACAGCACATCAATTTTACTTGATTTACATTCCAGAGCCTACATTATATTTCTATGTCAGGAATCAGTGGGAAAAAGATCCTTATCGAGCTCCTCGCATTGCAAGAAAAAAGCAAGAGTGTCCAAAAAAATGTGATGGATATAATGCATTCTGTAAATATATTTTCTGCATGCTTGTTTATGAGAGAATTTTTCTAGTGGTATCCCTCTGCAAGAAGAAGGATCAGAGAGAAAATACTCTATTTTTCAACATTTGTAGTTTTTATTTTAATTTATTTTTAATAATTTTAAAAAACATAAAAGCAAACAAAAGTTGCCTATTTGGCTACTTGCAAATTATTTTCTTACTTGCACTGAATATATAATATGGTTCATTTTATTACATTATTTTTAAGCTATTATTATGCTGAAATAATTCTGGCAGTGGTTTCTGCTTTTTTCCCCCTATCTTGACAAGAAACACCTCCTTGAAAACAAAACTAATTAAAAAAAGAAAGAACTTGAAAGAACAAAGGCAGAAAATTCAGATGGTCACTGCAGATTTTTACACAAATAGAAATATTACTAAGAGTCAATGTTGTGGTAAAGTGAAATAACAAATCATATGCATCTATATACTGAAGGAGGAAATTTTCAAGAGCAAGAAAAGGGTACAGGAATCCAAACCCTTCAAAGGAAGAAAAAAGTACTTTGAAAATTAAATAAATAAAGGACTGCTTACTTTTCCTTGAAGTCATTTCGGAGGACAACTTTTTTCTAGGAAGGATAATATGTTCAACCATGGAGAAATACCTACTGAAAATACTTACTATTATCTCTTTCAAATATTTTATTGGTAATTGGAATTAATAATCAAATGAAACAACTGGAAATCAGAAGGGTGGGGTTTATGTTTAGGTACACATCATAGAATCATAGAATCATAGAATCATTAAGGTTGGAAAAGACCTTTAAGATCACCGAGCCCAACCATCAACCCAGTACCCATGCCCACTAAACCATGTCCTGAAGCGCCACATCCACACGTTTTTTGAATGTCTCCGGTGTTGGTGACTCCAACACTTCCCTGGGCAGCCTGTTCCAACGCTTGACTACCCTTTCAGCGAAGAAATTTTTCCTAATATCCAATCTAAACCTCCCCTGGTGCAACTTGAGGCCATTTCCTCTCGTCCTATCGCTGGTTACTTGGGAGAAGAGACCAACACCCGCCTCTCTACAGCCTCCTTTCGGGTAGTTGTAGAGAGCGATAAGGTCTCTCCTCAGCCTCCTCTTCTCCAGGCTAAACAACCCCAGCTCCCTCAGCTGCTCCTCATAAGACCTGTTCTCCAGACCCTTCACCAGCCTCGTCGCCCTTCTCTGGACACGCTACAGCACCTCAATGTCCTTCTTGTAGTGAGGGGCCCAAAACTGAACACAGTATTCGAGGTGCGGCCTCACCAGTGCCGAGTACAGGGGCACGATGACCTCCCTCTGCCTACTGGCCACACTATTTCTGATACAGGCCAGGATGCCATTGGCCTTCTTGGCCACCTGGGCACACTGCCGGCTCATGTTCAGCTGGCTGTCGACCAGCACCCCCAGGTCCTTTTCTGTTGAGGGAATGTTGGTAGAGACAGGCCGTGAGGTGCTGCTGCAGGCCTGTCTGCACAACCCAGGCTACGTGGCAGATGATAAGGCCGGCCTGTCCTTGTCCTTGGTGTTGTCTGCAAACTTACTGAGGATGCACTCGATCCCCTCATCCAGATCATTGATAAAGATGTTAAACAAGACGGGCCTCAAAACTGAGTTCTGGGGAACACCGCTTGTGACTGGCCGCCAACTGGATTTGACTCCATTCACCACAACTCTCTGTTGTCTCTATCAGTTTGGTAGCATGCCTTCAGGAATACTGGAGAAAGTGGACATTGAGAGTTTTTATTAGATTATGTAATTAAAACACTTTGTGACACAACTTTCCTTATATTACTTTGATATCAATATTCAATACTATTAAAATTCAAAAATTGTAAAAGGTTAATTGACTCCCTGAAGCCTCTAGAGTACATTTAAATATATGAAAAAGGATTAGGCATGTGTACGTGTACAATATTTACAGTATCCCAATAACATAGATATGAGAAATTAAATACATTTGTTTGTAAACATGTGAGAAGCAACTGGAAGGAACAACAGATTACATGAGCAGGTATATTAAAAATATAGATAAAGTTCTTGATCTTGATATTTAAGTACTTCAGCAGGTTGATGACAAATTTACTACAGCTTTTGTAGGGCAAAAAGTTCTGAACAAAAAGTCCCAAATATTTTTAATTTACTACCAAAGTAATGTGTGTGTTACAAAATTAAAAATGTTTAAAAAGGATTTGTGAAAATGTAGAGATGACATAATTAGGTAATTTCTGAAATTTTGAAAAGTTACTGGAAACAATACATTGGAGTTACCTTTCATTTTCTTTTGCAGTGACTACATTTGTGGATTTATCGTGGTTTAATATGACCCTTTCTTGTTGTTGTCTCCCAGCATCAAAATTGGATATTTTAGTCATCACCTAACTACACAGGCATTCAGACTGAATCCGCAAAATAGTTTTGATGGAAATCATAAAATAAAATTTCACACTTGTTTCATAGAAATAAGAATGAGACAACCAACTTTTATTTACTGATGCAGTTTTGAGGAGTGTCTTAATGGAAATAGGAAGCCCAGGTGCAGTCCTTCCTTTATCCAACCGGATCTGAAACCCAGTTTCCCAAGGAACAGCACTGATCTTATATCTGTTTCTCCAGCTGTTGCTTTTTCACTTGCCTGGGTTAATTAGGGTTTCCATATGCCCAGTTCCCACTTCATGCCATATGTGTCTCCTTTATATCTGTACTTGATATCTTGGCATTCTGATATTTAAAGAACCTTGAGCTCATTTGACAAAATATCAAACAAGGGTAATATGATTAAAGGGGAACTTCAGTTTAAGATTTTACAACTTGTAACAGGAATCTGAATACTCAGTTCTCATTAAAGTTGTTGATAACTGTGTATGCAAATGGTAGTAGCTAAAATTCACAGCCCAGCATGAGAATCTTCCCTTCCCTTCTCTTCCCTTCTCTGCCACTGAACTGAAAGTCCTTCTATTTGTTCAATTCCCATATGAAGAACTGTGGCTAGCAGAGATTTTGAGGCCAAATACTTTTCAGAAAGTTCTAAAGTCGTCAGAAAGATATTATTCTGTTAAATAATATTCTTTTAAACTAGAAAAGTACAGAAGAATATGTCTATCCATAAATCAAAGTTCTCAGTATTAATTCATTCTCAGGGAGTGATGGACAAAATCATGAAGAATAACCATTTATTTCCAACAAGCATAAGGACCATTCATTGTGATCCAAGAACCATATTTCTGAAAATAAGCTTGGAAAAATTGCTGATTACAAAACCTCTTACAGTTTTTTTCTATATTTCACATTCTCTTTTTGAAATGACTATGTGGCTTTATTTACCATGTTTAAACACTTTCAGTGGAAATGTGTGAATAATATCTATGATTGTATGCCCAGGTACTTAAGAATCTGCAGGCAGCCTCACTTTGCACTCAGTTCAGAAATCATCTGTGTTGCAGGAGGTGCAAACTACTATCTATCTCAGGATGATTAAGGAAAATTTATGTTTCCCTTCTTCTGTTGGAACAGAAGTCTTTGGATGGAAAATACATCATGTTGGAGGCTGTACTGTTGTCTGAATTCAAGTATCAGCCCTGACTCCTTAAATAGTAAGAAGACAGCAAACTTAGAACAAGTACTTAAAGCTCTTGTCAGTTGATGGCATGGACACAAGCATGAAGACATAAAAATAACCTACAGTTCTTTTGGTCTTGTTATGACTGAGTGAATCTCTCAGTTTTAGAAAAGGAAGGAGATACTGGATTTTGTTTAATATAGTTCAAATAAAAGTTTTATACTAGCTTCATATCATCAAAATTGCCAAAACTCATGTAAATTACTGCCTACTAAAAATATTCATATTAAATTATCCATTTATTTCCCCCCTCCATAGGTTCATACTGCTAAACA
The DNA here is from genome assembly GCA_030449065.1 of Oceanodroma leucorhoa. Classification (NCBI taxonomy): domain Eukaryota; kingdom Metazoa; phylum Chordata; class Aves; order Procellariiformes; genus Oceanodroma; species Oceanodroma leucorhoa. The sequence continues at coordinate 282,861 of JASVER010000122.1, read as the reverse complement.
GTATCTTTTAAAAAGTAAGCAGTATTTTTACCCACTGGAAATACATGCAATTATTAATGCAATTGATTTTATGCAGAAGGTGCTGAGATACTACATAAATGCATAAAGCCTTAGAGAATTAGACAGTTATGACCTGGCCCAATGGATAATGCTGTGTCCTGACATATGAGAAAGGCCAGCACACTATACTCACATCTCCCCAGAATTTAGGACTCTGTTCTCTCAGTGATGCACAATATATTAGAGTTAATATGAGTTACAGCACTGATTCACTGCACATTAAGGCAACGTGAGATCCCTCAGGTTCTTTCTCCATATTTTGCAGAGTTCTACAAAATGTGAGCTTCCGTTAAACAAATTACAGTCTCTAGCTCTTCTGCTTTCAAAAAGGGCTTTAATTTTATAAATCAGTATACTTATATATTGTTTACTCTGTTCCCAGATGGGCAGGAATAATGACTCCAATGGGGGTGAAGACTTTAATTATTCATCTTAATGTTGTACTGACAAAAAAGCCGAGTATCAGGGAGTTGAAAGTTAGGATTACAAACATATATTTCCAAATAGGGGAAGAAAAACAAAACAGAGGATGCTCTTAACCTATAATACAGTTCACATTTTAAGAACAACTTTGCCTTAGATGGTATCTTTCAGAAAACTGAATGGATAATGTTCTTATGAAAGGAAGAGGCTAATATTATTCCATCAGTGTTTTCCATTCTACCAGCATGTTCAACCTGTTCATCTGTATGTAAAAATTCCTTAATACCATAATTACAGTAAATGCAGAGAATGTCCTGAATATTCGAAGGAATAGAGCATGACAAAACTTACCTGTGGAATTTATTTCTTGACAGGAACTTGATAACTTTAGATTCTCTAGAAGTTTTGTCTGGATTTCAACAGATTGTAGGTCAAGCCTTTAGTCTGCATTGATTTTATTAATGTTGCAGACGTGTTGGAAGGTTGTTCTGATTTTGTATGTTATTTTTTGCAGTTTGGACATGAAGATTTAGTATGTGTGTGTTTGTGTGCTGACTGAATGCCCTACAAAGGAGAATTTGGTTTTACTCCACATAACTGATAGGGTCATTGCACCAGCACCTGAAATGAAACTCCATCCTAGCAACACCTCATATCTGGTTTGGGATTTACTTATAACTATTTACTTATAACTATGATTAACTGTAAACATTTATTCTTAGTACTGTAAGAACATGGGGTACATGTAAGTACATGGAGTGATGAATATGGAATGTTTTAAAACTGTTCAATAGGATAGAAAGAAATAATGATTTCAAAATACTGAATACACTCCAGAAGAAAATATTCCTATTCAAATARAAAAGTACTGTTTCTTCTGTGTAATGCCATATAACTTTGTATCAGATGAGAATCAATATGAAAATATAAAGTCTCAATATTGTTCACTCATTTGATMGTTTGATGAGGATTAGCTTAAAAGGAAAAATAAGCATCTCAGTTACCTGCAGATCATGGGGGAAGAGCTTCTCTGCTTCCATCTACTGGTGAATTCACAGAAACACAACACAGGCAAGGAGCTTTCCTTAATGTGTGTTCTTCATATCCTCTCTCTCTCGCTGTCTCTGGRGCATTTTGTTCTATTTAATTAAAATTCTTTTAAAATCAAGTTGAAGGAGGCATGGTAARATCATCTCTTTTTATGATTAAACACTGTGATCTGAGGGGAAAAAAATAAACCATCTGTGGTGGGTTGACCTTGGCTGGATGCCAGGTGCCCACCAAGCCGCTCTATCACTCCCCTCCTCAACAGGCTGGCAGGGGGAGAAAATAAGATGGAAAAAAACTCATGGGTCAAGATAAAGGCAGTTTAATTAAGCAAAAGAAAAGGCTGTGCATGGAAGCAAACGAAAACAAAAGATTTATTCTTTACTTCCCATCAGCAGGCAATGTCCAGCCACTTTCCAGGAAATAGGGCTTCAGTACGCATAGCGGTTGCTCCAGAAAACAAACATCATAATAACGAATGCCCCTCACCCCCCCTCCCTCCCTCATTTCTCTTAGCTTTTATTGCTGAGCAGACATCATACAGTATGGAATATCCCTTTGGTCAGTCTGGGTCAGCTGTCCTGKCTATGTCTCCTCCTAAGAGCTTGCCCACCCCCCAGTTTACTGGTGAGGGGGGGCAATGTTGGAGACACAGCCTTGTTGTTGTGTGAACACTGCTGAGCAGTAGCCAAAACACTGGTGTGTTATCAACACCTTTCTAGCTACTAATACACAGCACAGCACTATGAGGGCTGCTATGGGGAAAGTTAACTCCATCTCATCCAGACCAAATACACCATCATAACCTAATCAGATGTGTTAACTGAGAAGTGAAACTGGACAGTACTGAAGAAATGGGGAAAACGTAAGGCCAAATGCGTTTGAGTTTGGGTTTCCTCCTCCTCCTAACATGTGTAAGGGAGTCTCCACCAACCAGCCAACAGAACTTGCTACAGCTGAATTAAGGAGACACCTCAGATCCATCACTGTAGTTTGTCTCCAAGTTCTCCAATGAAACACTACAAAAATGAACCAGGTATTGCCCCAACGTAATGGGTGTCAGAAGAAACTGAGTATCTGCATAATGACTGTACTGGCTGTCATACATGTATATGTATACACAGGTGTACATACATACACATACATATGCATACTGTCATACAACATGCATATGTATGTCGGTGTGTATTCATACGTTCACAATTAATGTTCATAAAAGGAGTAATGTTAATGGAGGAAAAGGGAGATTCTTGTTGACTATATCTGTTTCAGAGCAAAGATGTGAAGGTTGAATGATGGCCAATAACAGTGGGATGCAGAAACACCTCTTTTAAACAATGCTAATCTTTACTCAGGAATGGGTTTGCACAATTGGTTTTCAAAGCATATGAAAGGATGGACACTGAACTACAAGCACAATATACAAGAGGGGGACACAAAGTGCCAACGAGATGTTTGTTAGGAAGATGGGAACACCAAGTCAGTGTTGGAGAGGGTGCTTTATTTATTGTTCATATAAAAATACTCTTGTTTTACTGTCGTTGTTTCCCAAATCAATTATGCATGCCTTTTGGCCATTATACCTGTTTCTTTTTTTCTTCCTCTTTCTCATTTTACATCCACATACTTTTCTTGCAGAAATAGTCAAGACAGACTGCTGACTACCAGGAGGGGAGGTTTCCTGGGTTGGGAAGAGATTGGAAAAGAAGAAGGTAAAGGAACAAGGAGGAAAATAGGACACGAGCTTGTGATGTTTTGTTCACTGAAAAACAGATCACCTGCATATTTAGGCTTGTTCCTCATTGTTGCAGATAGTATGCAGCAGAAAGATTAGCCATATATAATTATTATTTGACTGCAGAATTCACTTATTATTTAATTTATGTAGTTCTGCACACAGATTTAGGGGGGGGTGTCTTTTGTTTCATTTTCATAGGGAGCGGGAAAGAAGGACTGTTGTAAGTGAATGGCAATTGAAGGACAAGTAGGGATAATTATTTTATTCAGTTTAAGTCTTTGATCAAAATATAAGTAGAACATCTACCCTTACAATGTGTTTTTGAGGCTGATATGTAATGGTGTTTCTTCACTGGTATGTTAGATAATTCATCTTACATGTATTTCTAGGTCATACAGAGTACTTTTAGCTGCTTCTGATGGTCTTACAGTGACTCTGTACTTTAAACACAAGGTCTAATGACCAAAACAGCTTCTATTTAGAAAATTCAGCTTCTAAAAATGAGCACTGTGTGATTATTCCAACTTGTGGAGAGATACTGGGGGATCTCCTGCTGCTCTTGGACTTGTTAAAGGCACTGGTGCTCACACACCCTGARTTTGCAAGAGCTTATGCATCCCATTTACAAGAGAACATTCTGATTTCAGCTGGAGTTCATTTGCTCATCAAAGTAGCACAACTGTGAGTTTTACTCATTTGAGACTGTTACCAGAARTTTTCCTCCCACTCCAGAAAGATTTACTAAAGTTAATAATAGTTTGAGAAATCCAAGCCTTTAGAAAATGATGTCAAAATTATCTCAAAAGTGTGAGTGCTTATAGACTAGTGAAAAACAACGGACATTTCCTGGATTAAAAACCAAACCAAACCAAACCAACAAAATCCAAAACAAAGAACTTGCCTTTAAGTACCTTTGCAATCAGTTCCCCCTCCCTAGAGAGTTGTGAGGCACAGAGAAAAATTGCAGTGAAGAGTAAGAGAAGCACAACAAAAAGCAATATAAAAACACAAATAACTGAATATTAGTGGTTTGATTTGTTTCATGTACATCGTCTGCAGTGTGACAAGGTAGGTGTTGTAGCATAGCTAATGTTTCTTTGTGTGAAGAAAACCTCAAAATATTTGAAAGCAAAAAGATTTGGAGCATATTCAATTAAAGCCAGAGTAAAGCTGAAACATTTAGTAGTTATGCTAGCAAGAAAACTAAATCCACACCCAAATATATGGATGTCTTTAGTTTCTTCAAACTAGGTTTTGAATTCTGATACCAATTAGTGATTTGTTATGCTGTTCTTTGTAGCTTTTTCCAGAACATAACGCAGAGCCTTTCCAGGCCTGACAATGTTTGGGTTTTAAGAGCTATGAAAAAGTAAAAAAATATAGACATACACAGGCATAGATACACCCATATTGTTCTCCCAAGAGTATCCATAAAGTAGGGTGAAACTAACAGTGAAATTTTGGTTTTATTTTAAGATTATACAGTTTGGTCAAGGCTGATTTTTAGCATCAAAGCCATGGGACATTGTTGGAGGTGCATGTGCTTATATTTTTGCTTTTCTCAAAGGCAAGGAATATAGGCTGATTTAAAAACTGGAAGAGAGGAAGAAATTGGAGCTTTTAATTAATTTGTAAAATATATTTGTTCTACATTAAATTGCTGGATTGTTCTGTATTTTTTTCCTTTTGTTTAAATGGTACATGCTCAACAGTCATGGCTGAAATGAGTAATTTTTGGCAGGCCAAATGTCTCACGGTTAAAGTATTTGGATGAGTTGAGTAGATCCCACAAACTTGGTAAGAAATAACAGATGGGAATGCACCTGTTTGGAATGGAACACGACTGTCTTATACCTATACAAATACTTACAATGGAAGATCATATCTCTGAAAGTGCTAAGGTTTTTGTATCATTTTGTCCTTGTCTAAGAATGTAGCATAAAAGATCCGTATGTTAGTATGCTATACCCAAATGATGTTTTACTGGAAATGAATAGTGTTTAAAGCAGTGTGCATTTGGTCATCAGCAGGTAATAAAAAAAGTGTTATGTAGTGCCTCCTCCAGGAAAGACTTCTGTTGGCTGCCAGATGGGCCATTCCACATCTATTCAAAAGTATAGAAAGTGCTATCTTAAGAAACCARGATACATTTATTACTTTACATGTGTAATTTCTGAGTACAGTCATTTTTGTCCACACTAAAATAATAAATAATTGAGTYTTTTGGATGTGAAGTTGAGTATCTGAATCAAATCAAAGCAAGGACTGCTTAAAGGTAAGACAGAACTGAAGGAGAAAATAACTTGAGTCACTGAATTGTTATAAGGTACAAAGGTATCTTGGACAAAGCTGAACAAGGATTAGGAAGAAATAGTAGAATTGAGGTGGGAGTAGAATCTGCAAGACCTTTAGTGATCCGTTGAGTTTCACTGAGTGTGAATTCAGCGAGAGTACTTCCGAGTTTTGATCATATCCTTTTTGTGAAACTCACATGGGTAAACTCACATGATTTTATGAGAGCAGTGTTTTGCAAAGGGATTGCAGTGTTTGAAGTGAAACATAGTAAATAGTATTAAGTTAGGGAAACCAGTGTGAAGAATCACAGAACACAGACCATATTCAGCAAGTATTACCTACTTCAGTTGCAGTTTCTAAAAAGCGATGTTTATTGGTAAGCTTGATTTACCATTATAAGTTTTACTTTCAAAATCTTGGGAATCACATGGGCAATTTGAGTTTTATACCCATGTAATGGAGAACAACTTCTGCTTGTTCATGTCAACTATATGTTGTTGGTTTTTTACTCATATTTATAAACAKTTCCCATCTCCACTCTTAAAGCATTATTACCCAGGACACAGTATCTGTACAACTTAGCAACATGCTATTTTAGCCCTGTCTTCACTCTGTCATGCACCCCGATAAGATAAATATCTAGCATTTTTCCCACTTGTTTGACTTCAAAGGTACAATACCAAAGCATTTTAAGTGAATTGCAGAAGGGCACGGAAGGTTGTGGAGCATTGAAAATGACCAGCCACAATTCAACTAGGAAACTGTGTTTTCTGGTGAGAAAATTGACCTTGAAGAACATCAGAATATTGTACACCTGCTGTTGTTTCCAGAGGGAGGTTGCAGGCTAAAGAACAACTTGACAAAACGTGAGAATGACAGTTACTATCAATTTTTTTATTAAGGTTAAAAAAAAAAATTAGAAAAAAGTTTAATTAAAATATTCTAACCAGCCTTGCTGGCTCTAATCAAACATTTCTTTCTCATCCTTAATCATATTTAGCCCATTTACAAATAAGTTAACTCTACATCTGATATACACGTTAAAGGCACTCTTCACATTGTAAATTGTACATGGCTATTCTTTCATAGGCAGATGTAGTTGGAATAGTGAACTCTGAAGGTGGACTTATATGAAACACTGATACTTCTTCGTTTGCTTTTCTTTACATATAAATATTCTTTATATATATGTAGAAAATTTTGTTCTTTAAAGAACCAGAATAAACATTTTTKGAAAAAAAAATTATAAAAACCACAGAGACTGCATGAAAATTGACCGTGGTAAAGGTGAAATCATTGATTTTTACATAAGATCAGCAGATTGCTCTAGCAAGACTCAYTACTATGCAAGAAGCCCCATCAGGAAGGGGACATGAAAGGTTGTTAGAAAATCTGTACAGAATTTAGATTAGCTACTTTAGTGTACTTATATAAGTTTTAATATCTTCCTTAATAATAAAATTCATTTATATCCCAGATGTCAGGTTATTGGTCTCTTGGCCTCTTCAAGGAAGTAATTGAGCACCTGTATGGGGACAATGGGAATTGAGGAGTTCTGATTAGTTTTCTCTAGTTATAAATTATTTATCACCTCATTCCATTTCCCTCTTACACCTATTGGGACGTTTTCACAGTCATGTTGCATAATAAGAAAGTGAACATCAGGATTCTATTTGCTATCGTTCACCCTCATGAGCCATTTAGCATTTTGTAATACCACAGTAAAAGCTATCTGATCAGCAGAAATGAAGTGAGAGTTTTATAGATGTTTTCTGCTATATGATTTCTTTTTTAAAAAGGTAATGAATGACTCATTTAAAAATGGGTAAATTGGTTAACAAATCCTAACCTGTGCTGCTATACAGGACACCTACTGCTGAAAGAGCAAATAACTTCCCTACTTCCAGAATACATACATCATCAAATACATACAAAATGCTTATATCTATTCATGTTGAAAGCGAACACCGCATTTTAACATAGCTTAATACATTTAAAGCATACTTCTGCATATTCCATTTTGGAAAATAGCTTTCATAGAGTGTAAAGTCATAAAACGGTGATCTGTAAACTTCTGTGATTTTTCACATCCTCTTCCTTCTGCATACCATTAAACTTAAAGGAATAGACCACACTTTCTTTCCTACCATTTGCAGGTGAGACAAGATGGTGATGGGCATTTTAAAAGTTGTGAGTACATAGCAAGTTTTGTCCTATGACTAGAAGATTAACCTTTTGTACTCCTTGACTCCAGCCCACCAGTTTGGACTAGGAGCTGTAGACCAGTGCCTTCTCAGACCTCTCATTTGTCACATAAAATTCAGTAACACAAAATATGGTGTCATGTATTTGGGGATGGATATGAGAGAACCTACAAAGAACAAAACATCTATAAGCGAGAACTCGTTAGTTGGAAAAGACTCAGTGGAAGAAGGATGTGGCTGTAACACTTGTTCATAGCATCGCTATGACCTGCCAATATGATATAATTCTAGAAAAGGCAAAATACAATAACATTTAATAATAGTATGACTGGGCAAAGTTATGAAGAGATCACAAGCTGAATACGGTGTATGATTCTAAGAGTTCATGTTACACAAGGATGAATTTAAATGTGACCAAGATCAAAGAAGTGCTAAAGAAACATCGTCAAATTCAAGGTCAACTTTTGAGAAGAAGTTGACTTGACGATTCCAGCTCCAGGTTCTGCAGCTGCCTTCCAAGTTACAAGGTGTGGAATGGATGCCTATGGTAACAGGCAACTGGATTTAGTGGCCCAGGGGGCCCTCTTTGCTCAATCTTCCTATGTTCCTTTAGCRTTATTCTTATAAATTACCATAGCTGCATGCCTGGAACATGGATGCTTGGATATGCCTAGCTTCCTCACATGGGTTTCATGTCTGCTGGGTTCAGACCCTCCTTATGTTACCTGGAGAAGGTGCCTGGTCTCCCACCAAGCACAGACTTGTTTAAGAACTAAGACAGCCAGTCTAGCTGTATCTTGTGTCATGTTAATAGTAAGTTTCGTTCAGTGGTATTTTAAAAAAGACTCTAATTCTGCAAGCTGTGAAGTCAGTTATAAAGCTTACAATGACCTTAATAATTAGACCAGGCTATGGCACATATCTCGCATAGTAATTATTGCTATATTTTAAGGGTGGCAGGAACTCCTCATAGATTAAAGTTTAATCTAAAGAGAGTATATGAATGATAGTATCTTCCTCACCTCCTGAAGAGACAATGCCTCCTTGAGGCCACACACACACTTTCTTTATTGGTCTTTATCACAGTAATTGTAGGAAGCAGTATTGTTGAACAGTACACCTTGACATCCATTTGGCTTATTAAGACTAATTTGCATGATTTGATGCCTTTGTTTTCTTCCCCACATTATAAAACTAAATGAAACAAAATTGTGCTTCTTTTATAATGTCAATAATATGATACACATTCAGGGAAAAAAATAAATTCCATGTTAAGAAGTTACCAAATCCAGTCTTATGGACAAGGACTGGGAGAAGAGTGCTGATGATGAGTGACATATTCAGTAATCTGATCACTAGAAACAAGGAAACAAATTGAATGATTCTACAGCTAATATAATTTGCCAGAACACATTAATCACATAGGGCCAATGCTGCCCTCACACTAGTAAATTCAGTTTCAACTGTTACAATGGGGATTGTAAGCCAATGTCCGAACACAAAATTAAGACCCTAATTTGGATATTCCCTGAAGCTGAGCAGTGGTTTGACTGTCCTGATCTTTTCAGTGTTCTATAAGAAAATAATTATTTTGGGGGGAACAGGTAAGAAACCATCTCATTTGTTTTGCAGAAAGAATAGACACACGATTTGCAACAYCAAAAGGTAGCTCATCATAAGGAAGACTGCAGGTCAGATCTTCACTTATGTGCTGTGATACAGCCAGGGAGGTAAAACCTGACACATATAGTATTTTTTAAGTGCTCCTGGTTTTCATTACATCAAATCSAAGTTCATGATCTAATAACATTCCAGTAAGGGCACTGTAAATTCTGAAAATAAAGAAGATCCAGATAATTTCTAAAGAACAAGCAAGCAACTGCTTAGTTTTAACCATTGACTCAATACCATTAATATATCGAAAAAAACCCAGTGTGATTCCTTTTTGTAGATTGGATTCACAAAGTCCATCTGGAAGGAAGAAAGCAGACTCTGCTGAGTAACAGAGGTGTTTAATTAAGAAATAATGTATTATGTATGAAATGAGCATACTTGAAGACTGGAGAAATAAAATTATTATCTATATATTGATATCAATGTTTTACTTACGGTGTTTGCACAATGCTAGTCCTTATTCTGACACTAAAGGTAAACAAAATATTCATACATAATTGATTGATAGTTGAGAAATGCTGTTGAAAGTTATATTCCACAGGATTTTTTTTGGTGGGGTTTTTGGTGGTGGTGGTGGTTGTTTCTTTGGGGGGTTTTGTTTGGTTGTTTTTTTTCTTTTTTTCTTTTTTCTTTTTTTTTCTTTTTTTTTTTTTGCTTTGTGGATGCAACTAAACATCGACTATATGGAAATTTTGAGAATAAAAGGGAGTAGATTTGTATACTGAGTAAGGTACAAAAAAAATTGTGTAAATTCATTGATGCCTAAACAATATCACTAGATTCTATATTCTCCTCAGATTTTTTTCTCATGGATGGTAACTGAGGCTCATTAGACCACAAAAACCGCCTCATTTTGTGTGTGATTTGTTTTTAAACAAACCAGCCAACAAAGAAAATGCGTCTACTTTCCAGTCTTATCCAAACTTGACTGCTTCTAATACTGAAATAATTTTCTACTGAAAYGGGAGGCTATATCAAACTGTATGGAGCACATTGAGAAAGAAGTGCTTTTGTTCTGAAAAAAGTAATTAAAATACTTTTACAAGAATGAAATACGCACATAACAATTTCTGTTCTAGACTGGAATACATTAACATGCGTTGTGTTCACAAACATGAACTGAACCATAACTATGGCCTATACTGTATGATGCTAAGTTACATTTATGATTGCCGCTTAGATAACTTTCCAGTCCTATGCAAATGAGGTCCCTCTTATATCTGCAATCAGAACAGGATCCATTATGACCCCTTTTTCTTTATTTCCATTCAAAGGAAACCGTGGTTAACAAAAATAGGTTTTTAAAGTACTTCTAACATTTTATTTTCCCGATTTTGAAAAAAAATCTGTTGTTGTTTGATGCACCTTGTTGGGTTGGCTTTTTTTAACTCTAACACTTCTGCTCAACCATTAAACTGATAAATCAACAATTTTAGTCAGCTCCTTTCAGAAGTTCCCTTCAKCCATCTCCACAGCATCCTGAAATGAAAGTAGCGCTGAGTCACTCATTGGTGAGGGGAGCATTGGTGGAGAACTGATTCATCTGTCAATTACTTTCATCTGCCAAATCATTCTATAATATATGAATGTGCTGCTACTTTTTAAAACTGTATGTCGATAAAGTATGTTAGTGGATTCATGGTTCATCTATACTTCCAACTATAGATAAAGAAGACAAGAGAATCTAGTTCTAAAACCTTCCATTTTCTRGATGTGGCGGTTTTTTATTTTATTCCTGCATATTCTCCTAGTCTGCCATATTTCAGATAAAAAGTGTAGACTAAATTTAATTTGTTTCGTTGATTTTCATTGTGCAGACTATAATTCTGTGGACCACTAGTAAAAATCTTYTTTTTCCGAAAGGATTGGCCCAGAGAATTACTTCCAATGGTATGGGTATTACTCCCAGTAGCAAACATCCTATGTAGAAGGAGACTTCATAGACCCAGACTGCTTATTTGTCAGACTGTGCTATAAAAAAATAAAAAAGATTTTGTATAAGAGCATTCCACTCTTCATGAAAAAACATATTAAGCAGCACTTAAAAATCTAATATTTCTCTATGCCCTCAGAGAACAGATGAATAGGATCACTAGAGAAATATTAGACACTTTACCAGTATCATATTTTAATTAACATTGATTAAAACAACACTTTATATAAGTCAAAACATTATTTCCCTCACAGAATACTGTAAAATATATTTTTCAAATAAGTTGTTGCATTGCAATAGCTATGAAAAAATAGCAATAGATCATCATCAAATTTGGCAACTGCTAACAAATTGTTAAGGTAAAATACTATTCCCTTTAACTGCTCACTGACAGCTTTTCCTTGCTTTATTCTTCCTCATCCAATTGTTTTTCCTGTGATTCCTTATCCTAAGTAAGGTAAGATTAGGGTTTATGTTACATCTTGACCCRGTTGACTTTAACATAAGTCTGGTTTTGTTCCCTCCCTTAGGTCTGTGCTATGAGTTTATATTAAAATAGTAGCGAATGAGGAAAAAGTTATCATTAAAGAGGGTTGYTCAAATGATATTTTGTGTATAATTTTTCTTTTTTCACTGAATAGCATGATTTTGTGGTCAAACAAAATATTCACAAGATCTGTTCCATTTAAATTTAACAGGTGGATTTAAAAAGAAAGATTTATAATGAAGAGCTGAACAAAATTAATCCTTTTATATGATTTTTTCAAAAAAAAAGATTTCARCTTTTGATTTTGAAACAATGTATCATTTTTAATTTTTCCAAAATTAAATTATCAAAATAATTATTCGGAAAAAAAAGGAATGTCTACATTTGTCTACATTTTAGTTTACATCAACAATGTGCTTTCAAGGCAAATTTTCTTATCATTCCAATACCATGCTCTGCTTAACATTATATAGGAGGTCTCATGGCATTCACACTGGATTTCCTTCTGTTGACTCTAAGCCAGAAGACAGGCATTAGGAGTATTCCTGATGTACCACAAAATCTATTAGGCATTTGAACCACAGACCAAAATACTGTAAAGCAAACACCCCCAAATAGTGTAAATATTATACACTCAGCATCAACTCTTTCACCCTGAAGATCCATTCCTCTTGTGCCACACCATTTGCTAATGCAGACACAGACTTTGAGCTCTTACCTTATGAAGATGGAGTAGAAGGGGAGCAAATGCAAGTGACATCTAAACAAAGGTTATAGAGAAACTCAACCCAGAGGCTGACCCTTTCTCCCTCAGGGAAACAAATACAGGGCATTCTTGGAAACAGTAGTTTCTGAAAGGAAATAATGGAAGAAAAACAGCCCAACATGAGTTTCCAGAATGAGTATTCCTCAAAAAGAGCAAATAGGCCTAACATGATCCCTGAGAAGATAAACAGTGGTGTAGGAACAAAGACCCAAATTCATTATATATGGCGTAGGTAACGTGAATTTTGGAATACCCTTATTAGAAGTCTTTTTTTTTTTTTAAATGAAAATTAAAATCTATTTAAGAAAAGGGCTGTAAACACTCAAAATCTGTAGAAAATGCTATAACATGAGAAAATAAAAACAYTTAATGTGTCTTGCTCTTAAAAAGGCAACAACTGAGAATTGATTTTGTTATACTGTGTAAGTAGCTTCACAGGAAGAAAATACATGCCACTAAAGGGCTGTTTAATCTAGAGGGGAAAGGCATACTAAAAAATAATGTCTTGAAGCAAGAACTTAATTATATTCAGATCAGAAATAAAGCACACAGATTTAACGGTATGTCTAATTAACTACTGGAACAAATTATTAGAGGCATGGAAGATTGTCTGTCTCTTTATATCTTTAAATAAAGACTTACCAACTTCCTGAACCAGAGGCAYTAGCCAAACACAAATTAAAGAACACAGTATAGGGTCATTAAGTAAAACTTAAGCACCTGTGATATACAGAGAGTTATACGGGGCTGAATTAACAGCTTCTTACAGTCTTTAGTGCTAAGAAGTTTTCAGTTTAGGGAAAAAAAAAGCACCCTGTCCTAGTACAACTTTTAAATGCTCCACTATGTAGTCTACTGAGATGATTGATGCCTCTTTCCCATAGTTTGTCAAAACTCTGACTGATTTTATCTCATTTCAGTATAAATGGATCCTGCATGATCTGTAAAACCCAGTGAATAAATTCAGTATATTCTTAGGCACTTTTAGTCAATTCTTAGTTTGGCAGGATACATCTAGTTTTACCCCCAGTAGGAGTTGTTCTATAAGATATTTAAAAATAAATAATGCTGTACAGCTTTTTGTGAGATATATAACTATGGAACTAAGACAAGGGGAGTAGCAGAATGACAGTTTAAGCCTTAAGATTTGTTGGCTTGTGAGGACAAAAGCTCTTGAGCTTTCTATATTGATGAAGTGGGAAGATTAAACATATGTTTGTATTTGCTACCATATTTATTTGCATATGCTGCCTTCTAGATGATCATATGGTCCTTTTACCTTTTGGCAAGATGACATACTCCAAAGAAATACTACAATGTGATCAAAGTTTGTAAAATGTAGTTATCCTCTATTATGCTTTCTTTTATTTTTTGTTTATTGTACAGAACTGCAAAAACTATACACAGCTAGTTAAATGCATTGCAATTAATTTTTCAGTGACTTCAGTTCAAGCATGCTCGTATGGATTCTATATGGTACATCAAGCCCCAGATTTACAAAAGCAATGAGATCCTTTGCAACAGTAYCTTCACTCTGGAATCTAGAATAACCAGTATTTTAGAACTGTGGCTTTAGTAGGTCTCACCAAGTCTTCTGGCTTTAAACCAACAAACAAGAGTTTGGGAATGGTCAACTAGCAAAACTGGCAGGAGCTGACAGCGCTAGCCAACTAACTGGTGTGTTGTCAGCTTCGACATGGAAGGAGGTAGAACTAACTCTGTCTGGCATAAACAGATGACATGTTCACTGGTTATCCACATTTTTAAATATAAAAATAGCTCTTTTAATAAATCGTACTATGTTTTCAACAATGTGCTGAATCCACACAAGGCGCTGAGTATTACGTTTGCCAGATACACTGAGCAATCCATATCTTTGTGTTTCAGTTTGATTTACTTCTGTGTAAATGAGAAAATTAAAATAGCCTTTCTGAGAAAACCCTCTGTGTCTCTTCTATATTACTACGTCTACACCCTGAAAAATGGCAATTGCACCAGATCATAAAACACAATCCTAGATAGTACATAAGGGAAAAAAATACTCTGGCCTTTTTTTTATACAGATTGGTTTGTCAGTAGATCAAAAACATAACATAATGACCACAGTGGCTGGTTATAAATGACCAAGGATTCATTTAGCCCACCACTCTGTCTTTTAGGTGACTATTTGACGTCCCTTCGTTTCAGAAGAGACTGTGAACAGCTAGTCCCATTTACTTATTCCTTGCCACTCAGAAAATTACAGAAATCTGTGCCTTCTGCTCTCTGTTATCACTATTGCAACATCAAGAGCCCAGGTCCTCTTAGTTTGGGTGGTTTGGTTTTTTTCCCTGCATGGAAGTTGTCCCATGCTTTTATTTTTATCGCCCTTCTATCAGTCTTTTCTAGTTCTTTGTTAGCTTTTTTTTGAGCTTCACACAATAATCAGGTTTACACATGATACTTTCTATTTTATTTTCTATTATACTCCTAATAAACTGTAAAATTTTGTTTCCTTTATTTGGCTGCTGTTGAGCACTGAGGCAAGACTTTTACAGTACTATCTATCAAAACACCAAGATTTCACTCCTGAGAAGTAATAGTCTGTTCAGAGTTCATCAAATTAGGTAAAAACTATAATATGTTTTGCTATGGTTGAAAGTTTGGGGTAAATTATTCATACACACTAAATATAGATAATTCACTAGGTTCCTGCACACAGTCAATGGAGAAAGGCTATTTCAGAGATGATTTGAATCAAGAGCCTGAATATGTTGCCTGTTTTCCTGTCAATATGATTGCTTAAGACACAAGCTGGCTTAATAATGGGGCTGCCTGAGGCAGTCTTATTTTTAAGGAGTGATAATTTACAAAATACAGTCCTGTTGAAATGTAATCCTATGGAACGAATGAGCAATGGAGCCCCAGCCAAATAATTAACTGCTTTTGAACATGCAGATGTTAGTCTAGCTCTTGTTACTAATATGCGGATGTAGACTTACTGGTGTATGAAGGACAGGAAGCTTTCCATTAGCATGGCTGACTGAGGAACAGACTTTTCAGATGATGTGATGCAGGAGTTTTGTTCTACAGAGGGCTCTCAAGCCCATATCATGGCTGGATTGAACTCAGTCTGAACCACAGTGTCAATTTGTTATTTTTGTCATGTAACTGTCAATCAACTTCTTTCATAGCCAAGAAAAGGGATATGAATATGCTGAAATCTATTCTTTGTTACTCTCAGGTTCTGCCATGAAAATAAGCAGTTGTCTCAGCTAAGTGGGAAATAAAATATAAACAACCCTGGTAATGTTCATTGTAGGAAAGTTTAAAAGCTATCTAGTCTTTACAGTCAACAATAATAAGAATCAACATGCTAAAGTAGCCGGGCATGAGGCAGCAGCTTGATGTTGTATCAGGTTTGGAAATTCATAAAGCTACATTGTTGTTTATGGAGGATGCAGTTAATGATCTTACTTTTTTTTTTAATTAGTCAAATTACTATGCCTTAAAAAAATGAGAAATCTAAAATAAAAGTCATCTTCAGAGGAAAATGCTGATTTAAAAAAGCAAAGAGGCAATAAACAAGCCAGAACTCTATCATTAGAGCGGTACGACATAATGCAAAATTTGATGTGCTCTGTTTTAGCTCTCAGACTAAATATTTAAATGCATTAAACCAGAACAGACAATGATAAATGGACATACTGGTACCTGTACATATTAATTTCCAAAAGAACAGCGCAACAAATAATGCCTTTAGTGATAATATATTATATAGATCTTGCTTAGGGGAAGAAAATCCTAGCTTTGCCTTGCACAACAATTGTTCCAATTCTATTTAGGTAATCACAATAGCATTATGCCACAAATACAGTGGTCTCTGACCCTCAGTAAAATAAAATCCTGAAATGGCACCTAAAAAACAGATTCTATGATAAAATAGTGAACCTTTGTTAATAATTAAGAGTGTTAATATTCTGCTTTCCTTCACGATTTTCACATATTTGGTTTATATGCACCTTTTTGTCTTGAAAATATTTTTATCAATAGCGAATGTCTTATATACCCATAGAAGATAGACAAATGCATAGTCTCCTTAAAAAATATTTTTCCTAAGATCAACTACGCTTAGAACTGAATGTGCATTCTGTTTCCCATTGTTCTGCCTGTGTAATAATTCAGAGTAAATGATAATGTATTATGCTGTAAGTCCATAACCTTAGAAAATAAGAGCCCAGTTGGTGCTTGACTTACAAGAGCAAAACAAGCTTACAGAGCACAGGTCTGTGTTGTTTGGCAAGTAGTCAATAAAACTGTACCTTATGACTTTCTTTCCTAAAGGTTCTAATCAAAACAATTTATTTCAGTCATGTAAACTCTGCTTTTCAGACTGCAGCTATTGTCAGTGTACGGTATCAGCATCCGCAGTAGCTGCAACCATGTTAAACCGAGTCCCAGAGCTCCCCCATCTGTCTCAGTAATAGACAGATTTCCTGCTAGATCAATGTAGTGTGTCAGCTACAGTGAAAATTATGTGGCTTTTTTCCAGATTTTACTAGCCTTTACAATAACTATTTGAATAACTGAAATCTTTTCCATTCCAAGTACTATATTTCAGAGAGCTATACAAAGGAAAGTAATTAAAAGTATCATTCTGTGTGAGTAAACTATGATGAGAAAGAAATGCAAATTAAAAGCGCGACTATACATAATGAAATTGGACAGAAAAGTGTAGGCAAATATTTAGTAAATTAGAAATCTTTAMAGTGAATGTACGCAGCCACGGGGAATTGTTTTTCATTGTTAAACTGTTCCTGGTACATCTCTAAAGTATGTTTATTTAGGGCTGAAACAGAATGTATAAACATGTATAGGCTAGCTATTTTTCTTGAAGCTTAAGGCCATTTTATTTTAGTATAGTAACTGAATGCTTTTCATGCTAAAGATACGACTTAGATGGCGTATAGTCTAAATCTACAGATCACTGAAGTTACACTTTGATGCAGCTGCCTTGGTAAAACCTGCAACCAGATCCCAGTCTAAACAACCTTTAAAAAAAAAAAAATCCTTTTTTTTCTGCACCCCCCCTAAGGGAAACATGCTTAAAGAAAATGAAGAGTCTCCTGTTTTAGATTCTTGTTGAGTAAACACTGTGGGTGCCCACCTGCCCTGTCACACTGTCAAGCTTCAGAGGATSATACCACTCTCTAAATGAGTTCAGTTCTGATTTCTCCCAGATGAACAGCAAATATCTTTAAGGCTAGAYGATAACTTTTCTTGGAGATTAAAGGGAAAAACAAAGTACAATATAAAGTACATATGGAGGAACACCTAGTGTACGGCTTGTTTTATATCACCGACTGTCTCAGACTAGCTCCTAACTCATGGGGAGTGCCCTTCCAGCAGGGCTCACTTCATTCTTAAAGGTGTAGTCAAAAAAGAAAATAGCCTCACTGCTCTTTCATATTGACTGACCTTTTCCAGCTAATCTCCTGCTAAGGAATAAACAAGAACCTTAATATTGTTGGGACACTCCAGTTTTGTAACTGGAGAAACAATATTGGGCTATCAAAGGGAACATAGTAGCTTGGAGAAAAGGTTTTTTAAATAGTTAAACAGTTAGGATGTTGACCTAGAAATAACATTAGTAATCAAATTCTTCCAGGTTTTGATGTTCTGTGCTTTGTTAGGGACATAAATGGCAATCAGGCATTGGTATGTACATATAAAGGGTTTACAGGATTTCAGATTATATTTATTTAATTTTTTATAGGAATACCATGCAAGAGAGCAGAGAAACTATTCGTGTATCTGGTCATCTGAGGTAATCGCTAATATCAGAGGGTCACTGGGTACTTACAAATCTTGTTTTCCTCAATTAAACACATTCTACGCTTTTACCAGAACAGACAAACTGATATACCATGTCAGCCCATTGTTCTGTGGGTCTTGGAATGCCCAGATGTGGTCACCACTATCGAGCTGGGCACCCTGTGTCAGAACCAACAAGGACTGATGCTACCTATGGCAGCAGGAACCTTTCAGAAAACAAGCATGTATTTGCCCTCCCACTTTATCTCTTCTAAGTGTATTTTCATCCTCATTTAAATTTTTACTGGAAGATGTACGTTTCAGCAAGGTGAGCAGGAAAGCAGTTGTAAAACTCCACCATTAGCAGAAATTGCATATGTAGCTCTTTAACATTTTTATTGAAAATGTGCTTTATTAGTTTTTCCTACATGAATGAAATCAGACATTTATTCCAAAAAATATGCAGCTGACTGTTGAAGGCATAATAATAGTGTATCCTTACAATTAGAGGTAGTTTGAAACCGTTCAAAAATGTTAGTGCAGTCAGCACAGATCAGTTTAATACATACATGTTATCTCATGATTAAGCCTTAGAAAGGCTATGTTTATTTTATTTCTAACTTATTAAACAATTTCAGTACACTTTACATCTGTGCTACAGAGGAAATTTCCGGTACAGAATTATTACAACTTCACTGGTGACACATTTCTGAACAAAGTTAGCTACATTTATATGTTATATTATGCTGCTTTCTATATTAACATATGTAAAAATGTCTGTGTAAAATTGTTTCAGCAAGTCAAATAATTATATTTCAGCTTCTTTGAAGATTCTTCTTTTAGTAGCTTCTTTTTACCTCATATAATATGAGTGATCAATATGTCCAGCTCAGGTTTGATGATGAGATGTCCATTATTTTAATTGCATTAAGAAGAAAACAAACAAGCAAAAAATATTAGTATATATTACTGTGCTTCATAACAGGGAAATTATGCAATAAATATGGTTGTTACTCTAAATCTTACATACAACTGAGATAGATGTTGTTATGCCACAAAATCATAGCATCATACCATAATTTAAGTTAGAAAGGACATCTGGAGGTCATCTAGTGCAAACCCCTGCTCAAAACAGGTCCAACTAGATCATGTCTATGCAATCCTAGAGATGACTAATTTCAGTGATACAGAGAATATAAAATGTCCCAGCATATTGAAGTAATACAAAGTCTAAATGAAGGTACGCTTATGTAATCCAAAAAAGCAATACTCCTTTCTATTTAACCTTCAATCAGAAGCAAGTGGATAAAATTTATGCCAAATTTAGGAAGACATGATATTTGCAAAATCTATAGAAAAAAAATAAAGTAACTTTATTGTTGTTGTTTAATTTTCTTGAAAAATTAAACTAATGTTTCAGACGCTTAAGGAAAGCTAGTATTAAAGTAAAAAAAAACCCAACATGTTGGAACCCTCTAAACCAAGTCAGCTGATGCTGAGAAGCACTCATTTTTGGAGGGAGAAAGGTAGATAACATAACTTCTTTYGAAGACCTCCACAAGGTGTATGTTGATTTTACCACAATGCATTTAGTAGGGTAATACTGAAAGTGTCATGGATGATTCAAAGAATCTGATCTGGTATCTGGAAAGGTTATGTCTACATTAGCAACTAGTGTGCTACAGAAGAACCAAGTTTCAAGGACAAAACAATTGGAGCTGAGGACATGACACCTACACTAAATTTATTTCAAAGGGTGTATTTCATACGAGCTCTAGTCAGGTCTGACCTGAACACCTATTAGCAATTGMAGGCTCACTGGGTGCTCTCCTTGGAAGTCCAGTTGAGTTTCATCTGAAGGGAATTCAGCTTGCATGCTCTGAGACTGCTCTGCAGTGCAAACAAAGTGTGGTAAATGGGGACAACCATTTTGCTTTAAAAATTCATTCCTCTTCTATCTAAAACACTGACATAAGAGCACCAAAAGAATCAGAATTACAAATATACCTTCTTAAATGTAGAATTAGGAACCTAAATTTCTTCCAAGTCCTGGAGGGCAACCTTAAAAAACTGTTTGACTCTTTCTGCACCTATATTTCCCCTTCTGTTGGTGCCAAACMTATTATCTGGTTGTGCTGGTTTTGGCTGGGATAGAGTTAATTTTCTTTATAGGAGCTAGTATGGGGCTATGTTTCAGATTTGTGCTGAAAACAGTGTTGATAACACAGGGATGTTCTAGTTACTGCTGAGCAGGGCTTACACAGAGTCAAGGTCTTTTCTGCTTCTCATGCCATGCCACCAGCGAGTAGGCTGGGGGTGCACAAGAAGCTGGGAGGGGACACAGCTGGGACAGCTGACCCCAACTGACCAAAGGAATATCCCATACCATATGACGTCATGCTCAGCGTATACAGCTGGGGGAAGAAGAAGGAAGGGGGGGATGTTTGGAGTTATGGCATTTGTCTTCCCAAGTAACCRTTACGCGTGATGGAGCCCTGCTTTCCTGGGGATGGCTGAACAACTGGCGGCCGATGGGAAGTAGGGAATTAATTTCTTGTTTTGCTTTGCTTGTGTGTGTGGCCTTTGCTTTCCCTATTAAACTGTCTTTATCTCAACCCACGAGTTTTCTCACTTTTACTCTTCCGATTCTTTCCCCCATCCCACTGTTGGGGAGTGAGCAAGCGGCTGTGTGGGGCTTAGTTGCCGGCTGGGGTTAAACCACAACACTGGTTTAGAGTGCTAACTAATGTTATGCCTGTCTCAGCAGGGTCCTTAACCCCAATACTCATCCACTTACCTGGATCTAAAATCCCAGTGTGATCTGATTCCACCACCAACGTGACTTCCATTTCTCAAACTGACAACATGGCTGCTCTTATTCAAAATAACTGGAGTGGCTTTTAATAAAACAATCAAGTGGTTAAAACAGTTAGAGAAGATATTTAAACCTGTGGTCCTTTCTTACCCATCCTATAGGATGGCAGTTGTCTATAAAATCTTCTACTAAATTTAATCAATTTACTAAATCTCTTTTGCAAGGAGAGACTAGATGCAGCCTTTCAGAGGGGGTTTGGGCTGCTCTTCGTCAATCCTGTGATTAATATACAATCAAATTGTATTGAATATATTCAGTGAATATATTGTATTGAATATAAGACTATAGATCCCCAGTTCTGCAAAAAGGCCTGTCTGAGGGAAAGAGCTGTATTATGATCCCTGTGCCAAAGAATGTTTGCACTGATAATTTGATGTGAAATACAGAAACCTGTTTAGGAGTAATAGCTTTCTCTCTCTGGGTGAGCATCTAAATCACAAAATTATATAGACAGGTTGCTATTATTCTTCCGCAAGGTGGGATAACATCAATAAGAGAGAGATAACGGCTCACTCACCCCCTGAAAAAAATCTAATCAAACTTAATGATTATCCCTGAGAGATTAGGAAACATGTAGCCTTTTTTTAGAGCAGGAAAACATAAGCATTTTTGCTGCCTCATGACTGGCTACTCTCGCTACTTTTCAATTAACYGAGAGGTCAAATTAAGACGTCCTTTTCTCCTATATCTAAAAAGTAAGTTAAACTTGCTCTGCTAAAAACCAAGGAAACAGAGCTACCTACCATAGCTAAAAGATGGACACTGAAACAGTGGAAACACCTCTTCCCCGCCCTGTGTTTCTTATTCATTAGTTTATTGATTCTCTGTTACCTTCCCTGGTGCTTTGGATTCTATTCTGAGGTATCTGATTTCCTCTCTCCTTATTTAGGAAAATTGGGCAAGGCTATGGGTTGTAGACCTGGAAGAAAAGTGATAGTGGCTAGCATACTGATGTTCATTATTACAATACCCAAGTCCTTTTGTTGAATGAAACTTACCTTTCGTTCCTAAGTATAAAAGTTTTGCAAGTCAAACAAACAGCACACACATCCTCCCTCAATTTCTTTGGATTCTTTTTTCTTTTGCTAAAAAACATCAAAAATCACCTTGTTTTCTGCATTTTTTCCCCAGAAATGCCATGTGTAAGGGAATGTTATGCAGCTGAGAGTCAGCAGCAAGGACTAGGGACAAGTAATCCTCTCTGCCTTGAACTGCAAGACCTTCACATTTTAAGTTCATTAGTTCATAAAAAATAGTGTCCAGTAAAATCTAGCTGGAGAATTATAACAGCTTCAATAAATGAGTCTTTATCATAGCAAAAAGTGGCCTTCTAAACCCTGTAGGATTAAACAGCAGATCTCTCCCAAACACCTTGTCCTTACTGCCACTGCTGGAATAGCTTAACACTATGGAGAAACAAGGTTATTCAATGTATTAGCCAATACACACAGGAACAAGAAAATCCTTACTGCCAACTCTGCACTGTTTCCAGAAACAGAGATGCAGACCTCATGATGTTCAAGTATAATACTTTTTAAACTTATACATTCCCTCTCTGGTGCACTGTATATACAGATATGATGAACTGTTCACTGCTATTCGTGTTCTCAAATGGTAATTTTTGCAAATCATTCATGGCAAGGATAGATTTTTTTTTCCCCCTACACTTTTTGTAGCTGTGTTTTAATCAGTGAAATAGAGCGCACACTTTTTTTTTTTTTTTTTTTAACGTACATATCTCTCTACATATGTATATATTTTGGACACGTTTGCCATTATTCACCCTGTGAAAAATCTGCAAGGCTGGCTTGTAGGAAACAGTGAGGAAAATTTTCCCCTTACAGTATCATCACCTTGTCAATAGAGGCTTTTTGATTTTTGACAGAGGCAGTAGTGGTATACATAATGAATCTATAGGTAGTCAAGAAGGAAAATGATGGGGTTTTTGTTCTTCACAAATAGGTARCAAAGCTGTTCTCCATCTGATTCTTCACTTCGGTTGTACTGTGTGGTAAGGTTTACAGGTGCTGGACCTGTATTGCCCACCTTCYGTTGTAGGTCCAGAGACAGGATAGCTTGCAAAAAAGCTTTATTTTGTGTTCCTGCAGTGCTGCTAAATCCTGTGAGAGGTTTCTAAGTAGTCTGCCAAATCCACTATGATTGTACCAGTTTTTGTGTGCTTCATAGAAGGAAACAGGATTAGACTATCAATGCTATGTATATATGTTTGTGTGTGTGTACAGAGAGAGAAAGCAAGACAGAGGGAGAGAAATAAAAATAGTTGTCAAAAATAATACAACCCCATGAAATTGCTACAACTGTAACCCAATCAGAAAGCCACTGAAGGCAAAAAATGCTAATTATCAGTAGGGCTACAGTAAAAAAAGGTATAACACTTTCACCTGTCCTAGGGACTTCGGGTCATTCCTTTGTCATTCAACACTTCTTTAATTGCTCATGCTATTAACTGACAGTTCCTGTGTTCAGCTGATACTCTAGTGAGGTGAAATTCTTTACTTTGTCTCTAAAGGCAGAAAAGAAAAGGAGGATGGAGAAAAAGAGTAAAGTAGAGATGTAAAATTAGTCACAAGCACCAAAGTATAACAGAGGCATTAGCCTTTCAGAAACTTGAACCTCTGTAAGTTTGGCTGGGGAATTAAAACAAACAAACAAACAAACACAGCCTCTCCTTGATCTTTAATGCAGTGAGAATCTCAGAATTTTCTTCCACCTTGCTTCTTTGAATGCTAGAAGGCAAAAGGGGCAGTCTGKTTTTTTATCTGGCAAGAACTAAATGACCAGCAGTGAAACAACTTAACAATAATTGGGTTTTTACAGGTTAAAATTCCTTTTGGAAGCCAATCTAGTGTTTTGCTCATTTAAGGATAAAGAGCTGGGTACAATCAGTGAGTTGTTGGACTGAAAAAGCTCATCTCCAGGATCTAAAAAGTTGGTTCAATACTTTGTTGGCTGCTTTGCTTTACTAAGGGTTCTCTGACAGCTCCGAAGAACACTGTCCTGAACAGAAAAAATGGTGATTTTACTCTCAAGTAGCAATTATCTTCCCCAAAACTCAGATGGCTCTGCCACAGCTCATTAACACATCATGCCTACCAGTTTCACTCTTTCACCCAGTCCTACCTTTTCTCCTTTCCCTGAAGAGCTTTTCTGCTTAGCACAGCTATGCACAATTCTTGCCAGCTCACTATGGGTCCTTCACACCACGTGAGTGCTGCAAGAGCATTTTTGCTGTGTCTGCATGCGTGCAGCTTCGCACATGTGCCTTTTCTTTCAGTGCTAATTGCTTAGATACAGAAGACCTGAAACTCCACCACAGCAGACTTTGGATTAAGGTTGATTTAGGTCACTGAGTAGCATTAATGGGATATGTGCTCTTCAGAAGCCCTCCACAGTTTCCTGATGTGTTGTGTTTAATGAAGGGTAGTAATTAACCATGACCAGCCTTGTAACTGCTAACGTGCTATTGTTAATTAGACTGTAACTTCAGCTACTACTTTGTGAACACTGATTTAAACCATACAAACAAAAATAATTAAAAATATGATGAAAAATGTAGATATAATGACTATCACAATCTTTATTACTAAATTACCAATTTTCAGTAAAAATGAAGTTTGGAGCAAATTGACACTGTTGATGTACTGAATTTTTAATTCATGGCAATAATTGTTTGGGTGAGTTTGCAAATGTAGGTAATATTTTTAAAGCAGATTTCCCCCTTCTTAAGCCTTTTTAGCTTTCACTTTCAAAGTTTATCAGTTTGGATTTTGACCTTGATCACTCTGTCCACTTTTTGGTTTTAGGTCAGTTATTTGTCCTAAAAGTAGTAAAATCCCTATGATTTTTAACTGAACTAACTAGATACATATCTACGAAAGAATAGCACAGGAGGCTTTGATTCAGGGTTTGTCTTTTTCTTTCTTTTTTTTTTTTTCCCCCCAAGCCTTCTTTTTTACTTCCTCATCAAGGTTTGGTAATGGTAAACATTGCATTTCAGAGTAAGAGCTTCCCTACAGAGGAAATCTATAGGGGTTGGTTGGTTGGTTGTTTTTCAAAATCACAGCTATTGTAACATTGACCTCAGTAACTATTCCATCTGAGTTTCCATTAAGGGTCTGCCCTCCTTGGAAGTAAACTTATCCTTCTTTTTATTTTTGTTTAATCCATTTCAAAAGTAGAATTAAAAAAAGCTTAGTGAGATATGCCAGAAAAGAGAAATAACAAAGAAGTGTACCTACAGCAATATTCTGGGCCTTTTTCTTATGTAGACAAGTCCAAAGCCTTGTGATGGGGAAYGCAGAGGCCTAATAGAAGAGTTCTGATTCTGAAAGTACATGGTACAAAAGAATATCAGAATTATTTAACAGTTACTACTACAACAGTTTTATTGCACCTGTAGTATTAGCCTCACGGCCTGCTTTTTGCTACCTGGTCTTGCTGTTCCTTTTCCTAAGCTCTTTGACTTGCAGGACTTTAGATTGCAAGTGTTTTCCTTGTTTCTAAGTGTGGGTCTGCTTATTTCTATGTATTCTGCCTGCTGGAAGTGCAATAGGAAATTCAACTTCTCGGTTTAGCTATGCCCAATATATTTCTGATGTTGTTTGATTCACTGGATTTTTTTAAAAACCTAGTTTGACATTGACTGTGTTCCCAAAGAAGAGAAAAATCATTGACATTTAGAAATTGTTCCMTGTTACACAATAATGTTCTTTCTCATCAAAGAAAATAAACAAGACACAGGTTGTCAAACAGATCTTTCAAAATGCCACTCAGAATTTTCATTTCAATTTTACTTATTCTTATCTTGAAATTAAATATTAGCCCCACTGAAGTCAGCATTGAACTCCCTTTCTATAAGGTCAGTCACAAAACAGTTTGGGGGTGGCTTATGCTTCTTAATACCTTTTCTTTTCTAAATACCTGTCTCACCAAGTGCTGTTATCCTGTCACAGAGGTTCTCTGAGACTGACCACAGTTAACTGTGCACTTCTATTCAGAAGAAAGGATTTAAAATCCTCTGCTGTAATGTCTTTCTCAGAATACACAATCTGCATGACAATTGTGCTCAGGAATATAAGCAATCTTTTTTTTTTGGTAGGAAAAAAAACCTTGAAATTATGCATTAGACACAAACCCAGGAAGTGAGGTCTAGTATCTGTAAACTTTCTGTAATAGTACTTCAGTAAAAAATAAAATCCAGTATCTTCATTTATGTAGCTTTTCAAAAGGATGTCATGAAATGACTTTATTTGAGTCTATAAGGATTGACAAAGAGCATCTCTGAGAGTAGCTGGCTATTTTGTGTAGCCGACGAAAGCAATAGCTGAAAACTGAAGCCAATCAAATTCAGACAGGAAGTAAGAAATTTTCTTTGAATTAGGGGAGCAACATCATTGCAACAACTTTGCTCAAAGTCTTTTTTCTTCTTTGAAGCCTTGATGAAGAGACAGTAAATCCAGGCTTGTCTGTTTTTTTCAAGTATATCTGCTGGTTTATTAAAAACTATTATATCTTCTCACAAGCCCTGCTTCCTTTATGTCAATATTCAGATGCCTTTCTAACATATAGATGACATTTCATCCAAAAATTACAGCTTCCTTTCATAAACCATTGAGAGAAATACTATGGACTTGGTAAAGACTATCAAACCATGATCTTAAGAGTCCCTCTGAGCTTGATTTCTAYTAATTACATGTGTAAAAAAAACCTTGAACAAGTCAGGCCTAAAAATCTTGGTAGTAAGAAAACCAAGAGTGAGGGAATCTACTACTGAGCCACTAATTTCTTGGTCTATCATAAAAAAATTATATGGATTTTTTTTTCCTAAAGTAGCTTTCATTATGAGAATCACTGTATGCCAGACACAGCTAATGGCCTGTCTCTCCATTCTTTGTGAAAAAGAATCTATAAAACCTAAGAAAGTGAGTCCAGGTTTCCACAAAATACATGAAGTGCTCCTTATATTTTTAAAACTTTAACTTTCAAAATAAAAATCCCAGTATTTGTGATTTGTTTGAAGTTAGCAAATAAAGAGCAAATTTTTATAAGGTGTCCTCATGTCCTTCAAGTGTTAGGCATTTTTATAAAAGGAACTAGTGAAGAAAATTAGCTCAGAATCTCCTTTTGTTCTGCTGTATTTTTCAAACATTTCACTTTCCAATTTGGGAAGAAAAACCCAAGATTCAAAATTTAAAGTTCAAGTTTTCAAATGTATCTCACAGCTGCAGATGTAAACTATCAAGAATCTATGAGGTAAACTCCTATTCTCCCAGAAAGGGAGGTACTGAAGTTCATGACACTGCCATACTAGCAAACTGGAATTTGAAGTCTAGGATCTGCTATTCCAAAAGTGCTCCTGAAGCAAGAGCTTACAGACCCCTAAAACAGCTGCAATAGCATGTCAGCTGCAATTACGTTGAGTTCTTGCATATCCAAATGGCAGGGAAGGCATTACATCATCAACTGCCAAGCCATTTAGTAGAGCTTAAAGACAGTGTGGGAGTATGTGTCTTTGCAACTGCATTCAGCAGCATCAATGGTGTTGATCACTAGTAAAGGGCAACTGAGGGTTAAACTGCAAAAGTGAAAAATTATTCCCAAATCAGTATGTAGCTAGGGCCTGCAGAACTGGGAGTAAAAGGGAAAGCCCTAATGCATTGGATTTGCTAGCACAGTTGCCAGAGTTTAAATTGAACCCCACGAACCCTGAGCTAGCCATAAACAGGGCTCTTGTTCAAGTCCTAATTCAAACAGCAGCTCTAATACTAATCTCAAGCACAACTAACAACTCGTAGCCCCCAGAACCTCTGGTATCATAGACTTGACAGGAGACGCCAAATAATTTGGTTTCTTCCATAGTTTTGACAGGAGTGTTTCATTGGACATGTTAATATTAATATTAGATCAGGATGAATCACAGAGTGGATATTGAGGCTAGAGTGAGGTTTGCATTTAAAATTATGGTTTGGTCAGCAGATGTTGTCTTCATCCTGCTAAACCTCTAAAGCTGGGATGGGATGTGCTGACAGCCTCTGAAGCCAGGATGGCATGTGCTGACAGACACTGGGAACAGTTTAATGCCATTTCCTGACTGGGTGTTTATTAGTGGTTGACTATTAGGAATGGAGACAGAACTGGTTTTAAGAACAGACGCAAATACACAACTGCATGAAAATTTCAGTTCATCATTATATAGTAGTCAGATCACAAAACTGGCTTTCACAAGCAGTGAAAGGTAAGCAGTGGTTCAGTATTTGTTCCTGAATGAGTCACTGAGGTTATAGTTAGTATTGTGGGTGCAATTACATTTAGTCTTAGGAGCAAAAGAGATAGAATAAGTTTATTGCAAAGTTAGCAAAGGCTAAATTAAGTACAGCTGTTTGACATTGCAAAGACTTTATTGTGGGCTATATTTTAGGATGCAACTACGACAGTAGGTTACTATTAAGAGTATGTTAAAGGTTGGAAACAGCATACAGTTTGGGGATAAAGACTGATTTACTGCTGTTTTCTGCAAAGCCCACAAGACTAATCTGAATATCCAAGTCACAAAGAATAGCTTAATTTTGAGAGGCTATGGATAGGGTCATTATTGGACTAGATTAAGATCTAGTCATCAGGTGAAGGAGGTTTTACTACATTTCCAAATTCTGTGAGGTCTATGAGGATATCAAAATATAATTACTCCAAATCAAAAAATGAAACATTTATGAATCAGCACCTTACAACTGAGCATAGAGGTAAAATTAGGCCTAGAGCCATTTGTGATTGAAGAGCTCAGTTTATTGCCCTCACAGGGCTCAAGTTATATAAGTGAATACATCCCACTGTAATACGTCACATTACTCTTTCTTAGACTTCTTTCTGGCATGTATATGATAATACGTTGCTATTAAAATTGTAAACATAGCATGGAAAAGAAGAAAATCCTCACCGTTATGCATATATCTGTATAAGTATAGTAAATCAACTGCACCAGAGCTGGTGGAAGAATCGTCTCAGAATGGGGAAATAAAATTCCGAAAAGATGAATTCAACGTGTGTTAAATATGTCTCACAGTTTGATTACTGAGTTCATTTAACACATATTTCTGAGCTCAGCTTGGCTTTCTTCATAGCTTTGCAATTTGGTTTTACAAATTTTGTGTTTGACACTTCATGTAAGATAAGAATCACACTTCAAGACTTACAATAATACCAGTGTAAACTGGGMACAGAAGCACTGAACGAAGCAGAGTTACTTTGGATATATACTGATGTCCCTGACATCAGAATATGTCCCACTCTCTTGGAACAGAATTATGAGAAAGGCTGAGCTGAGAATAACCTTGTGTACATATAACTGTCTGCTCTTCTGAATATGTTCTTAAATCTTGCATATTCTGACAGATCCATTAACCAACTGTTTTCCAGTGACATCACTGGTAATAAGGGCAGTGCAGTTCCAGATATTTTCTCCTCTTTTTCGGCAATTGTTTGTTGTTTATTTTCATTTAATATGTATATTGTGTTTTTGAGATAGAAAATGAAATACAGAACATTATGTTATCTTATTGATGGTTTTGAATGTTTAAATAGGAGCTATCTGCTTGTCTATCATCTTCCAAATTTAAAATAACCTTTTATATGTGCTTGAGACTTAGTGCGGTTTGCATGTGTTCAGAATTGTGATTCTCAAATTAAATTTTCATGAATTTTACCACTATTGTTTATTCATCTAAAAAGTCACTGAAGGTTCATTATTGTTATTTTCTTGCTTAAAATTACTTTTTCATTTAGATTGATGAACAAAAACAATAATTTAAATGTCTAGCCACACAACATAAATGATGTCTAGTCAAGGCAAATAGTTTGAATTTAACCAATAGCAGGAAATCTAATTGTCAAAGTAGCTTAAAAATTCAAATAACTAATATATTTCTAGGAACTGGCTTTGTTGGACAGYATAAACATTAATGCAATGAAGGTTTCAATTCACAACATAAACTGTTTGAAAATAGTACTCTATAGAGCGCATTAGCAAGTGTAAATAATCACATACAACACTAAAAGCCAAGTATGTGGTTATGTGCCACAGTGCCTGAGTGCCTCTGCTCCAGCCTTGAAGAGGCACTGACGCCAAGGAGTATAGCATTAGCTACATTTCTGCATGTAATAGCCAACGCAATGGAACTGTATATCACAGTATATTATTTTTTCGCTGGAACAAACCTGTTCTTCCTCGTTGTCCATTACAATTTAAACCTGTTTAAGCCATAAATTTGTAAATTTTGATTCTTTTATGCTTATATTAATATAAATTGAAGAACTCTTAGTAAAAGTTTTACACAGTGCTTGCATCATGCCCACAGACACACTGCAATTCTTTTTAGAGCCTGGAATATATATTTGGTTCTTTTTCTTTGGTAGCATTGACTGAAACTCCACAAACTGCTTGTGAATAGTTTACTTTGTGTACTGAAATTGCAGCGGTTATTTGTAATTGAGCATATAACTCAAATTGTATTGTTTCAGTTTTCTAACTGGATGGCTGTATGTGACAAACAGGGAGAAATCTTGAAAAAAAACCAGTGATGCCATTACTGAATTACTGAAGGTTAGGCTCTGAATAGGATTTCATAGATTTAAAAAATAATTAATGCTTGGACTTGCTCATATTTATATATGGGATTATTCTTGGGAAAAAAAACATTGAAGGATTTACCATGAAATTCAAATATTATTTACTCTTATTATATGAATCCAAACTCATTCTGCATGCAGTGTTTTCCTAATTATTTTGAATGGAGCTAGAACATTTTTTAGGCTGAGATTATACAATTCGTATGTTCTAAAGGATTCAAAATAGGTTTTTAAGAACCTCAGTTGCCTGCTGCCCTATACACTCATGCATTCCACTGAAAYTATTTCTGTTGAGATAAAGTAATTGCAGGTACAGAAGGAGGTCAGTTTTTGAAGATGGACAAGATCTTTCTCTGTGATTCCTAGGTCTTCAGAAAGTATAGGAGAATGTSCACTTAATTTCTCTCTGGAATTGTTACAATGTGAATGAATAGCAAAGACAAGATTCAAAACCCAGTGCAAGGAAGACACATGCCCTATCATAATGAAATTATTACTGAAAATAAAATAATTCTATTTCTATTTTAAAAAAGAAAAAAGCAAAAAGTACATTGCACTGTTCATGAGTGAACCCCAGAACCTTCTTAGTGATTAAAAAATCTGATAAAAAATCTGATACCTCTTTTTATCCCTGTGAAGGCAATTAGCATTGGTGATCACTCCTAGCCTTTGATACCATAAAGGTATACTGCAGCTACTTGAGTGCTTGTTTACTTGCTGTTGTGTCCCATGTTAGTCCTCACATCCCTAAGGTGAAGAACATTAAATGACATCCAGGCTAAGACAAAATGTAAATAAGAACATTTATTCATACCAGCTATAATAGATGATAAAGTAACAAATTTTATAAAGACGCAGATGAACAAAGAAAAAAAAATCACGTTTAATCTGATTATGTCAAGATTACCTCATTAAATTCTCTCTCTCCCTCTCTCTCTCACTTCAGTTGATTTGCCGCCTACTTCTTACAAAGTGGCAGTCACAATTTCAGTCTTGTGGCTTTTGCTGCATTTCTAGTTGGAGACTGATAAAAGCACCCATCTGTGAGAAAGAATGTCCTTTCCCTCACATAACACATTTCAGGACTTAACCTTCAGGGACTACCCTCAGATATTGATCTTGGACAAGCTTGTTAGCTCATTTAACCTGCTCTTCTTTCAGTTCTTCCAGGGAGTTCAAGCAGATTTAATGTCTTATCCCAAAGTTCATTTTACTCACTTTCATCCAGGAGTTCCTCTGGTTGCACTTCTTATTTAAAATAAGTATTGGTCTTCTTCATATATACAAATGACACTGTCTAGACTTGATGACTTGATATGATCTCCTGTGATTTACTAAACAATCAGTTGCCTCAACAGAAGTTAAACCTCTTCCTGACAAAGTCCTGAGAGTATCCCCTGTTCCATGAGTTTAGTTAAGGCAAATTAAGCACTTCAGCTGGCTGAGGCCAAGGTCAGCTCCTTTACTGACAAGAGCTGTTGGGAAGTGAGCTAGAAGTGAGGGTCTCAACCTCCTTTTCCCTGGGAACTGTATTTAGTCAGAGGCTTTCTGGCTTGGTCTCCATGTGAGCTACATCACAGCTGTGACAGCTACAGCCGTACCTGGTCCTCTACCTCCCTGACCCAGACCTGGACATGACTTTCTGGTGTGACTTTGACTCATCACAATAGACTTGCTGGATGATTACTGGCCTGAGACTGGCCCTGATGCCTGTTTCCAGACGTGATTCTGACCCTGATTTTACTGGTTCAACATCCTGACACATTGCAGATGAGGCCGCTGCTCCAGTTGCCTTGCTGCCATCCTTTCTCCCAGCTCCCCTTCCCTTCTGGGACAGCCCACCCTTGGGAATCCCTGCCATGCCCTTCCCTGTGACGACTCAGTGGCATGTTTCACTGTGAATTGTGTTTGTATCTTTTAGTTCACATGAATCTGTGAACTATTACATTTGATAGAAACTACAGAAGTAAATAGTTCAATACTACTTCTTAAGACCAGACATTGGCTTTCCTCCTTTGCAAATCCAGTGTGTTTGAAATGACTGGTTCTCAATCTTTTTTCCTATAACAACAATCATTGCTGCATTCTCCATCTAAGCACCAATTTGGGTTTGATCCCTAAATGTCTGTGCATCTGGACCTCAGTTACTTCTTAGTAGGAGCTTTGCTGCTTGTAGAATGCAAGTGTCAGACAGACACATATATAAGTATATCCTCTACTATTTCTCTACTATATCACTACTATTTCTTGTAGTATAGCAGCTGGTAATGCAAGAAGTTTATCCCAGTTTACAGTATCTGAACATTTTGAATAGACTTAAGAGAGTTGTTACAGGCCATGTTCACAAGAAGATGTTAGTCTAGATTTGCATCTAACCTCAGATATGTACATAATGCTATTCATGTTAGCCTGAGGACAGCATAGCACAGGAGTAGAGAGAAGTACAATGACACAGTGGGGAACAGCATAGATTAAAATAGCAAATGAGGGGAGAATTTTCAAAAATTATGGAACTAGCAAAATGCATAAAAATAAAAATAAGAATGCTTGAAAATCAAGGGAGAAATAATTCATTTTCATAAAGGAAAATAACATTGACCCAGAAAAGCTTGATAACCATTACCACCAATATCTGGAAGAGATGCAAAGGGACAGTTTAATAATTTATTACTACAAAGCACAGTTCAGCTACTTTGTCTCCTCTGCAGTGAGTGCTAATGTGTTTCACAAAATTCAAAGATGAAGGATATGGCTGTAATTCCATATTTGATACAAAGACTTTTAGTAAGATCTCTTTCTAATTACACTGTTTATAAAATGGAAAATGAAAACACTTAGAATAACTCTGCTTTTTACTATGTGTGCACACTTAAGAGACAGTAAAGTTAAATTGTGAAAATACATATACATAAGGTTAAATATGAAGAGATAGTATTATAACCTAGCTTATGATAAGTACATCATAGTCCCTAACAATTGTTACAGAAAAATCTGTATTTTCCCACCTTTAGTGACTTTTATCATTCTAACAATAATTCCCAAGATTGCTTTTTCCTATTTCTTTCCCCAAAACAACTTTACAGAAGCAAGTACAAGATCAGTGTTTCTATTCCAGCTCTGCTATGTACACTTAAATAGATGCCTATAAATGAATGAAGACATCTACTTATTCAAGGGTCATATCCATGCTGCTAATTCAGATTTCAAATAAAGTCACTGATGAATCAGATAAGTACTGATTTTTTACCCTGATATCTAGCCAAAGACTAGGATTTCATGCTACGATCCCCTTTATGGATTCCTAGATACATCTATGAGCACTTCTGAGAGGAATTCTTTTTGCTTTCAGTAGTTCTACTTCTTCAAATTAAATATATGCTAGAGATTTGCAGCGCTCATCTGTACAAGCAGCTAAAAGTTCTACTTACCAGAAAAAGAGCACTTCTATTTGGGCAATTCCTACTTTAATGATTTTCTGATGGAAATTCAGCTTCAAGACTCTCAAGGAAATGTGAATTTTAAGGAATTATACTTTTTTGTTCACTTAAGTGGGGCAGGAAGGACTTTTTCATTGGTTTGGGGTTTGGTTATTTTTTTCAACTTAAAAGTCTGATTTTCCAATCTCCCATGCTCAGTAATGGGAATAAATGACTAGGGATGGTTTTGGCTAGAGGTCCACAGAGGATTCTCTTGTCAAAGAGCAACTCCTCATGGACGTGACATTAGAACTGTCTACCTATGTGCAACGTATCTGTCACTTTTAATGACTGGGGATCCCAAAAGGACATTATGACAGTCATATATTTTACTGAAGACAGTTGGATACTATGCGCATCACCAGGTTTTGTGTCATGCATTCAGAACACTACAACTCCTTTCCTGATTGCTGGCAGCTCTGTCTCTGCTGCTGGACCGGGAGAGCCTAAGCATGGGAGAGACTTGGCCTTAGGCCATCTCAGTATCTACAAATCTTTGCAGACAATTAAACAGGAAACAACCTGGTTATTTCTTATCTACACAATATAGAAAGGAAGCTGTAGTTGAATGTGACCCAAACATCTTCTGTTCTCAAATAACATACAGTACCATTTAAAATCTGATTTAGAATGACAGGCTTCTTTTGTCTTCCAAAAAGTGAAGAAAAATAATGAAAAATCTATTAGATGTGTGCAGTCTGAGTATAAAGTCCAGGACATAAGCTATATTTTTTTTTTCCAGATGGTTCTTCAAACCAAGGCTTAAGTATGAAAAAATTTGAAATAGTACAAGTAGCTCTTTGAAGATTACTTCTGTATATGCCTCAGAAAAACATAGAATGGAAGATAAATAAAAATAACTCACTGCAACACAGTATAAAATCTGACACTTCAAAACAGCAGGTACTTTTATCTCCAGGGAGATAAACGGAACTGTTGAAGATTACATTAGGGATACTTTATGGTATAGTCTTAACATCTAGGAGCGAAGTTTGTCTGTCTGCCACCAACTTCTGAATTAGACAATCAACTTCTTACAGCGAGAAAACTCATGCTTATTTGGCAACATTTTAGGGATGTTCTTTCTTCAATATTTTAGCTTGTAATAGGAGTTTTCTTCGAGATGTTAATAAAGTCAGACGTTATTTTGAAACTTTTGAATAGAAAACAAAATTGATGTACGGTTTCTTTTCAGTTTAGTCTAGTTTCTTATTTCCTTGCTGGCAGCAAGTCTTGTGGTTTTGTTTTTTGTTTTTTTTTTTTTTAATTGGTTGGAAACAGAAATGCTGAGGTATTAACAGGCTGATTCCTGTTCTTACCTCTGCTGTCAGAGTGTTTCCAAAGAATGTTTATCAATATGGTGATAGGCGCTTTATATATATAAATATAAATATAAACATATATAAAAAACACTATCAGTTTCTACCTTTTAAGGTTTTGAATATGTAGGTGAACTCCTGTCCTGATTTTGGCTGGGATAGAGTTAATTTTCTTCCTAGTGGCTGGTATAGTTCTGTGTTTTGGATTTAGTATGAGAAGAATGTTGATAACACACTGATGTTTTAGTTGTTGCTAAGTAGTGCTTACACTAGTCAAGGACTTTTCAGCTTCCCATGCTCTGCCAGAAGAAGCTGGGAGGGGGCATAGCCAAGACAGCTGACCCAAACTGACCAAAGGGATATTCCATACCATATGACATCATGCTCAGTTTATAAACCGGGGGGAGTTGGCTGGGGGGCAGTGATTGCTGCTYGGGGACTGACTG
Organism: Oceanodroma leucorhoa; assembly: GCA_030449065.1. NCBI lineage: Eukaryota > Metazoa > Chordata > Aves > Procellariiformes > Oceanodroma > Oceanodroma leucorhoa. Next base: position 246,683 of record JASVER010000122.1, on the reverse strand, counting down.
GGCATCAGTTGGCAGGTGGTGAGTGGTTGCATCACTTGGTTTTCCTGGGTTTTGTTCCTCTCTCTCTCATTATTTTCTTTTTCATTACAATTTATTATTGTTATTGTTGTTGTTGTTATTATTTTATTTCAAGTACTAAACTGTTCTTATCTCAACCCATGAGTTTTCTTACTTCTGTCATTCCGATTCTCTCACCCATCCCACTGGGGGGGGGGGAGGGTAAGCGAACAGCTGTGTGGTGCTTACTTGTCCACTGGGATTAAATCACAACAGCTCCAAAAACATTTCAGCCTAAATTCCTACAAATTTCATGAAAATTGCTATATGATGACTGGAGGAAAAATGCACAAAATATCCCCTTTGAGGTAAAGGCTTCAGCATGATTGTACTGTGTTATTATTATTGGAAATACATGTGCATTTGCAAAAGACAGAGATATTATAAATTGCACAGTAACTGAAAATATTAAAGCTTCTCCGGTATAGGTGAGTGCAAATAGAAAGTACAGAATCAATTAAACAAATGTTCACAGCTTGCATTGTTCATGAAAAGACTTGAAAGTTGTAAATTCACTTAGAATTATATTTTCAGTTTTTTCAATATCAGTTTATATGAATGTATGAATTGCATGATGAGATTTGCAAATCAATACAGAAGCAAGCAAGGAAAGTGGAGATTATGTCTGCATCTCAGTTACACAACTGGCGGCTCAGCAGAATAGAAAAATTTAAGCAAACTTTAAATTAGCTGGCCCAGGTACTACAGGTTGTGTAGACACATGATCACAGAATACACCACAGACTAACTTGCTCCGGTCCTCTCTGTACGCCATTGTAAATTAGGAGTTACTCTAGAAACTGAATGACTATAAAATTTGTGTGTAAACAGGTTGGTCCATGAAGCACTTATTTAGAGTCTTTGCAATGGCTACTCTCCAAATAAAATTTGCAAGCAGGGAAACCCAGACCTTTTGTCATCATCCCTAACATAAGGTTATGACAAAGGACACAAGCACTGTTACTAATTTGCTGTTCCATATTACAAATTAAATATATGAGATAAGATTAAGTGAATGCTTCCACTATGTTAATATTCTTGTATGAAGGAGAGGTTTATTACTGTTGATCCTGTAATTACTCAAGCAGTGGAGAGACTCCATTATTTAATATGCCTTTCTTGTACCAATACTATATACTACACCCTATGGTGTGATGGGTGTCTGTAAGGAGGTCCATTTGCTTAACAAATCTTCATATTTTATCTTTTTTCTTTGTTCTTTCATTCTTTTTCTTTTCTTGTGTGTATGCTGGATTGCTATCCATTTTATCCATAAGCACGTGTTCTTTTAACAGGTTTATTGCTATAGCAAGGACAGAGTTGAGTGGCTGAGTGGGTTGCAGCATAATTGCAGATGGGATGCACACTGTGAAAAAGCTGATGTTTTAAATGTCAAGTCAATTTTAAGGGGAAWATGGCCCAGAAAAAAAATATGGATCTATGATTTAAGGACACTATTTTTAAACAGCTGATTGCTGGTAACTGAAATAATGTTCAAACTTAAACCAATTATGAAGCAATCCTATATTTTTGAAATTCAGATTGGTATCTTGTAAGGGAGAGTCAACTTTTCTTTTCTTTTAATATTACCAGATGGCTGGGTTTAGAAACTATGAAAAAATATTTCAATAAATAATAATAATTTTAATTGAATAACCCACTTTTAAAAAGCATGATTTACTTTCTTCTTAGTTACATACTAATTTTAATTACTCGGTCCTACATTTTAAGAATATTAAGGTTGAAGCTGAGCTCTAAACAGCTCGAAAAAGGGAAAGCTCATAACACAAGTTTAATTTAATTTTTCCCTCCTGTGTATCAACTGAATGCAGTTGTATTTTTTTTCCCCCCAGAAAAATTTACCATGTGTTATCCAAACCTACACTTCATACAAAATAAAAAATTTGTAGTGGTACTTTTTTAAAACTACTATCATAACATCAAAACACTTCCTAGATATGTATTAATGCATTTTCACAATGACCCTGAGATTAGGTGGCACTAGTTTTCCATTTGTTATGTTTAGAAGTAGAGATGAAAACCAAAATTAAGAAAGAAGTGTGTTAGTTTTGCTTGTCAAGTGTGGAAGAGTATGGACTTGATTTTTTAKCACTCTCAGTATTTGACTGCAGCCGTATACATGCAAAGCATAGCTCCAGTTAGTTTAAATTGCAGTGAAAGAACCCAGAAATTCTGCGAATATGGCTTCAAGTTGCTTCTGTAAGGCAAAGAAACAGCATTATAAATATTGCCAAACAGAACTTTGTTAAGAACAGAATCACAAGGCAGGAAAAGAATACGTATCTCCGTAGTTTTTTTACCTTAATCATAAGAACTTTATCTCATTTTCTGTTTGCTTTCAATATAAATACACACAATTTCTGCAACCACAAGCACTGATTGTGGCAGGGATCCTAAGTGTGTGGTCAGGTCTTAAATGTCATTCTGCATGTGTACAAACAGGTGAATTCAGCTTACAGAAATTATTTCAATTTCCAGCAATGCTATATTTCAGCTCCTTGGTTCTAAAATTTAATTGCATGGTAAAATTCACATTGTAACTACTGAATTGCAAACTTCATATACAGGAGTAGTTTGGTGCTCCTGATTCCTATGGAAATACATTTAAGGTAATAATATTTGAAGCCATCAGTGGTTGGTAGTGCCAAGGGGGTCCCCCTGGGGGCGGGCAGGGAAAGGTTGTGATGGATCTGGAAACCTGTACCCTACTGTATCCCTGGGGCAGGGACTGGTGACCCCAGGCTGGGGACTGAAATGGGGCTTCCGACAGGCTGGAACGGGAAGGCCAGGCAGCCTCATTGGTACATACACAAGTCTATGGGGCTGGATGGGATCCATCCGAGAGTACTGAGGGAGCTGGCAGAGGAGCTTGCCAAGCCGCTCTCCATCATTTATCACCGGTCCTGGTTAACGGGGGAGGTCCCGGATGACTGGAGGCTTGCCAACGTGACACCCATCTACAAGAAGGGCCGGAAGGAGGATCCGGGGAACTACAGGCCTGTCAGACTGACCTCGGTGCCGGGGAAGATCATGGAGCGGTTCATCTTGAGGGTGCTCACGAGGCAGGTGTGGGACAAC
>JASVER010000122.1:223957-234487 GCA_030449065.1 Oceanodroma leucorhoa | reverse complement strand
TTGGAACAGGCTGCCCAGGGAAGTAGTGGAGTCACCATCACTGGAGGCGTTCAAAAAATATGTGGATGTGGCGCTTCAGGACATGGTTTAGTGGGCATGGGTACTGGGTTGATGGTTGGTCTCGATGATCTTAGAGGTCTTTTCCAACCTTAATGATTCTATGATTCTATGATTCTATGAATTTGTTCAGTCCTGAGATCTCACTACAGAAAATCTAAGCAGATACCTCTAAGGAATAATAAACTGAAACACAGTTGGCATAAACACATTTGGTGCTGACACCCAAATGAGTGGTGTGTGGGCAGCAAATTAAACACCAGCTTGCAAAGCAAAATGGTAGTATAACAGAGCAGGGAGGTGATCATCTCTCTCCATATGGCTCTGCTGAGACCACACGTACAACCCTGAATGCAGTATTTTACTTGGTGTTTCAATACCAGGGTGATACTGACTAATTGAATCTCTGTTCTCAAACATATCCGTTGATATAATTTAATATCTTTTGGAAACTTTCTTGAGATATGCCCTTCTTTATTTCTGTCAGCAATATTCCATATTACCCTTATGCTTGCATTCCATGGTGGCTATTTTTACTATGTGTACAGTTCATTATCCCACTGAAGAATATATAATGAAAATGTGTCAAAACAGTTAAAGCATTGTTTTCCTTTAAAAATGAACTAATTACTTTAGGAAATATACTTTTAATTAAAATAAAAACTAACTTTTTTAGCAGAATTCATATTAAGCTTTTGACAAAACACAAGCCCCTCTGTCTTTCRCCCTACACGAAAGCATAAAAGACCCACTTCTATTTATGTGTGTATTTCTTTTTTGCTCTAAGTGCTATGCTTTCCAAAATGAGAGAAAATTAAGGAAAGTGGTAATTCACCTATAGTGATCTTCACTTCCAGAGTATTTTGAGTTCCAGATTTGGGCTTACTATATATGTAAGTAGTTTTGAGGCTATTTTGATCTATCTACAGCTGCTGTAAGTTTTGTTATTAACGTGACACCACTAAAGTGGAATAGTGAACTAACTCCTGTTCTGTTCTACTTGTATTCTGGTCCAGTCCAATTTAGTTTTTTTTCTTCTCTCAGGCCAAGAGGATGTACAGTCACTACCTTAGAAGCTCATCATCTCCTTGATGACATGTTTGTGTAAGGATGTTTTGCACTGTGAGAACAAAACTAAGAGCCAGATTAGGGGCTGTGCTATTCCCCTCCACTAAGAACGGAGTAGTTTGTTTGTTTTGTTTTTAACAATAAAAAGCTATTAATTATTATCATTGCATCTAATGCTTAACCGAAGATGGGTCTACTCCACCCATCCATTCCTGGGATATAAAGTACAACCAGTGTAAACTTCACATACAAAAAAGAGGAGATATGAGGTTAAATTAGGGACTATAAATATCAAACATCAAAATAAATTAGCTTTCTTTATAACACAATGTGTCCATTTTCCTACCATGAACCTAAAACATGACCCTCAGGCCAAACCACAAATTTATATTTCAGTGAATACCTTATGGTCTCAGCTGCCCATTCATGACATGAAGAAAATATTTTAAAATACCTCTCTACTTTATAGGTATATTACAAAGGGAAGTTCAGTAATGTTTCCTGAAGCAAAAGCAATGGTTACAACATTATAGGCATATCAAGATCATAGAATCATAGAATCATAGAATCATAGAATCATAGAATCATAGAACAGTTTGGGTTGGAAGGGACCTTTAAAGGTCATCTAATCCAACCTCCCTGTCATTGGCAGGGACATCTTCAACTAGATCAGGTTGCTCAGAGCCCTGTCCAACCTGATCTTGAATGTTTCCAGGGATGGGGCATCTACCACCTCTCTGGGCAATCTGTTCYGGTGTTTCACCACACTCATTGTAAAAAATTTCTTCCTTATATCTACTCTAAATCTACCCTCTCTGAGTTTAAAACCAYTCCCCCTTGTCCTGTCGCAACAGGCCCTGCTAAAATGTTTGCTGACGTCTTTCTTATAAGCCCCCTTTAAGTACTGAAAGGCTGCAATAAGACCTCCCCAAAGCCTTCTCTTCTCCAGGCTGAATAACCCCAACTCTCTCAGCCTTTCTTCATAGGAGGGGTGTTCCAGCCCCCTGATCATTTTTGTGGCCCTCCTCTGGACCCGCTCCAACAGGTCCATGTCTTTCTTGTGCTGAGGGCTCCAGAGCTAGACGCGGTACTCCAGGTGGGGTCTCACCAGAGCAGAGCAGAGGGGCAGAATCACCCCCCTTAACCTGCTGGCCACGCTTCTTTTGATGCAGCCCAGGATATGGTTGGCCTTCTGGGCTGCGAGTGCACATTGGCGGCTCATGTCCAACTTTTCACCCACCAGTACCCCCAAGTCCTTCTTGGCAGGGCTGCTCTCAATCCCTTCATCCCCCAGCCTGTATTGATACTGAGGGTTGCCCCAACCCAGGTGCAGGACCCTGCACTTGGCCTTATGGAACCTCATGAGGTTCACACGGGCCCACTTCTTGAGTTTGTCCAGGTCCCTCTGGATGGCATGCCGTCTCTCAGGCGTGTTGACCGCACCACTGAGCTTGGTGTCATCTGCAAACTTGCTGAGGGTGCATTTGATCCCACTATGCCATTGATGAAGATATTATACAGCACCGGTCCCAATACAGACCCCTGCGGGACACGACTCATCACCAGTCTCCATTTGGACATTGAGCTGTTGACCACTACCCTCTGAATGTGATCGTCCAGCCAATTCCTCATCCACTGGACAGTCCATCAATCAAATCCATATATCTCCAGTTTAGAGAAAAGGACATTGTCGGGGACTGTGTCAAAGGCCTTACAGAGGTCCAGACAGACAACATCTGTAGCTCTTCCCACATCCACTGATGTAGTCACTCCATCATAGAAGRCCACTAKGTTGRTCAGGCAGGACTTGCCCTTGGTGAAGCCATGCTGGCTGTCTCGAATCACCTCCCTGTCCTCCATGTGCCTTAGCACACCTTCCAAGAGGATCTGTTCCATGATCTTCCCAGGCACAGAGGTGAGACTGACTGGCCTGTAATTCCCCGGGTCTTCCTTTTTTCCCTTTTTAAAAATGGGCGTTATGTTTCCCCTTTTCCAGTCAGCAGAAACTTCACCGGACTGCCACAACTTCTCAAATACGATGGATAGGGGCTTAGCAACTGCATCTGCCAGTTCCTTCAGGACCGGTGGATTGATCTCATCGGGTCCCATGGACTTGTATACCTTCAGGTTCCTTAGATCGTCTCGAACCTGGTCTTCTCCTACAGTGGGTGGCTCTTCATTCTACCAGTCCCTGCCTTTGCCTTCTGCGGCTTGGGTGGTGAGGCTTGAGCACTTGCTGGTGAAGACTGAGGCAAAAAMGTCTTTGAGTACCTCAGCCTTCTCCATATCCCGGGTAACCAGGTCTCCCATTTCATTCTGGAGAGGGACCACATTTTCCCTAGTCTTCCTTTTATCCCCGACATACCTATAGAAGCTTTTCTTGTTGCCCTTGATGTCCCTGGCCAGATTGTATTCTACTAGGGCTTTAGCTTTCCTAACCTGATCCCTGGCTGCTTGGGCAATTTCTCCATATTCCTCCCAGGCTACCTGTCCTTGCTTCCACCCTCTGTAGGCTTCCTTTTTGTATTTGAGTTTGTCCAGGAGCTCCTTGTTCATCCATGCAGGACTCCTGGCATTTTTGCATTACTTCCTCTTTGTTGGGATGCATCGCTCCTGGGCTCGGAGGAGATGATCCCCCGCTCCACTGCGGGATGCGCCTGCACCGGAGCTGGTCGCCTCTGTGACCAAATGTACTTATGCTCTAAGGACAGAAAATACTTAGATGTTTTTATTGTAAATATTTGAATATTCAGTGGTGGGAATATTCAAGTTTACTTGTTTTGTCAGGGAAAAAAAAMCATACAATTTCTAGGCCCAGATCCCTCAAATATCTGCATATTTGAAATAAAAGATGTAAGAAGCATCCCTAATATCACAGAATTACTCTTACGTACATGCTAGGCATCGGTGCATTTGCAAGATTAACATTTTAAATTGCATTGTTACACAACCAATTTGAATTAGAATAAGCAGATTAACAATAAAATTTTATTAGGCTTGTATTATGTGAGGTAATGTTAGCAATTACCTAAGTTGCAGGCAAACTGGGTCCTTCTGCTAAATAAATGGCCAAGCCAAAATGAGTGAAGGCAAATAAGGCAGAATATGTAATTTTATTCAAGTTGCAAGAAACCTTGGAACTCTTTAGCTTTTTTTTAACAGATTTCCTCTTTATTTTATATCATCACATTATTGAAGTAGGTTCTCAACATTCTCTCAAGGACATAGATAAACTAAGTTTCTTGACTTTACCATAAGGGATTAGCTGTACCTAAACATGTTTGGAGAGTACCTGCTTAGTACAAAATATGCAGTTTATTTTTTTTTTTTAGCATGAATAAACTCTGGGTTTAGTGCAAAATACTATGCCTTACTGAAACAGCCCACTTCTAGTTCTATTACAGGCAAATTTTGCCAGATTATTTTAAATATGTGGAGGTTTGGTTTTACTTACATAAAATACACCAATCGAATTCAGTACTATGATCTAGCTAGTTTAAAGGTTCCTCGTAAGGGTTTAGGTAGTATGATCTTTCAGGACAATCTTGCTTCAGCAATATGATTTTGATCATACTGGTTTACCACTATTTCGTGGCCTTTGGTATCACTGCAGTCAAGGCAGTCAGGGTCCCCAGTTCTTCACAATGTTCTGTGCGGAACTTTGAGTATGGAAGTGAAGATCTTGACAAATTTGACTTATTTAATCCTGCTGGCAAGAAGAATGGTTCAGCCAGTTATCATATACAAGATTTAACTGGGCAAAGCAGTCTTTAACCAAGTRACTCTCTCGTCGGTAGCTTTCTTACATAAACTTGCAGGACTTCTTATGAACTTTTTGTGTTCTCTTTCTCCTAAGAAGTACAGAGACACCCCAAAAACTCCACCCCAAAACTACAAGAACAGATACCTCTTGATAACTATTGTGACTTGCACTTTTTTCGTCATGGGTAAACTCTGATTTAACTTAACTGGACAACAGCGACCCAATCCTCCTGTCTGACTCTCTGACTGTTCCTATGGCCCTCAAGGTTGGAGGGCCAAGATTTTACTGAATTCTAGAGAGCTTTCACCATTGCTAGCAGAAGATACTGTAAAACCTTTCTCTTGTAGTATGAAGTCTTTACCTGGGCTGTGAGTATCTAATGATAGTCCTGTTATCCTTCRACTCAGTAGAGGATGTACTGGGGCACTGCTTAAAGTTTCTCAAGACTTTAGTTTGCCACACCCAGACATTAAAATGCCAGGTTGAATACAATTACTTTAAATCACACTTCATGTAACTGCTTTTTGAGTTATAACATGTTGTTATAACATCCCAAATAAATGATATTATTATAAAGACTTATAAACAAAGTAGGCATAGAAGTGAAGGAAAAGTTACTTCTAATCTTACCGAGTGGTTACAGAATAATCTGCCTCTCCCTTTTTCAGCTGATTTATTGTTTCTCTGTTAAGAAGACAATAGAAAGAATTTCAGGCCTTACAAATGCCTGTTCTTCATCTTGGTAAAGTAACTCAGTCCTTATTATCAGTAGGCCTTTGAGATTTCCTAGTTTCACATGGATTGTTTCATTCTGTCACATGAGGGAATTTTTCTTCCATAATGTTTTCCATTAAATTATACAAGTGGCAACCTTCTTAGAGTAAAATTTCCCCCTTTCATGGAAACATGGAAATGTTTCTTTGTCAGACTAGAAGTCATCTTCTATACTTACCTTATTAGATATTATTCATTATTTCAAGAACTTTTAAATCTCTCTTCTTCTTTTGATAGCTACTTGGTGTTCTTAAGTATGGCACCTGTTTTCTTAAAGAAACATCAATTTATCTCAATATTCTTCAGTTCTACAAGTGAGAAATATGCATGTGGAGGACATGAGACACTCTTAACTGGACTGAACAGATGCTTCATGCTTTAGTGTGTTAAATTATGTATGATGCATGAATATTTCTTTTCATTAATGTGCAAATTGCAACTGAAATTTTACACAAGTTTTGTGTGTCCTGTATCCCAAGGAAAATGACCAATTAAAATGTGATTGTTTTATCCATATAAACACAAACATACACACACAAACATGTATTGGGTGTTGTCCATTAGAATGTGAATGCTTTCAGTAGATTACACTTTCCCACACAGTAGATACGTTTAATGTGGCCATTCCTAATTTCTGTCTGAAATGTTGTTGCCTACTCATTCATAATCTAGGGCAATATCTGGTTTTCTAGAGCATCAACATAGAGATTTCTTCCTTCCCCCCAATTTAAAAATGTGAACCCATTAAAGATCCATTCTCCACAGGGAAAAAAACAAAGACAACAACAACAACAAMAAMAAAAAAMAACACAGTACTTTCCTTAAAAGCAATTCTTTTCTTGTGAACAACATTCACAAAGGATGTTATAATTTCCTCCTGTGGTCTTGAACCTATTTAGAGCAGTGGTAACAGTATCTGTCAGTAACAGATCACTCACACCTGCAGTTGCCATAATGTAAGTAATTAAAAAATTACAAGATGTCCAATTATTATGAAGTTATCATGCATATTTTCAACTAATAGAACATTTCAACAGCTAGGTAGGCTTTTTTTTWAAATAGTTAAATAATTATACTGTGAAAGGGAAGATAGTTACCAAAAGCCAGTTCTTATCAACAAGATAAGAACTTTAACCCTAGTTTTACATTATTTCACAAATATTTACCCTTGCAAATTTTTGTAAACTTTAGTAGCAGCTCCATAAATTCCTGAATCATGTTGAAGACAAGCTTCGTGGTGACGATTCTATTTTCACTGAAACTGTAGGTGTGGCATGAGAGCTACTAAACAAGTAGTTTACCTGCTGTTTTGTTCAGCAGGTATTTCTCTCTTTTGTGGTGGAGTTTAGTGCATGCCTACATCCAGGCGATTACATTTGATGTAATGGCCATTCTCTGATATCTAACATAGTATTTGTTCATAAGTAGAGAAAATATAATAATTTTCATATGTATTTATTGTAAGTTGACAATAATTGTTATGACATTTTAATTCACTTTAATCATAAAGTTAAAGCTCTTGCAACAAAATAATCATTAAAAGCATTTATTCTCAACATCAGTAGTTCCTATAGCAAAATATATAATACCAATATGTTTCAGAGCCAAAATTCTAATTTGATTATTCCTATACAAGTATCATAGTCAATATACATTATTTGGCTTTGAGATATCAAAATCTTGCTGCCTAAAAGAACAGATTATTCCTTCCTTCCAAGAATTAAAGGATACTTTCTATTTGCTGAAATTAGAAAAGGATAATGTTTAAACAAAACCTAAAACAAAGCCTATTAAAATCAATAAAAGAATGTCCCATAATTCAATGTGCAGTTGATCACACCTCTGCTCTTTTTAAATCTRGGGCTTTTACTCACCTTGCCACCTAGCACAACTCACAACCCTGAGGTACACATCTAGAAACACTTATGCAATACATATAGAAATATTAGACATCCAAAATGGAGGTTCCCAAAGTTCAGTACACACATTATTTAAATTAAAAGGCAACTCGGTGAATTGGGGATGGAAGGGGAGGGAGGACAAAAAAAGCCTTGGAAGTGTTAGCCTGGTGAATGGCTGAGATATGCTGAATGTTGCTAACTGTCAAGTAGGAAATAGAGACCAGGAACCGAAGAAACAGATTTATATGTCCTCGTTTAGTAAGAGACATGTATTTCCATGACACCCTTCATTCAGCATTTATAGCTGTGAATGACTAGTTACACACACTGGATTAGTATTTTCTTTTTCATACGTTGTATGCACTCTATTTTGCAGTTGTTAGGAATTACTTATTTAAGCTACTCAGTATAAAGCTATCACCATGTCCAATGGTCAAAGGCAGAATGTTAAAGGTATGTGTTCAGAATTCGTAGTAATTACTGTTTAAGGATTGTATTCAAAACAGTGATTATACTCTGAATAAACAATAAATCAAGGCTTAGGTAAGTGAAGAAAAGGAGCAAAAGAGGTGTTTGTATTTAAAGCCTGAAAAGCTGGGTTTTGTCAGTGAGGATGACATATTTAAACTGTGTCTCCCATAGGGTTGGTTGGTGTAGAAGTCACAGACACTGATCTCAATATTGAGGTGACACAGGTATGCCATAAGGATGGTCCCTGGTCCCATTTAAGAAAGTTAGGGCAACTCCTACATTATGAATCCTTCTCATATGGTGAATGTTGGACACTGAAATACCAGGCACAGTCAATTCCTGAGTATTTTTGTGTGTACAATGCAGCACAGTCGTAAGCACTAAAAGAGTTTGGTAGCAACTAGAAAGATCTTTTTTTTTGTATCATCAGTGGTGTTTTTGCTCAAACATAATATATACAGACATTTGTTTAAATATTTTTTTAAATGTAGAGGGGCATTTAGAAATCCATTTCATCCAAGAATCCCACTCCTCCAAGAATCTAGTCTTTTTTGCTATGGTTTTACTTGGCTTTTATATGAATATGGGAGACAATAGAGAGAAGTAACAGTGTTATCTGTGAACTCATAAAATCACGTAGCTGTTAATTTCTTACTGAGTTCAAGATGCCTGTGCATGGAGAAGCTAAGAGGAACAAGATGTTTCTACTCAAACTATGTTATGAATCTGAGCATTTCGACACAGGAAAGAAGCTGATAAACAGGATTTGCAGGTACAATTCCCCTATGGCTTCTAAAGTAGCACAGTTTCATACAAACTATTTTTATGAACTATATCTACCAGGAAAAATTCTGGCCTGGAAAAGTGGTTTTTAAAAGACAATCATTTTGTATAGGAAAACAATTTTCTATACTAAAATTCGGCAGATCATTTCACTTTTCAACACAATGTACTTCATTTTTGGAACACAATCAAACCAAGCATTCATGCATGCTAAAAGTGAAGATGACCAGCAGTCTGATGTACTGCACAGTATGCATTATCGAAGAGAGTATATGGAACTTGCGCTTACTTCATGTAATCAGTGGTCCAGGATGTCCTGAAAAGGTCATGTAAATGTATGTGGAGAAAAACAAAGTACTTAAAAAATACAGTTCTGAAAAACTGAAATTAGAAATAAGGCAGCAGACTGATGAGCTGCAATTTGTCATATACAATGGCTACAACCAGCTAACTAAGATTAAACTATATCATGCYGGAACTTCCTGTGAAAACAGCACCTACTTTTACTGCAATTTTTTTCAGTTAATTGATAGATGTTCCATAGGTAAAAAGGTATAAGTTTATCCAATGATAACAATACATATTTTGGATACAGGACAATATCATTAACAACTTTGATAGTATGACTTATAAAACATAATTATTTTATGTTCTATGCTCATTTTATTGTCCTCCTAAATTATTATTTCTTATCTTCTAGCCTCATTCACTGAATTGCCTATTAATTTAAATAATTGGTGTACTGCATTTTGGGAGAGAGGGATGAGGGATGGAGGGAGGAAAGAAGTGTAGAGTTCCATGAAAAAGTAAATGAAAGTAAAAAATGAACTAGCAGACAAGTCAGAAAGTAAATTTGATACACATTTTTATTACTCAATATTTAAAAGATTGCAAAATCATAATGATTTCTTTTCACTACAAAAGCAATTCATCGATTTGCCTTATAGGATAGTCAAGATGATTGAAAAGAAGCTATTTAAAAAGCCGGAATTCATGTAATTTAATTTCAGTCATCCTAAAATTCAACATTTCAACTCTTCTCTTGCACAGACAGGTATCTAGTAGAATGCTACCAAATTAACAAATATTCTACAAGATTATAAGGTTAGTCTTTCTTTCATGAAACTTTGGCAAGCAAGCTAGAGAGACAAACTATTTTACCTAGTTCTGTCTACTTTAAATGTGTAATATTCTGACCCACATTGAAAAGCTTTCTAAAATACAAATCCAACATCAAGATGTTAATTTTTGATCAAACCAAAGGAAAGCCATGAGTGAATTACAAGCTGGCTTAAAGCTAACTTTTTATAGTAGGCACACTAGATCAGACCTAAGAAAAATGTCTTCCTAGACCTCAGAACTGTTGACTGTCTTGCCTGTCAACAGCTCAATCCTGGAAGTGACCTGTGACTTACACATTCAACTCAAACACAGAAGAGCACACTTTGAAGCATAATCATTCACACGGCAGAAAAGTATCGACATCATGGGAAGACATACATACATTTCCAGTTGTTTATAAAAAACATAGAATCATAGAATCATTAAGGTTGGAAAAGACCTTTAAAATCATCGAGTCCAACCATCGACCCAGCACCCATGCCCACTAAACCATGTCCTGAAGCGCCACATCCACATATTTTTTGAACGCCTCCAGTGATGGTGACTCCACCACTTCCCTGGGCAGCCTGTTCCAATGCCTGACTACCCTTT
>JASVER010000122.1:0-223087 GCA_030449065.1 Oceanodroma leucorhoa | reverse complement strand
AGTGTCAAAGACTTTGCTGAAGTCCAGGTAAACCACATCCACAGCCTTCCCCTCATCCACTAGGCGGGTCACCTGGTCATAGAAGGAGATCAGGTTGGTCAAGCAGGACCTGCCCTTCATGAACCCATGCTGGCTGGGCCCGATCCCCAGTCTTCTGCTGAACTTCAGAAAGAGGACATAGAAAACATGAAGACTGTGCCTTGAATTTTGCCTTAGAGTACTTTTTTAGCATGGTGTGCTATCAGAATTATTTTACATCTCTCCAAGAGTAAWAGTATTTTTTACAAACCTTTGTTTTTATTCATAGTTCTTCAGAAGCAATTATGCACTTATATATCTTGTATACTTAATTGATTCTGAAGGTCCCATTAGGGGCTAGTATAATAGAAAGACTGTTAGGAAGACTTCAATAAGAAGTAAATCCTCAAAAATACTGAAAAATGGAGGTTGGAACATTGAATTTGAATTGAATCTGTGACTTCTATATCCAATGGTAGCATCCTAAACACTGAGAAGCTGGAAAGATAGGAAGATTGGCGTCATAACAATCTTCTATTTTGTTTTCCATGTAGTCTGATCCTGTAAATGCTTTCCAAGAAAGCTGACCAGAACAGTCCAGGCAGGTAAAAAAGAAGTCTATGCTTAATCTGCAGGTCCCAATGAAACTAGTACTGCACTGGGTACCTCAGTTCTCATTGGTGTTGATGGGCTCTTTAGGTGTTCAGTGAGCATGCTGGAGAACACTGAGGGTCTCCAGTTCCAGACACTGTATGCATCTCAAATGCAGGGCAGCATCTGAAGAAGAGTTTTTATGATCTCAATTTGAAAATCAGTTGTTAAAATGGAAATTAAAATGTTCATTCACAAAGTAATTCAGGACTTGATGCCCCATGCATTTCAATAGGACACAGTCACTGAATATTTCAGGCACAATCTTCTGATTTTTTGRCCTTATCCTAGCAAAATATTTGGGAAAGAGACACCTACTGCTTAAACTATTCTTGTCCTCTTTCTGAGCCTTCATTTCTGGCCCCTGTTAAATAGCCCTGGGCCAAATAGTCCTTTGAGCTAACCCGCAATTCTTTTTCTGCTGGGATTTTCATTACTTCTATTAAACACTAGCACCTAGATACTTTTGTATTCTGTAATTATTGACTACTACATCCTTTTCTAACAAATAAATCAATATTTTAACAGATTTATATATATCTGAACTCCAAAATTTGAGCAAATTCATGAGAAATTACTATAGTTCATTTATAAAAATTATTAGAAAAATGTGCAAGGCACTCAACTGTAGTTTTTCAGCACAGTTCCTCAGAAAACATGTTTTTGATAATAATAACTCCTTTAATGCTTTCATATATTTACGTTGGTATCAGGAGATTGTAGAAGTTGCAAAATACACAAAGAGTTTAGAAAATGTTTGGGGAGGAGTTTCTAACACACAGATTCTCCAAATACTGTAACAAGCTGCTATAGAAAGATGAAATAAGAAAACCATGCAGTGAAAACATCTGGCCTAGCTGTGAGGAAGAACTCTGAAAAATTTCCCAAAGGACTTCTGTGCTGGTTTACAGACTTCCAGTGAAAGCATGGACTGTGAYGAAGTACACACACACACACAGATATGCACACAAAAAGGAATTTTACTCAAAACTATCTGCCATTAATATAGAATTTTAAATAAAATAGGTAAATTCTTAATTTTCTATTTGTTTCAATGAATATCTCTTGAAAGAGAAAAAGTATCTCTGGTGTCCAGTGCATCCATCGTACATCTCTCAAGACCATAATCAAATGTATAAATTTGGCAAAGAAGTTAAATTCAGGTATATCATGAATATACAACCTATTCTTTGCAAGGGAATTTTCTCATAAATTCATGATTAGATGGCCTCCAAAGATGACGAGGAACTTAATTTAAGTTTGAGGTCATTTTAGTGCAAGGTGATAAATTTGAGATAATTTGCTTTGTCTCCTTGTAACATGCACCTTTTCTCCAGAACATGCTAATGGTGCTATAATTTTAATTCTGCAAGTGTTCAAATTTACCTCTATGTAAAGGGCTCAGCAAAAGAATTATGCACTTGAATTAAGTTTTATGTGTCATTTAAAAGGTTTTTATGTTATTTCTCTGCACAGTTAAGATATTCACCTCTTCTTCTATATTTTCCAGTCAGTGTGTACATTCATAATTGCTGTTGGCATTAGCAGTGATTATAATCCTCATTAAAAGAAAGGCTATGTAACATTTAGCATAAAATGATGGTTTTAAGTAATTTTTTCTTAGGAGTCCTAATACCCTTACAATGACATTCTTCCTTTTTATCCTTGTATGCAATAGAACTATGTTATTGACAATGTTGTGCTTCACTCTTTTTCTGATATTTCAATTTCTTCAACTTCTAAATTCTTGACATGAGCCTCCTTGCAGAATATCACATAGTGGAAGTGCTAGAGTGGGATCTGACACATGGCATCACATGACAAGCACATTAATGAGCATCAGGCACTTGAAAGCTGCATCCTCCTAGAAATGTTGAGTTATATCACAAGAACATTTAKTCTTCAATATGGCAACTTTGAGGTGGTTACATGACCTGAAACTTATTCTCTTAAAGGTTACTTTGTACTAGGTTTCATCAAAATCAAGATTTACAAAAAGTAATCAGTAGAAACAAAATCCAAAATACACAAGTATTGTATTCATTCATGTGAATAAAAGGAAAAGGAGTATTTCAGCTACAGCTGTGCTCAGACATGTGAGTGAAGTGAACTGAAAACTGTAAAAGTCAAAAARCCATTTCTGAATTGCATTTAGGAAGCCAAAAGGTGAAGATTTAATAAAAAATAAAAGTAAATAYAATCTGCTTCTGCTTTGGTTTCATATTTTAGTATCTGAAAGTCTTTAACCTAATACCATTCAAAKCTTTTTTTGATTCAAACTTTTACTGAGCTTTCACATCTCATCTTTGATCAGCACAGACTCCAGTCTATCTGCCAGGTAGGTAGAGGCACAGTGTGAGACAAAATAAAACATACAGTATTGGAAAAAAGAAGCTTTATTACGATGATCCCAAAGATGGTGTAATTTACATATGAAAGGAAAAAATAAGGCAAGTTTTATGTTACTTACTGTTTGTCTTCTTTTTGGATGCCCAGGGAGAGTTGATTTTCAGAAGATCTTTGCCATTTGTGTTGGTTGTCATCTGACTATGTAAATAGTAAGGTAGCTCAGACAAAGAAGACGTAAAACAGCTGTATTACTGGAGAATAGCAATTTATTAACTGCAACATCAGCCTTCAAGGAAATCTTCGCTTATCTGAAAGACTTAGATCTACACAATGTGGGTAACAATATAGTTTTAACATAGAAGTGGGAGACGTCCTTGAAGGCCACAGGAAAAAGCATCATGAAGAAAATACTTAGCAGAAAGTGTGCCAGATATGGCCATTTAAATCCAAGACAACAGAAAGGGAAAGTATAATTTTCTCATAACAATGTGGAGCCTTCCATTCATTCCATCTGCTGAGAGTAAAAGTCAAGATATAGTCAAGAAATTGGCACCCAGCTACTATTCAAGGTATTTTTGKCTTAACTCAAGACCGTGGTTTAACTCAAGAACTATTTGGCCCATCAGGATTATGGTGACAGCTGCAATGGCAGCCTGTGAATAGCAACCTTCTACCTCTCAACAAGATTTCCAATTTTACTGTGAAAAACTTTTCACAGTTGTACAATAAAAGAAAATTCCTCCTGCATTTCAAGAACTGAATCACTATGTCCACTTACCTTGAAATTTGGCATTTGAGAAAAAGTTGTGGAATCCCAGCGAGGAAGATATGAGGAGCACGTAAGATGACTATATGTAGCATGAACAGGCACTATATTTGCTCCCTGCAGTACAAAGAAATGCTCCTGAACAACTCAGTATGACTTTGCTTGTATACCACAACCAGACGGACAGAGGACCAGACTTTTCGTCCATGAGTAGTGCTTCTGTACATTAAAGAATTTTACCCTCACCACAATGATCTGGAAATCTCCATTCTAAGACACTCACTGTCATCTTGTATGTTTATGTACAGGAGGAAGCAATATGCATTTAGTTTCACTAGACAAAGTTTAAATGAGGAGCGGATCAGGCATGTAGATTACCCTGCTGGTGCCCATGCCACTTCTCAGAGGCTGCTTGTTCAAACTTATGTGATTCCACGTCCATTTATAAACCGGGAAAGTATTACTTACAATACTACACTAAACTAGAGCAAAATGTCACACCCACCAAAACAAAATCAAATCATTAACTCAAATAGGTTATATCCTGTGTTATATTAGGATCATATCATCGAAGTATTATACCAAACATTCAGTGTCTATATATATTCCAAAAAAATAAGCTATCTGCATAAAAAACAGGTGACAGTTGCAATAGTTTGAGTCTCTAGGTATATATATGTATGTATATAAAGAAAGCAAATTATTAGCCAATGTCAACATTTTTTAAAATAACATCTTTAGGAATCTCATGTTAGCTTAGGAAAAGACACATGTTAAGTGTAGGAAATAACATACTGAATAAAAAAAGCTTTGTCAAGCACCATATCCCAGAGTRGTGACTATTTGCTACACTGTGTATGCCAGGAATAAAGGAAATTATTTACTTTAGGTTCATCATTAGATATAAAAGGGTGGGGTAAAATAATGGAGCTCTGTGGAACTAAATCTCTGAAAAAATGAAGGACAAAGGAAACAATCTCTAGTGCTGTTTCATTCTCTAACTAGAAGCAGTAAATATCAGTAAAAAGAAAAATGTGCAATATACAACCTTACTTTTGAGAATGGTTGTTTCTGCAGCACCATCTTTCTAGTTCTTTTCAATTAGCTTACACAGATTACAATAATGGCAAAAGCATGAGACAGAAGTTAAACTGTAAC
The DNA here is from genome assembly GCA_030449065.1 of Oceanodroma leucorhoa. Classification (NCBI taxonomy): domain Eukaryota; kingdom Metazoa; phylum Chordata; class Aves; order Procellariiformes; genus Oceanodroma; species Oceanodroma leucorhoa. The sequence goes on along the minus strand of JASVER010000122.1, from coordinate 218,145 downwards.
CCAACCCAAAAATAAGTGCAAAACAGGGGCACTTTTAACCAGTTCAGAAGAAGGAAATGTAATGTGTAAAACATCTTCTGAATAACTAGGGAATGATACATGGGTAGATCTTACAACACTGGACCTAATAACTAATTCACTGAGATACTACGTCACTAAGGGAACTTGGGGCAAAGGCTGACAAAAGAGAGTGAGGAAGAGGGAGAGTGTCAGTGAAAATGTGTCCCTGACTCAGCAAGTCTGGAATCAGGCCAGGCTGGAGAGTGAACAGGAGTCTGACAGTGTGAAGAAAAAGCTATCCTAAAACAAAGGACTTTCAGCGTTACAGGTCAGAGTTAAAAAAAAAATAGCAAGAAAGCTTGTATGCACAGTGATTGCCAAGACAGTATATTGACAAAAGATGGAAGAAATGCAATGGATTCCATAATCTTGCAAGAGTTTGCAAATCCTCAGAGTGTGTAAAGCAGGGATTATGAAAATAGGTTATGCTTTCAGTGCACTCAGCAAGCATAAGCCAAAGGGACTATGAATGTGCTTATAAATCGTTAGGGATTTCCATAGGAATCCTTGCAGAAGGTTAGTAATACAGAGTGCTTAACATCAATCTTGTTGTTTTTACAGTGTAAGCTTGCAATATTTCCTTTAATAATTATAAGGTGACGTTTAAGAAGGTTGAATCCAATTAAAAAGCATGTATTTAATGGCCTGTCTTTATCTTTCTCTCATGTTAAGCAAAAGAAATAGAATTTCAAATGTTCTTTAGAAATTCAAGAAATCAATAAAATGAAGCAAAATAAGGATAAAAGYAAAACTATTAGCATACTTCAGGAGAAAAATCACATACAAAGATAGGAAAGGTGAAATATTTTGCTTGGGAGATGTACTGAAAGACAACTGTGGAAAGATGTGGAAAATTGCTATTAGAATCTGTGTCACCTGTATAGTGACTCAGGGTAAAAGTCATTTTAGTGGGATTTGACAGAGGTGTAAAATGTTAGACACAGATGGTAATTATTCTGCTCTACTTGGCACTGGTGAGGTTTCAGTTGGAATGCTGCTTTTTTGGCTACTGAACTATAAGAAACGTAGAAAAAAATTGGAATCCAGAGTATGGTAACAAAAATGTTTAGAAGCTTTGAAAATTTCCCCACAAAGCAAAAATAGACCCCAAAAAACTGGCTTAATTTGGTCTTGAAAAGACTGAGAAAAAAACTGATAGCAGCCCTCAGATATTTTAAAGAGAATATGTTCTATGTCCAGAGAGAGTACACAGAGAATAGCATGCCCAAATGGCAACAAGGTGTTTTTCCTATATGACCAGGAAAGGTTTCAAATGGGTCAAAAAAGTTTAGGTCTATTGATACAATGTTTGCTAGGACAATAAAAAAGCTGTAATTCTGCATGTCTACAATTATATAGATCAGTTCTAATGAGAGGGTTGAAATTCAAAGTGAGTGAAGGTTCAGAAGGATCAATGTCCATTTCCAACAGCATCCCTCCAGGCTATATCAATATTTCACTTCCAATACTAGTAAGGTTGAAATAATGAATTCCTATGACTATACAATGATATTGGCATGAAAGCTACCCTGGTCTTACCTGCTAACATATGGCAAGAGTGTTTTTCTTTATTTTTATCATAATTAAGCAAGAGATTCCGATATAAATTCAGGTTCTATTCCCAATCACAACACCCTTGAACTTCTTCCTTTGCTGCTAAAGCATAACCAAAATTCCAAGATTTTGCAAATGGTTTTCATATCCAGTCATTCTTTCATTCATTACACTAATGAAAGTAACAGTGAAATATTTCATTCAGCTTTTTACATCACTATTGAGTGCCAACATTTTTCAGCCACAATGTGTGAAAGGTTTTAAATGTGTCAAAGCAGTTTCAAAGCAGTTTTCTCTTTCAACCTGGAATTGAAGTTTCTGGATAAAACCCTAATTTTTTTTCAGCTATATTATTCACCATTATACTTTTTTCTTGCTCTACTAGGTCAAAGTCATTAAGTCACAAGAAAACACCAGAGATGTAATCAACCCAAGCAGGAGCTTACTTACATGCTTATATGATAGTTCAAATGAATGTTCAAGAAAAAAAGACTTGCATTTCTGCATACTTTGGAAAAAACGGCAAGTATTTTTGATAGCTACCTCATATCAGAATGTGAGGCAAACCGTCATGTTTACAACCCATATCATTACAGAAAGTTGAAAATACATGTAACTTCATTGGTCAAGCTTTGATAAGGCCAATTCTTTTCATTGCAACATTCAAAACACTTTTTATATAACCTGGCATTTTCTTGCTGTCGATGGGTGGKTTTTTTTGCGAATACTACAAACATCTTAGGAAATATCAGTGACCATTTTTTGAATTCAGCAAGACCAGCACAGCAAGACTTGTCATCACTGAACATGCACCATCTGTGAAATTCTAATGTACTGGCCCCATTCCATATCATTTCCCTGTACAAAACTACTATCCACATTGTATATATATATATATATATATATATATATATATATATATAAAAATATATATATATATATATCTGCCCATGCTCAGGTAGGAAAATGGTGACAAAACAAATATAGTTTCCAATGTTTCACATTCTAATTCTTATTTAAAATAATAAAGAAAATTATTGACAGTAAAACCTCTATAGTATGTTCTAGCTGCAAAGTAGAGTAGAGATTATTTTAACAGTAACTGAAAACAGTATATTTTTGGCCATGTCTTGAAAATATTGTGTATTGGTATTATCTGCAAGAGCTATTAAATTACCTTGCTTGAATACAACTTTTCATCCACCATAGGAATTTTCTCTCCTGCTGCAAGGTAGTTACTAGTCTCCTGTGACTTTGTGATCTTTTCTAATATTCATAATTTTGTGGCTCATACAAAGAGATTATTTGAGCAATTCTGTATTCACAGGAGCAGCTGAACAGAAAATTTTATTTCCTGTTGACATTTTTTTCCAATTCATTCAATTTATGTTTGAAGGAATTCTCCCTATTTTCTTTGAAACGAAGATGCCTTCTTTCAAGGTAGTGTCAAAGATCAAATAGTTTCATTTTTCCATTAGCAAATACTTTGTAACACAGCTTTAAAATTATTGTTCATCAGTTGACATAGTCTAAGTAAAGCCCATTTAAACATATTTTGGTCTATATGAGCTAGTTTTCTTCTAGGGTTCTCATACGATTCATCCTTTTGCTTTTAACGATAATAGAAGTGGAGAGATTGTTTCAGKTTTTTTTCTGAACAGTACTTACAGCTAAGTGTTCATTGCTAAAAGATAGTAAAAGTGAAATTTTTTCTTCACTGTTCCTTTCTTTAGGCACTGGCCCACTGTTAGTCACAAGATGCATAAGCACAGTTTTTGGTAGCTAAACTACCAGCCATGAATCGAAGTTGACAGCCCTGTTATAATAATAAGAAATATATAATTATCACTATTGAAATACAAGGAATTATGTCTACTTCCATGATATCGTTGGTACCAGCCAAATAAAAGAATAAATAGATGAAGATGTAGAAAAACATGGCTACAGACTCTTTGATTCTAACCAAGTCTGTAACTGTACCTCAGAACTGGAACAAAATAATCGTATCAACTCAAAGCTGTGACAACTGTGTGGCAAAACAAGAAGGAACTGATTTTATCACTATTGGAATTGAGCTGTTCTACTGGATTGTCCCTTCCCCTCATTTGTCCCAKCAGTTTTCTGTTTTTTAAAGCAAAAACAATTAAGTAACTTTTTGGACAACATGTCTTCTGAACCCTGGAAGCACATAAAGCATCATTTTTTAAATTGCAGGAGGTATTCATACAAATTTGAGATGTGATTGAACAGCAGAACTATAGAACATCTTGTACAATTTCAGCAAATTTCAGAGAGCTGAATTTTTATTAATCTTCTACAGATTCCTAAGAAATAGTCCATGGATTTTTTAGATCAGTTAACAACAGTTTGAAAACTATAGGACTGTATGAACCTTTAAAGTACCCTCCAGTTCTGCTTTTTTATAATTCTATTATTAACATTTCCCTAAGTTAGCTTTACTGGAAGATGTGACAGCAAAAAAAATGACTGCCTGCAAGTCAAAACTGTTTTTGCAGGATATGATAAGTTTAATATAGTAATGTCTGAGAATAAGCTGTAGATTGCTCATCATTAATTCAAATAAAACGCCATGAAGTCTGGGTTTAGACATACAACCTACATAGTATGGGCTACTGGAAATCAGTGTCAAAATAATAAACAGATATTGAAAGCCTGCACAGTGAAGTAGTAAGGTATTTAGTGTCATTACTTTGCAGGAAGAGCACCGAAGACTCACTGATTGACACGTACTGATATTCTATTTAACAGACATTTGAGATCAAGAATATCTGTAATGTGAGAAGTTGTGTTAGCTGAACTGGAAATTTACAGATGTTTAAAAACACAACTGAAGACAAACTGAAGACACAGCTGAAGTCAGTATAATGTGGGGTGCCAGGAGCTGCCACACGCATGATTTATATTCAGTATGAGGCACAATGTCAGTATTACCACAYGAAGTTGTCCAACTGCCTTATGAAATGGTCACCAAAAAAAGCACATAATAAGCAGAAATAGAGGAAATGTGCTTCAGTTTTCAAGAGACAGGAAAAGAAAAGCTTCTGGTAACAGGGCAATATATTGCCATATATTCTTACAGCAATCCGTAAAAACAACATGCTTTGCATTATGTAAATGGCTATTATTCTACAATATAGCAGAAATCCATGAAATAACTCAGTGATTACTATGTATTACATAAAGCATAGCTACAGAGCCAATTGCATAGTTTCTCCCTTGAAAGAAATGCTTAGGTGGGACTAACCCCATATATTAGCAAAAGACTCTGTTAAAAAAAAAATCAGCAATTATTATTTGTAAAAGATAAGCTCTTATTTCTCAGGACTTCTCAGTACAGGGTACAGAAATCACTTGAATTTATGACCAAATTGTTTATATCTGTGAAACTCTCATTACAAACATCAACTTTTGTGAAATTCTGGGTACTCATAACTATGTATACATATATACATTTACATATATATACAAATACATACATAGTTTAATAATAAATAATAACAAGGGAATTAAATTATTTCTATCTGAAATTTCTGTGCTGTTTCTTTATGCCATTGTGAGAGACTGAAAGAGTTAATGTGAAGTTGATGCCTCAAACATTGCTGTAAATGGGTCCTGCATAGCAGTGATAAGGTGYRAATGAGGAGCCGGATAACAGGACAGGCAGGGCGTGCYGGAGGGTGCGCAGCTCCCTGTTCTGCCCAAGCCGGACATCTCACCATATACAGCAAAAGCTCATACAGAGTTTATCTGAGGAAGGGGCTCACGACCACCTGAAGACCACCGAGAGACCCCTTGCGACCACCCCTCACCACAACAGCGCCTGCGCGGTAAAATTMTAGAAACTGYGTGGCTGATGCAACCGAGGGGTAGGGGACAGCTAYAAAAGGACACCAGCCCAAGGAGCCGGCACGYGCCCGCCACCRGAGGATTGCTGCACCCGTCATCGTCGTCATCGCGGGATCCAAGGGTGGTGATATCTCTCTATCTCTCTATCTCTCTCTTTTCCTTTCTTTCCTTTTCTTCTTCTAAACACTTTTATGGAACCCACATTGCCTATCACTATGCTTTTTAAGTTTSGGTTTTTATTGTAACTCTTTCCCAGTTCAGCTTGCTTCTGCCTTAGATAAAAATACTTAAACCGATCATTTGGTGTCGTTTCATCTTAATTTAGCCCAAGGGAATTTCGAAAYCTTTACGACCCCCTGGTCCAATCAGGCCGGGTCATGACAGCCATGCAATGTACAGACAGTGATTCCAGTATGTCTGCCACATCCAGAATATTTTCCATTCACTGCAAAATAGTCCTATTTCTGAATGATAAAATAAATCAGGGTCAAAACACAACTTGGAATCTATCAAGTTCTAAGATAGTTATACTTAGCATGGTGGCAACTTAGCAAATTCTTACTCACTTTAGTAGTTTAAGAATCATCATTTCATATACCGTAGAGACTAATTAGTATGTCCCACCTCTAAAATATAAGAAAGGAGTCACAGTGAAGAATCTGGCATGACTTTCATAGGTTAGGAGATCTTGAGGTGTAATRGAGGATGGGGAAGGGCAGGATGTCAGTGCTTTGTCACAGGGTTAACCAAAACCCACTGGAATTCTTGTTGTTTATTTCCTTAAGACTCACCCCTTACCATTCCAGGTCTGTGCTCTTCTATGCCTCACACTGTGTCTCTGCTTCTCAAGGCATCTGCTATCATACCAGGTCTGTATTTCTCTGTGCTACATCATTATTTTAGAGTCATAAATATCTCATTCTACATGGAATAACTGCTTTATATGTATAAAATTATGGTTGGACCATACAAAGAGACATAAAAATAAAACAAATTAGCTGTGATAACTTGCCAATTAGAGAAATTGCTTTCACAGAGAAAYCAAGTAAAACAAAGCTACAGGCAGGTCAAGGGTCAAGAAAAGTTCAAACAGAGCAAGCCTGACAAGCCTCAGTCCTGAGGCACTGAAAAATCAGTAAAAAGTTTATGGTCTGTTTCTAGCAATGGTCCTGTATTCTGTAATACAGAATTTTGTTCTACTCTCTGTTTGTTTATTTTTGTTTCTACCCATTTGCCAAGTCTGTTCTATCTGATCCTTTTTCTCATGAATCATACATTGAGTAGGGGTAGCAATTTGCAGAAAAAATGTCATAGTGTATAAATATTTGTTTTTATCAACAAAGCCTATGGGTGTAACAATGTCAATCCAACATTCATTATGTTTGGTAGCACACTTTTAAAACTATGTGCCATATGTTCCCTTCCATTAAAGAGACAGGGAAATTCCACTAATCCAATGCAAATCAGGGTAGGGTATAATCATAGTAAGCCTGCAAAAAGAAGCAAGTGACACCAGGTGAGAAGTGATTGCCTTGAATATTATTGTATTCTTACCAGTATTCATCCCATGGTAACACCGCCTGATGGCTTATCTAAAGAGGAAAATGGGAATAGCTGGAGAAGGAAAAAGGCGTAAAATATCACCTGGGAGGCCAGAGTCTGTTATGCCAGCTTTACTGCCAGTGTTTGAAAGACAGGGAAGGGTAGATCTTTTTCACAGGGTTAACCAAATACCACTGGAATTTCTTTTCTTTATTTCCTTGCAACTCATTCCTTGAGTATTTTTCATGCTATGTGGTCCTTCAGCTGTAGGGCTTTTGCTTTCAGAGCAATAATACAGTGGAATTCTTAGAAGATCTTAGTCTGGACTCAAATATTACAAAACTTCAATTTTACTTTGAAAAAGTACAGAAATCTGCATATGCTTTCAATGAAACTTTCTTGAAACCAATAAAATACATTTCCCCTGTAACCAACCACTTTATTAGAAGTATGAAGTTGCATCACAACCTCAATATTTGGAGAGTTTTCCTAATATACAATCTAAATCACTGTTTGCTTTAGTTTCATTCATTTTTTTATGTTGTTTGCGTGTGAAGTGGTGTCCTTACCACAGTGGCCATTGAGATGATCATTCCTTTGTATCCTGTTTTACATTTTGTAAAATTGCAGCCATATCTTTTCTCAACCTTCTCTTATCTAGACTCAACAAATGAAATTCTTTCTTTATTTCTTATAAATCCAAATTCTTTTTATATTGCCACACTACTGTAGGATATTTTTCGGTGATATCACATTGGTGATATCTGAAATTAAAAGATGTTCTACAAAAAGTATCATACACGCTTTAAAGAACAAAATAATAGCTTCCTGCTGCCTTATATACGGTTGCTTCTCTCCAAACTRTTTCCTTTCTGTGAAGAATATGTGTTGTTTCACAGGAAAAACTGCTCAGCTAATGTGGTTTAAATCAAATTTAAGGAGCAGGCTGTCCCTATGTGCCAAAAGACAAGCTGGTGGGGAAGAAGACTGGCCTGGCTGAACAGAGAGATTTGGCTGGAATGCAGGAAAAAAAAGAGAGTTTATGACCTTTGGGAGAAGGGGCAGGCAACTCAGAGAACTACAAAGAGGTAGTAATGCTGTGCAGGGAGAAAACTAGAAGGGTCAAAGCCCAACTGGAACTTAATATGGCTATTCTGGTAAAAGACAGTAAAAAAGGTTTCTATAAATACATTAACAACAAAAGGAGGGCTGAGGCGAATCTCCATCCTTTATTGGATGCGGGGGGAAATAATGACAAAGGATGAAGAAAAGGCTGAGATACTTAATACCTTCTTTGCCTGAGTCTTTAATAGTAAGACCAGTTGTTCTTGGGATATCCAGCTCCCTGAGCTGAAAGACAGAAATGGGGAGCAGAATGAAGCCCCGATGATCCAAGGGGAAATGGTTACACTTAGACACACACAGGTCTATGGGGCTGTATGGGATCCACCCAAGGGTACTGAGGGAGCTGGCAGAAATGCTCACCAAGCCACTTTCAATCATTTATCAGCAGTCCTGGCTAACTGAGGAGATCCCAGTTGACTGGAGGTTAGCAAATGTGACACCCATCTACAAGAAGGGCCAGAATGAGGATCCAGGGAACTAGAGGCCTGTCAGTCTGACCTCGGTGCTGGGGAATGTTATGGAGCAGATCATCTTGAGTGCTGTCACCTGGCATGTACAGGACAGCCAGGGGATCATGTCCAGTCAGCATGGGTTTCTGAAAGGCAGGTCCTACTTGACTAAMCTGATCTCCTTCTATGACAAGGTGAGCCTCTTAGTGGATGAGGGAAAGGCTGTGGATGTTGTTTACTTGGATTTTAGTAAAGTCTTTGACACCATTTCCCACAGCATTCTCCTGCAGAAACTGGCTGCTCATGGCTTGGATAGGTGTACCCTTCACTGGGTAAAAGAATGGCTGGTTAGCTGGGCCCAAAGAGCTGTGGTGAATGGAGCTAAATCCAGTTGGTGGCCAGTAACAAGTCAGTACTGGGGCCGTTCTGTTTAATATCTTTATCAATGATCTGGATGAGGGGATTGAGTGCACCCTCAGTTTGCAGACACCAAGTTGGGCGGGAGTGTTGATCTGCTTGAGGGTAGGAAGGCTCTGCAGAGGGATCTGGACAGGCTGGATCGATGGGCCGAGGCCAATTGCATGAGGTTCAACAAGGCCAAGTGCCAGGTCCTGCACTTGGGTCACAACAACCCCAGGCAACGCTACAGGCTTGGGGAAKAGTGGCTGGAAAGCTGCCCGGCAGAAAAAGACCTGGAGGTGTTGGTCAAAAGCCACCTGAATATGAGCAGAAGCCATGATGCCCCAGGGAGACTCTCACAGCACCAAAGCATGTTACTAAACATTCTTCTACTTCTGGGATTTTTGGGGGGCTTTTTTGAGCAGATTCCTTCTTTGCTTAAAACGTGCCCTGTTAACCCCTTGTTACTGCATCCTTGTATGGCAGTAATTTGTAGCTTCTTTTTTAGCATCCTCCACTTTTGGTAAACATCATTAGGACAGAAAGTTTTGCGCGCTGTATACAAACACACTGTGTAGACTTGCATTTCCATTGTATCGTCTGTTGTCATCCACGCCATTTTACCAAGAGGGGAGGATGTGCAGGCACCCCCACAGTATGAACTGCTGTTTGATAGTTGGCTTGTGATCCTCTCAGGCCTCTTATTCTCCAGCTCATACTTTTGATTTTATTTCTCTTGAAATATTGTGCTCTTTAGTACTGTTATTACATTTTGTCTTAATTTTAGACCGGCCTTTTAGTTTGTCATGGTCATTGTGCATTTTGATCCTGTCCTGCTTCTTGCCTTGGTGTATGACAAGACACAGGTAGTTTAGTGTCATCCACAAATTTTATATAGAGCCTCCAAAATACCCCTTCTGAAATGCCCAACTGACTTAATCAGGAAATGTTGACAAAGAACAGTTTTTCAAAAAAATGTGCACCATCCTCCAATCARTTTTACTTCTAACTCTTATTTCCATAGTTTCAGGCCATTAACAAGTAATTTCCCATCCAGTTTCTATATTTGCATCCATGCAGTTTTCCACAGAACTGTTTTATCTAAAACATTAATTTGCTTCAATGATATATTTGCAAACACTGTATAAAACAATTTTCGCTGAAATAACTGACTAATTGGAAAGCGCATATTTTGTTTGGGGTCTAATTGTATCAGTGTTTGAATTAGAACAGTCTTTTTCACTAGCAGAAAATCTCATGAGTGAATTCTCTAATATTTTTCCATAAATCAGTATGTGCAATAGATGCCTATAGGAAAGTAGAGATTGAGTCTCATTAAAGCTTTTGTCAAGAAATATGGACAGAGCTTAATTATTTTCCTTCAGGTTCCCTGAATAATAAAATCTGTCCAGATCATATTCCTCTTAAAAATTTCAAACTGTGAGAAGGAAACATGCTGTAATTTTTAGTCCTAATATTAGTAGTTTGGGGATATTTTAGTGTGTTCCTGGTTCAGATAATTTTTTATTTACAAAATGAAATTGATAATTTTTTTTATAATTACATGAATATGGAAAACTATAAAATATGGGAGTAAATATAAAAGGATAAATTAACATCGGTACTGTGTTATCATTGAGACTATCACTTTTTATTCTGATGATGTGCAGTTTGCATAACAAGAATGCAACTGGACAATAAATTGAAGCTTTTACTGATCATCTATTACCTATATTATAAACTGAAGATAACTATTCATAATGCTTTATAAAGCAAGAGTTTTCAAACATACATAAATAAAAATAATAAGAATAATTTATAATAATAATAATTTCACTTGTTGATGCTCARTGCAGTACAGAAGAACACAGATGAAAGCATAGCCAATCCTCTTAGACCAGAAAAATGATAGTCCAAAATTGAGGCAGCAGTTTTCTGGATCAAACTAATTACTGATTTATATAGTCACACCTTCATATCTCTAACTGGCATTTCACTTGCTTCAGTSGAAAATGCATGGATTTAATATGCACATAATTCCTAGAATGCATAAGGTTAGTTTTACAAAAATTGCTATGTATAATTTAAGTAATATTTAAGTTTATCTATATTTGCAATCACATTGTGTTAATGAGTGTTTATATATTTTACATTTGTTTCTTTGTACAGTTTTCATTCTTAAATGTCAGGTAYAGTATTGGGAAGAGTAACAGAGAAGAAGAAAAATAAATCAAGTTTGCATTAGAACTCGTGTAAAAACAAGAGGTGAATAATAAGTTATTATATCCCATGAATTAGTATAGATGAGTAGTAAATTATTCTAATAAAATTTCCCATTTGCTGCATTTATTATCTGAGATTATCAGAAACAGAATGATGTTAAAAAACTTATCCTTTTTTAGTTTAACTTAATTTCTTATTTATTATGATATTTTAAGTACCATTGCTGTTAATTATTTCACCTCCAAGAAATTTCAACCTGTATAATGATTATGCTCTGGGTTGTGACTTGCACTATAACATATAGGCAACATTATATTTACTGCAAGATTAGTCAGTTAAATTAAAACTGTGTAACGGCAGGAAGAGTCAGGAAGATAGCCATTGAATGAATTCAAGAGAAAGAGAGGTCATCCACCCAGATACTTTACTTTCCTTCCACTGTAAGAGAGTTTATACTCACTATTCAGTACAGTATGTTTGCTATCATTTAATCTGGTCTAATTTTATTTCTCCTAAAGTGATGTGAATAAGAATTTCCACTCAGAGGAAACACACCTGTAAAAAAGGTTAGATTGATGGTTGGGTGAGAGCAAGAAACCTTCTTCCTGAAGCACCCAAATACTCTAATCAGTCTAGGCATTATTTCTTCTGATATTTCCCATCAGCTTGTAAAAGGAAACTGATTTACAACCTTTTTCCACTCAACACATTTCACTTTTGGACTTAAAAAAAACCCAAACAACAACCTCTATTTGCTTTTGTCTTCAACCCCGCCCCCCAAATTSTTTAATATTTATCTCCTTCTGGTACTCTGTGCATGAGAAAAATGAGATTCTTTGGAAGTTGTTGTTTTAGTCAATAGTGCACATGTTGTTTCAGACAGTGGTGTAAGGAGGAGGTGCAGAAGAGGCATAAATTTGGGAATGTTGTTTAGGCCATTCTACAACAAAATTAGCCTCTCTTGTTTAGTAGATACAGCTAAAGCATTCAAAAATAAGAGAAATGGTGTAGTGCTTCCATATTTAGTATTGGAACTGTGTAAAGATCATCAGATTAACATTAAGATCATTGTTTTGGTAATACCTCTTACGCTGTTGTAAACAAGGACTCARAACTTCTACCCTCCTTTCAGTAATGAAGAATTTTTCCTAGACTTGGTGAGCTGACACTTGAGTGTGTCACTAGCCTTGGTGAGAATATGATTCACTATTTGGAAGGGAAAAGGAAATCATTCCTTATTGACACAGTAAAAGTTGAAATTTATCAGAACTTCGACTGAGAGAGTCGAAGTCTTTTGTAGACTTTTATTAAGTACATTATTTTAACTAGTTCCAGGTTAACTTGTCCATATTGAACTAATAGTTATTATAAATAGATAATGTTATTCTTTTAGAGAAAGTAGGAAAAACTCTTCAAACTTTCTCCCTTTCTCTTAATTTGGTCGTATACACTAACAGATAGTTATACCATGCAGACTGAAAATGTCTTTCCTGAACCAAAAAGCAAAAGACTGGAGAAAAATGAGGGAATAGCAACAGTTCTTTTGTTTCARTGAAAACAGATGTGGATATTTTCTGCATTTTATCATGTTGAAATAGATGCTAAATCATTAATTGCACATTCTTGTTTCTTTATGGCACATTACACAATGATGTAACAGACTACAAATTACACTACGTATTTACAACACATACCAAATGTTACTAAACTGAGACTTAGACTGACAACAATAAACTGAGATGTAAGTCAGTGCAAATAGATAGACTCTCAGATCAAACTCAACTTCTACTTTCCCATTTGCCCCAGAAACCAATGTTCTTTAAAATTTGCCTGAATATATGTAAAAAAGAGGGTGGGGGAAAGATTAGAATTGTTAACTGTGCATTTTGAAAATTAGCCTTTAAGTTTGATATTGAGCAGGCTTTGACGTGACCTTTCAGAGACCCTTCCATTCATGTTGGATGCCTGGGTTTCATATGCAGTTTATTACCCCTTTGAAGGCAGCAGTTACATTTAAGATTTCTAGTCTGACTTTAGTTCATAACCTATTTCACTGGTGAATCATATATTGGTTCACTGCAATAGCCTTCATAAAGTAAGGATTAACTGCCATCAAATGTTTTCAGTGGCTAATGGTCAATTTTTTTGGTTTAATCTCAAGTAGAAACAGAGTAATTAACATCTGAACACATTAGCCTTTTACTAGTAAACAATTTTAAGAGGACCTGTGTTGCACTGATAATCCTCAGATGAATAAAGGTAATGAAAACAAGGGATTTTGCAAATAGGTTTCATATTAGACATTTTAGACTATATAGAATGTTAATTAATTTTATGTCTCACCATTGTACTTTGGTAGGACTTGAGTGACCTATTATAAATTCTAAATGGCTCCTGCTGCTATAAGCACTGCTCTGTCATGTGATTTTAATTTTTTTTTTCTAAAACCTTTGCAATACTTAGTAAGTCTTAGGCATCTGGAGAGGAAGCAGGAAAATTTTATATGCAGACACGACCAGAAATAATTAGGTAAACTCTGCATACCACTGCACAATAATTTCCCAGAAAGAGCACCCTCAGAAGGATTCTCTTGTCAAGGTACCTATTTTCCTGCTTCCACTGATAGGCCTGAAAATTCAGCTTCTTGATGGTCCTGAAAAGCTTGAGGTACGGTTGAATACTTTCTGTTCTTCACCTCTCTTAACTCACTCCTTTCCAACTGCTCTGAAGTGAATGACCTGGTATGCAGCGTCCTCATTACCATTTATGCTAAACCCTAAGATTTAGATATCCATTCATAGGTACTCACTGAGGTTTTTTTCTCCTATTCATCTGTCTATTCACGTATCCCATATATTTCCCTCTTATGCACAGTATTTATGAATGTATATTCTGAAGACTGATAATTCAGAAATTTCATATTGGATATGTAGGTTTATCAAATTAAATTAGGATAATCTGGATACACTCAGGGGAGAAAAGAATTAAGAGGTCTTTAGGTTCACCATTAGTCCCTCTCCCATTTTCTTGCTGTTGTGCTTGGACTATGTGTGGAATGGAAGTGAGAGTGTGACTGCAACTCTACTCAACAGCCATGCTGCCTCTCTGTTTCAGCAGCCCTCCATTTCATCCAAGTCTGGTTTTGCAATGTAGTACAGACAGCAATCCCTGGATTGATTCCCTCTTCTAAATCACACTTGGGCTGTACCTGGCCTTGAATATATTTTTTCTTAGCACAGGTGTTTCCAGAAACGATTTAATCATAAAAGTTGTATCTWTTAAGCAATTTAAACTGGATAGATTAGCAGGTTGTTTGAAAGAACTCCCAGACTGAGTACACAGAATAATCCAAAAAAGAAATCTTCAAGCAAAACAGAAGGAAATCAATGACTGATATCCAATGTCACCAAAAAGTAGCAGAAAGGAAAATGTTTCAGCCTTGAAGTTCACAGATCACTTAGTGCTATGTCAAAACCAATTATTTGAACTTCATTCTGTAGTAAACACTCAGCTAGTGCAAATGGCTTTCTAACAGTATAATGTACTAATATGCCGAGCAAAAAGTTCACTTACAAGGCATGATGATGCAGCAAGTATAATTGCAGTTACCTGATGGATATCAAGCATGCCCTGGTGTACATATGCTTTCTATCAAAAATTTGTATGATGATACTCTTAGGCACCACCATTAGTGTACAACAGCTCATTGTATGGTATCAGAATCTAAAAGAGAGAAAGAAAAATATGCCTGTCATGTTGAAGTACTGTGATGAAGAATGTTATGTTTATTAGAGATCTTTGCAACTATAATGATTTTGCCAAGGGACATGTAAGGGTGTTTTCTTGATCTGACAGCACATTTTTAGATTTAATGGCAATCTGTAAAATAATTTACCCAGCAAATAAATAAAGCTAAAATCATAAATGTTCTGTCAGGCAATAGGAAGGTTACTTGTGTCTCTCTGAGATCATTTCAGGACTTTGGGATTATACTACCATCTCATACTGAACCTTATTGGAAGTTTATTGTATAGGGAATTACAAAGTGGTACTTCATAGACACATATGACCAGCAAGATGTACAGAACTGAGCTGACAAACATTTAATAAAGGTGCTGAATGGGAAAGTTATATTTATTTATTAAGATACATTTTTTTCCCTGTATTTTTCCAATAGTTTGCTATTCTCCTTTTCCCTATATTTTCTTTGCTCTTAGTGTTTGTGAGTGCAAAATAACTAATCTTAAAACCACAAACTTTAAATGTCTAGTAATTCAGATATGGACTTAAATGGGATGCAATTTAAAAGCCTCTTGGGAACAAAATTTTTAGTTACTATTAGCTATCTGTCAGAAAAAAAAAAAGTTAGACTACTCAGACCTAATCATATCTTCCTTGCTGAACCTAAATTAGATAAAAGCATTATTTAGTGCATTGATTTAAGTATCTAACTCAATTATAGCTCAGGGTATAGGAGACAACAGAAGACAATAAGAAGTGTGAAGGTAGATGGATGGCACAGGAAAAAGATTTGGAAGGATATGGGAGCTGAAAAGATATGGTTTATGTATTTCTATGATGATTTGTGAATAGAGGAAGCAGAAAGGTAGACACTAGTTTAAATCCAAATGTGTGATAAAACAGGAGCTAGCAATTTTCCAGTGAATGTTTGTGCAGCAGGAATGTAGCATGGATGAAATTGCAAGGATGTGGAACAAGAGACATCAATAGCACTTAACAGTAGAGAAGCTTGATACACTGTAACAGCAAATTGAGATGGATCTTCCATGGTAGGTAGCACCATAGGTAGCACTATAACAAGAACATTCAAAATGTCTTATCCATAGGGTCTTAAGAATGTTTTTCCAAGAAAGAAAATAAATCACAAAATTGCAGAGGTCTGCTTTTTGTTTTAATCAGAAGTCCTTCATTTTTCTCTCCTCCTCTGTCTCTCACTCTTTGTATCAGCCTCAACTGACAGAAATCAGCATGAGAAATATATTTCAGYATAGTTCCACAATGTCATGTTGTTCTTTCACTGACATTTTTTACAACAGAAAAATTTGCATGACTGTTCAAAAAGAATTAATTTGAATCACCAACACACTGACTGAACTCATTCAAACAACTGATGAGACCAAATTATATACTGTTTTTCACTTATCTGTAACAGTACAACAGTAACAATGTTCTTTAGCTTCTAATTTTTGCTAATACATTGAGGTCCATTTCAACTACTCAGTTAAATATCATCTAAAATAATTTTAAAAGCTTCCAGCTAAGCTGAACAAATTCCTGTTTAATCRAGAATGCTGGAAATGCCTTTCTCCTTTGTTCCCCAAAGGGGACTTACCAGATAGGTATTCTGTCGAATCCACCAGTATGCGATGTTATAAATACATAGATAGTTACTATTTTAAAATCTAATTTTCTTTAACATTTTAGTAATTTTTTGTATTACCTATATGTCTATCACTACCAGATGTAATGTCCCAAACTCTCAGGAATCGGCACTGCTGACTGCACATATTCTAAGACAATGTACATAATACGCAGCATGTGTAGCTCATTCTGGAATAAAGTAGAACAATTAGGAACAGATTTTATAGTCATTAAACAAAAACATAGGACTGGATTTGTGACAGAGGTATTCAAGTAGCAGTCTGATAGCTCCTGCTTTGCAGGAAGGGTATGGCCATGCTTATTCTTAAGGTTTCTCAGATTTGGCTAGAGAGATTAGACACACAGCAAAATGTGAACAGAGATGGCCAGCCACAAACAGAACACACGTAAGCCCATATCAGCATCACAAAAAATCACTCCAGATACAACTGGAGTTATGTTTTTGCCAGTTGTCTGTCTCTCTGGSTGAAACAACTGCCAAGACAGGAAACCCATTTAGGAAATAGGGAGGATAGAGAAGCAAGCATCGACTGTGAGAAGCTGCAGTGGAGCAGGGTTGATAGGGAGAGGAAAATTTAATATCTCTGTTCCAGAATTTACAGCAGAAAATGGTGTGTTTGTGAGGCCTCCACATTCTTGAGATGTGGATAACTACAGGTCTGTGACACACTATAAACATAGATTTAGAGAAATTAATAGGGATAGTGATGTATATAATGGTYGTCTAAAGAGATAATGGAGAGGAGATGAGCAGGGCGGATTTTTTTATTTAAGCGATTTATATAGTTGAAAAAAATGGACAAAGTTCTGCTATACAAAATTAAAATATTACCACTCTCCATGAGACTTTTCTTTCAGAGAATATGTGGAGGTTTTGTTCATTACTTGGTTTTGACCTGAGAATATATGATACAGAACATCTCAGTCTTGTTTGTAACTGGTGCCATAACATTTTAATTGTGCACACTTGAACAGACAGGTATAATAGAGCCATTTGAAATACTCTTGTGACAGACATGGATAAATTACAATTGCAGTAGCTCTCCTGATCAATATGCCTTATGATAAAAACATCGCTCATGCTGCATAAGTCTGTATTTAACAATGTGATAGAGTAATACATGAATCCTAAATATTTCATCTTTGGCTAAAAATGTATACTAGGACTGTCTCTTAGAAATATACATTACAGGAGCCTGTGGTGGAAGTGTTTGTGGTCTCAGAGCTGCCTGCTGATGACATATAGCATAGGTGATAAAACCTTATGACATCATAAGGAAATGCTGATGAGGAAAATTTCTTGAATAGATCACATTATCTTCTTTTATGATTTTCCAATGCAGTGTAAAGGAACAGATGACTATCAGMAGTAAAATGAAGTCATAGGAATACTTACTTTAAAATAATTAAATCTGAGAACTTGTTTATAGAAACAAATCAGATCCACAGCAAAATCACATTATCTTGATCTTTCTGAATTATATGGCATTTTTTGTTCAGCCTATGCTCAGCTATAACTTTTAGTGATTCTAAGTAGACAGTGTAATGAAAGAATATAGATATGATATTTGCTTGAAGACTGCTGAAAATATATACCTAAAGATATTTTCACTAACCTGTCTCAACATTTTTTCCAAAAATAATATAAAAATAGTCCTTCTATTCTTTGTTCTCCCCTAATTTTAGGCTCTTTGTTTATCTTTAAATTCTACATAATCCATATGGTAACTTCCTGAATATTATTTTTACAGTCCATTTACATTTTGGATATTTTTTTGTAGGTATAGATGGATTCAAATTTAAACCCTAGACTGGCAAAACCCCAGTTCAGCAGGAAATATTGTTTCTGTTTTGTTGGGGTTTTTTTTAATACTTAACCAGGGCTGTCTTAAATTTCTTTAAGTGTGAATTAAAATTTGTGTCCTATCTGCTCAGAAACTCTGGGAAAGGTGGCTGCAGATACAAACACAGGTACTTCAGATGTGTATACATGTATATATCATTTGCTTACCTCAGAATTTGTGTCATTATTAAAAAAGGACATAATGACATAAAAACACATTCAGCCCACCTATATATAACATCTAACTTTATGTAGACTATATTAATATGCGTACTTCTTATAATTAAAAAGGCCTTTAAGGTATCATAAACAATCTAAGTAATAATCTGACTTTGCACATTGTTGTTAAATAAAAATATCCAGAATAATAACATTCTACAGGTGGACACAGCATAGAAAGAAGGTTTTGTTTTACAGTGACAACTGACCTGTAGTAATAAAAATAAAGTTTGTGTTCAGCTACCATAACTCATGTTGAGTGGAATTATTCTTCCAAGAGTGGTGTAGTTGAAAGTAGATCAAATATGGATGATAATATTTATTCACATAAAAATAAACCGATTTATAATTTTTGCTAAGGGCAAAAAACATAATGACAACCAAAGAATTAAAATTTCTATTTGATGGGCCTATACAACAACTACTTAACTCACAATGTGTTTTAATAACATAAGAATTGTGGTTTCATGACACAGGAATTTTGCCGGTTATAGATCTAAATACAAAATAAGATGGTTTATTTTAATTTTATTTAGATAACACAAATTCTCTCTCATGTTTAAGTGTCCCAGCAGAAAATTTCTCCTTTTTATATAATGCAGAGAGAWAAGAAAATATAATGATCATGTTTGATATTATTATGGATGAATCTGTATAACTACAGGTTTAAATCTGTCAGTCCTGCACTAATGAGACAAAAGACTGTTTGTAATGAAGATACTGTTAAAAGCAAAATGAGTGCTGCAATGGCCTTTTAGCTCTGATTATATTATGCTGACATTTGGTGTAATTATCTGCAGTTGAGTATAATTTTATCTTTCATGCCACTCAAAGAAATTCTAGAGTAAATTGAGGTAGCTATCTGTTTTCAGATGAATTTGATCATTTTATTTTACCCCAGTTTCAGAACTTAGTTAGGGAGGTCTAAAACACAGTATTTATCATAATCTGCTTCGTTTGTTCAGTCCCCATGCGGCAATACCAATTAGAATTTTATCAAAGTCATCCTTAAAGAAATAATGATAATCCTTTAGCATCTATCTGGATTAGGTCTCTGTTTTATTCTACTAATGAATACTCTAGAGGGGTCTGGGCAGTTTTACAGAACAAATTAACCTTAGAGCRTAGCCATTTAAAGTGTTCATTATACTGGACACCTGCAAAGTGTACTGGGCTTAAACGCGATTTAATAGACCCTTCTAGGCCTGTTTTAAAGTATCCTGAGGAGAGTATGAATAAGAAGATATTTAAATTATGACGGTTAGAATGTTTTTTTCCAACATTTTCAATAAATATCAGATGTGCTATAAATGAAATATCAATTTTGGAGTACATCAAACATCATGATGTAATTGATGCTTTTGGAATTTAAAATGAAAAGTTTCAAAACGCTGAAATCTGGAATGAATTTGTCTCTTCAATTCCACCTTTGTGTATAGCATGCTCGAAATGAATGTCCTACATGTGATACATTTTGTTTCTTATTCAAAGACTCCTATTATCACAAAAATATATTAACTGTAATTCTGAAATAGGTCTATAATGGGGGAAGAGAGGGCAGAAGCGTGGATGGAAATGGAGAAGCTAATTGGTATTCTCTGTTTTCAACTATTCGTATCCCCAAGCCTCTCTAAATTAAAAAAAAAAAAAAAAGTCACAGTCTCTTCATTATCTCATTATGCTACAATTATAACATACTCCAGTGCCAAGGCCCCAGAGTGATTCATTTACATTGTTTATCAATCTAAACTTTTGCCTCTAGAACTAAACGCAAACCCAATCTGAACACATCAGACACTGCTTGCATGCCTATTAGTGTCATCCTACATACTATTCAACAGAATAATTTGGTCTTTATTAACAGTCATAAGAGTTAAATAAATAGACTTTATATTTGAATATTTTAAGTCAGCTTCCAAAATCATGAACAGCTTTTTTCAGACATGACCAAATTGTGGTCCTTCCATGTTATCAAGTTTGCTGGCAACACTATGTTGCAGGAAGATTTGCTGCATCCTTGGCTAGAATGAGACAGAAAATGCAAGCAAAACCCAAAAGCAAGCAGCTTTGCATATTTTCTTAATTTATTTCAGAGCAGAAAAACTTCAGCAAAAAAGTAAGTATATATTTAGGTGTGGAGAGCATGTATGTAAACTTAAGCCAGTGTTTTCCTCATTGAAATCCCAAATAAGCTGYTGTGGTAGAAGACAGTGACAAGCACAGAGGAGGCTAGGTTTTCTAAATTCAGAAGGCACTGGTGGGCAAACAGTGGAATGCCAGGACTGAGAATTTCTGAAAAAAACTTATACAGTTATTCTAAAAACTCTGTTGGCATTTTTGCTTAAGCCTGAAAAAAAACTACTGTGATCTCACAAAGGTTTTCTTCACTCTGTTAGCAAATTCTCAAACTTTTGTTTATATAAACAATATAAATTTTCCCTGTGTTCTCTTTTTTCCTTTATGTGCTACATATTTCAAAGTACATTTTAGCTATGAATTGATATCTATTATTCCATGTCTACCATTTACAGTGGTTTTTTTCAGTACATTCTAACAGATTGTTTGCATCCTCTGCTGCTGGTGAAATCATGAAACTATTCTTACTTCTTTGATCCACCCAGCTCACAGTGATGCACCAGCCACTATTCTGCAAAGCAAGAATGTACAGAAATCTATTTCTAAGAAGATCTGGAGTTTCAGTCAAGTTTATACTTATCTGTAAGTCTTATTTGTGACTAATGTGATATACATGTAAAGTCCTAATATAGACACAGCTGARTTAGCTCAGGTACTGCGACATGCAAATTAGACTAGCATGAAGATGAGACAGCTGCGAAATGGCGGTGAGTGCTGTGTAGATATGTCACAGGGGGACTTCGAATGGRGTTACAGCAAGAAAAGAACCACRTCACTCAGTGACATAATCTGAAATTTATTTACTATGCAGGATGCATTTAGTGGGTGGATAACAATGTCTATTATAAAGTTTCTAGTATAAGATTTCTATTCTATGACTCTCACACACAACTTGTCAAGGCTCATGTCCCTCCAGTCCAGTTTAGACTGCCAGTGTAGACCTAGGGAAACAGTGTCTTACTGCTCAAAATGTTTGAGTCCTGGCTAGTATCCTGGCCCCGACGTGTTGCCCATACTGGGGCTGGATGTCCATGCATAGAGCCCTTTTCCTCCCACCCCCAGGGGGCTATTGTCTTAAAAAGATATTTCTTTTAAAATTAGGTTGTCAGCATAAGCCACGAAAGGTCTTGCTAGTCTTATAGCTCCAGGCCAATTTCTTTGGCTTTCCCTATATCTAAAGCCAACTAATGGTTGTCTTCCAAGTTATTATCACCTTCTTGTTTCCTATCCCAAATGTGCTACAAGATGTTAAAAGTCCTGTGTTTCTATGCTTTCTCAGCTCATATCAGAGTACAGTGTGCCTTTACAGTTAGAAATGGGCAGATGTGATCTTAGCTTCAATTTATTGCATGATGCTTTCAGGAGCTTTTTAGTCCATAACAAACCATGTAACAAAGGTAGAATCAAAAACGGAAAGCAACCGAACCCATCTTTATACCACAGTTGATCTATATGTTTTCTGTAATAGAAGTGGTCTCATACACCTGCAGAGAGGAATCTGTAAAGTTAATGCAGCTATGAATCTCTTCCTCTTTTTAGAAAAATTGCTGTGACTTTGTCCTACTCGAGCATGAGGGCTGCTATTTCAGGGCCACATCATCACACCACAACAACTATCTGAAAATAAAACTGAAAATTTTACCTGAGGATTGACAATATTTTAATTTGTCCAGGCTAGGGTTGTACTGCTGTTGGCTGTTTTTCATTTCGATGCAATTAAAAATAGCATCATTTCCATTTTATTTTGACCAATCCATCTTTCCTATTTTTTTCAGTTCAGAAACACTATTAAAAAAAAAGGCAAAACAAAAAACACATTGCTTTCCCATCTGCAGATAATACTTTAAAATAAATTTCTTATGAATTACATTCTATGAAAACGTTGCATAAATCTGACTGATAACATTCTAAAGGTACCAAGCATTCAGGTTCTGATTTTCTGAGGAGTAAGTAATTAGTGGGAAGTCAGCTACCATCCCTTCCTTGKTTCTGATCTTGGTACACACTTGAAATATGTAAGACCTACTCAGGAACTTAGTATAATATCTACAATAGCAGAACAAACTTAGGCATACCTCACTTTTCTTTCACACTTCCTTTTCTTTCTCTTTACACCAGAAGTTCCTTCTTTTCTCTTCTGCAAGGGTCATCAGGGCATCAATTGTTACCCTTACAAATCATTCCTGAGCTTGAAGATATCCCACTACACATGTGATAATTTCTGGATGGTACTTTTATGGAATACAACGGCTTTAGCTGACAGTAGAATTTGCCCAATTCCCACTGTTTCTCTAGGTGGCAAATCAGTTCTATTTTTTTTTCCTCATTTCAAACACAGTTTACTCATTGACCCTGGGCTGTCCTTTGACTGTAAATCTTTGTTCCCCAGTACAAAAAAAAAAAAAAAAAAAGTCTTATACTGATATTCTGTGGCCTGACTTTTGCGGTCTCAATTTGGGACATGATAAAAGAGACTAGCTTTCAACTGGTGGACACTGAGTGTGGAATTCAACTGCATAAATATAGACTACCTGAGATGCACTAGGGTATCTGAAATGAGGCTAGTAGGTATGACACAAGACCTACAGGACAATCATCCTTTCCTAAGGTAACAGATGGAGGCCTCGTGGACCTGGAACATCTCAAGTTGCACTAGTTACCTGTGCTTAGGCAGCTAACTGCCACACTCAGATGGTCTGAAAAGCCAGTGCTTGGCAACTGTCCTGAGCTGAACCAAAAATGAGTTGTAGGAAATCATGACTAATAACTTCTGAGTATTCAGACCAGAGGTTTTATTTAGTTTTTATTTTTCTGTAAATAAGAAAAAAATCACAGAAAATGTGCCTTTGTTGTGAGTATTCTGGAATAGTATTTCTTTCAAATTTCTTCACTTTTGCACCTTGAATTCTCTTAGACACTTTGCAAGTACAGTGCTAAGATCCTCTGTTACTGCATTTCATCAGTGACTCATTAAATAATCCCATCTGCCTGAAGCAATAACTACTACAGGAATAAAGCGATTAACCATTGTTGCCTGATTTACACTTCCTCTAAATCTAATGCATTTAGACACACTTTACTTGGTGTAAAATATCACCATAACATTAAGTAGCTGTCATTTAAATATGTTCATATAGTATCTACAATTCAAACTAACATGTTCTGTGATATAAAATCTGGTCACTTAATGCAGCATGGAAAAGCAATTTGAACTAAAATGAGAAAAAAATAAAATGTTGATTTTAAACTGACTTGAAGGTACAGATTGGTTATGAATGAGAACATATTTGCTACCTGTCTAAAAGTTATTGCACATTGTGCATACATTGTGGCGGTGAGCCTAAAGTGCAGGCAAAATTGCCATTAAAATCATATAGCAAAAATAGACAATTACATGGTAACTTTAAGCCTACAATACTGAGAAGTCTAGATTCTCAGAAACAGCACAAGATAAACGTCATCTCAGTCACCTAACTTGAGTGAATCTATTCAGGCATTAGATTGCATGTTCATTCCAGAGGCCAGTTTGACAATCCAAGGTGGGATTTTTTTGGCATCTTACTTCCTAGTAGAGAAAAATAATTAATCTTCCTATAATACAGAGTGCTTGGTTATGCTCACTTAAGTTCTTGGTTTACACATCAGATGGAGTCAGCTCCAGCCTTGTCCTCCCACTTGCTTCTACACACGCATTTTGTGATCCAGCAAGGATCACTCCGTATCTATTCAAAGATGACTTTTAGGAGGAACAATGAAAGTGATTGTCCAGATCTCTAGRCTGTGGGGTGGAAAAGCATAATTCCACTGCAGCAGTACAAATCAAGTGCAGTAGCAATGCACATCCAGCAATGTCCAAGTCTGAGAAACAATGGATKCATACCTGACCTCTGTAGGACAAGAGTGACGTGGGGCAGAAAACTGGTCATTATATTGTACTACTATTACTGTTGTTCCAGTTGAATGAATACTTCAATAGTTTTGAAAATAATGTACAATATAGTGAATTGCCATTTAATAATAAGGAGCTACACAGTTAACCATAGCCYGTATTCAGTACAACAGCAGCTAAAGTTGGGATAAACCCTTTTGATAAACCCCGGTAAATGAAATATCTGCACAAAATATTTACTGARCATAGACATAAAAGGAGTACGAGGCTTGTTCATCACCTGACAGAACACTATAGATGAACGCAAGAAGAAAAGATTTAGGTATCAGTAAAATGCCTAATTTACACATCCAAACACATCAGAAATCTTGCCAAACACTCCTAGGACAAATTCCTGCAAAACACAGCAGAAGAAAGACCAGAAACTAGGCACCAGCACAGACGTCACTATTTTTTATTCCAAGGGAAAGGAGCTTGCCTCTGATCTGCCCCCCTCTAGCATACTTAC
Source organism: Oceanodroma leucorhoa (assembly GCA_030449065.1). Lineage (NCBI taxonomy): Eukaryota > Metazoa > Chordata > Aves > Procellariiformes > Oceanodroma > Oceanodroma leucorhoa. The sequence continues at coordinate 192,928 of JASVER010000122.1, read as the reverse complement.
TGAACTACTAATAGTAATAAAAACACCCTAAAAACAAATCAAGCTACTATGTATAGTGCTCCAGAAGCTAAGATGAGAAAACAAGCAACATGTGAATGATATTAGTCATCTGGCTCAGTATTTCACTGGAAGATTTTCATGCCATGATTAACAGTAGAATAGGCTACCTAGAAAACAAATAAACTAAATGTAAATTTCATTCTGAAGATGATTCTTTGGGTGACTCATGAAGTCTGAGATATTCTATATGTCTGTCTGTCTSTCTCTCTGTCTGTCTTAATGGGAAACTTTCCTTTCCGTCTTAATTTGGGTTGAGAGATTCTGAGTATTTGTTGTCATGTTGGTTCAAGTGCTACATAGCCGTACACAGGAGTATTCCACAGCAGGGTAAAAAAGAAAATGTTCACAACAAATTACACAACACTACATTGCTTTTCTGCACCCACCTAAGAAACTTTTGCTAAGTAATCTCTCCAATATTATTCCAGGAGATTTATAATTACATTTCAGCCAATGCTTTAAGCAGTGCCTGAAAACAGTCATTTACATTTTCTTATCACTGGCTTTGGGTTTTGGTTTTAGTTAATTCTTACATAGCAGCTGATGTGCTCTTGGAGTCAGAATTACATTTCTGAACAAAACACAAACTATTCAAAGTGGTATTTAATGTACAAGAGGACTTCGTYAATCCTAGAGAGACACAATAGAACCATGTATTTGTGAAGAACTTAAAAATTTAAGGAAAACAGTCTATCATCTAGCACACTCCTAGGTAATATTATTTATTTGCTGCACACTCCATTTTCAGCAAGTAAATGGTATTCAAAAGATGGGGTAGATAAATGCTTTATTTATAAGATAACATTTTGGCTTTCAGCAGATGCCTTCCTTATATTGCACTCTGAAGATGGTGGAAACAGTAATGTTACAGCATAAATAAAATGTCTCTTAAACCTGCAGAGAACTTTGAATAGTGTTTTTTCTGCTAAAGAATGGAACATGTGGTAGTATTACTTGCAGAAAATGAACTTGCCGCAGTTGAATTTCAGACACCAACCTTCTCCACAAAAGGGAGTGAAGGGAAAAAAWTTAATATGTATTTTCATTATATGCATAGAAAAACAGACAAAGAGGAGCCAAGACGAGGCTATTAAAATTACACATTGAAAAATATGCATTACTTTCACAATCATATTTTGCAGAAAACCCTGGATTAAACTAGTTTGGCACTGCCAGAAGCTAGTGCTTAGTGCCAGTATCAGTGGTTGTCTCAGTCCAGCACAACAACTGCTGTTTCCATTTCCAGTTTCATGTGCATTAGTGTGAGATGCTTTATAGTTCTTCCTTTCTGCTTTCCTCAAATTATCATCTTTTTGGTCACTAGACTGCACACATTTGTGGCATGACAYAGCCAATTGCAGTTGACATTTCTAGTCGCCCAGGGTTAGCCCAGTATTAATTAAAACATCGTACTAGACTATTATCATTTTTCTTCTTCATTGTAATGGATCTTATGCTATATTTAAAATTCTGCTTCTTTCAGATAGAAATAAATCTTAATCTTACTTTCCTAAGATGAAATGGCAGGTTAAATTAGCAATCTTAGTACCACTTAATGAATTCCTTACATTAATCTTCCCTCTCCAACCCTTATTATTGGATTACCTTTTATCTTTAAGATTCTCAGAATGTGAAAGAAAAAAAAAAGAACACTAAATTAATTGTGATATACACTGCACATCAATTTTCAAAACACCTAAAGCTAGCATCTATAGAGAAATAGCTTTTGCAAATCTAAGTCCGATTAAAACCCTAGTTGATCATTCAATGCACTCAGAAGACACCTGGAATGGCTGTTATTTCTTACAAGTTCATGGGTCTCATTACCAACCAACATATTCTTCTAATAAAATTCTTATGTTAAAGAGTAGATTTACCATGAAAAGTCACTACTCAATGATTGTACATTCTGATATATCTCACTAATTCCCTAGCCATATCAGATCAAGGTCATGCTTGCTTATCTTCATGACAATAATTAGAGTTAATTGCTTATTGCCTCAATTACAACACCAAACCAGCTGAGAGCTAGTATTGGAACTTATTCCATCTGGTACCTCAGTCCCTTTACTGTGCATATGTGGAAACAGAGGAGACATTCTTACATGTGTCAGTGATGCCGTGATTTGAAGAGATTGGATCAAATCCCCTTAACTTTATGTCAGTATAGTCTGAATTTCATCATTATTAGTGAAAATCCATTATCCTGTAACAAAATTAATAGCAAGAAAGATGTCTGACAGTTCTAGGTAGGTCAAGAGTTGAGGTAGATTATTGCACTGTCTGTCTAGTTTGCGAGAGTTAAGCATGTACTGGTTTTTATGTTCTGAGCCACGGGAAATCTCTTAGAGCAAAAAACCTAGAGCCCCTAAGAAATAATAATATCATTCCTGGAGCAAAAATAGACTTTAAATTTGGATTTTCATGTCTCTTGGTACAGAAGGCAAAAGGAGATATTATGTGACTTGGAACCACTGAGCCTTTAGAACCTGCAGTATTCCACCCTCAGAAAATTTATGGTTTTGTTCAAACACATTTGTGTGTATGGATGTTCTTGTACCCATGTGCTTACAAAGCCTATGTACTAGCAACGTGGGATTCAATATCTTGTAAATACAACAAGATTTACTAGTGTCACCAAATAATCAAAAGGGAAAAATACCATTGATGACCCTTTCTTTGAGTAATTAATCCCTACAGTGCTGGAATTCACTGCAAAATCTCCACTTTAGCAGATTACACCACCATTCTCTCAAATATCAGTATCTCAGTAAGACTTCAAGTGTGACTGCTTTGCAGGCACTGCCTTCAAACTAAGCTATCAAGGGCTCTGTGAATTAGCTGTAGAACAATGCCATGTACCTTTCTTAGTAGAGAACACAAAATTGTTTAAGAATTGTTTAATTCAGGTTAAACCAATTTTGTCATTAGCAATTTGTATAACATGAATGGAAGAAAAGATGCCTGACTGCAGATCCGTTTTTCTGCAAGAAAAATATTGCGAGTTTCTTTTCTTTTTGCAAAATGTTATGAAAATTGTTTTCCTGTGAAATTCCCACTGAAACAGATCTTAGCATTTATCTGMTATACAGCTCAGCTGTCAATGGTTGCTATTTAGAACTGCAAGTATTACTTTAGAAATCATCTAGTGTGCTAGTCATCTTTACAAATTTTTCACCTAATCTCATCTGCTTAACAAGCTATGATTTTTCCAATAGTTCTAATAAATTTTGCAACACACCCCCCCCACACAAAAAAACACAAAATTATTATTTTAATGCCAGCTTCCTGCAGTACTAGTTCAAGTTTTGAGTTTCTGCTTTTAGTGTGATATTTTCTAAACTAGCAAAAATGGTAGCTCAGAATACTTATTCTTTCTAATGAAAAATAAGTTGCTTATAATTTCAATTCTTGTTATGAATACAAAGAATTAATATTGACTGTTTCTCCTGATTTGAAATTTTTGTATAAATCCAGTAGTTAGAACTTATGTTTGGAAATTTCCAACTCTTCAAGAGATATTAGTAATTAAAAATTATTAGTTTTGCTAACTGACAGTAATGTTTTCAATTTATAGTATAAAAATAAGTTTGCATTCTTTCTGGTTGCCACGACAACAATATGGATTAGTTGTCATCCCACAGAATATTCTTGGAGCCTTTCATCATGTTGCAGTTTACATTTATTTGATAGAAAGGGTCAGTATTTTGAATTCCTTAGTTCTTTAATTTGTTTTTTAAGAGACTATTTTTATATCCTCTTGGGAAAATGTAGTTTGATGGGAAGAACCTAATGAAAAATGAAGACAATTTGTGACACACAACCCGTAAGTAACAATGTTCTGTTCTTAAACAGTTGAGTTCTAGCAATSTGGTGTAATTATCGCTGTATCTTTTAAATCAGTGGCAAAAGAGGCACATTCAGTGTCATACCCATTTARTCAGATTTGTTAGAGAAGTTAGACTTTAAACATGGTAATGACCATCCCCTTAACTGAAGCAGCAAGAWATAGAACATGACACAGGCATCAAGAGAAGTGCTCATTAAAATTTGACAAAAAAAAAAAAAATTAGCATCCAAAACTGACATCTGTCTCTATAACTTAAGGGTCTAATGTGGTATATAAGTTAAGAGGCTTTAATAAATTAATTCAGAAAATAGAAATACTTTCAGTGTGCTTATTCTGTACTCATAAGGCCAGATATAAATGCATTGACTGTATTCATATTAAGAAATTTTAAATTCCCRAAGTAGATCCACAAACGTGTTGACATGGTGGTGTTAGAAATTGTGCAGAACATCCTGTATGCTGAAGGGCCCAATATATTACATGGAAGTTTTAAGCAGCACAGTAGGGATTCACAACAGATTCCATCCTCAACTAGTCTATAGAAAATGAGAAAGCAGAATGGACCTGAAACCCTATACCTTTCATGGTCTATAAACTTAATTCTGAACTGTAAGGATAGGTTATTGTCAGACTTGGATTACTAGTTTGAGATCCTCTTCTCAGGTTAGGTGTGTAACCTCTTCCTTTTGTCAAGTGAGAAGACTCCCTCCTTTTCATACTGTTGGTGGTTGTGCCATTGTTTTTTTATGTATCAGCTCAGAAATTAGACCAGTGAACCAAGAAGTAAGAAACCTGGATTCTGTACAATCATCAGCTTTAGAGAATTTTTACCCATTGTTCTTAAATTCTTGGAGAGGATTTAGTCTACTYGGTGCCTTCTCCCCTGTGCTGCTGAACTGTGCCATCCTGGGATATAAGACTTAAGGGATCAGGAGGAGAAAAACATGGGGATAAAACCACCTAGAGATCTGAGACACAGGCCTGGCAGAACCGATCCTCTGTCTCCAGCTCTGTCAAGGCTGTTTTATGTATTTCCTTTAATAACTGCTTAATGTCAATTGCATTATCCAAAACTTCTGTTCTCATGGATAGTTTCCAAACATAACAGGGTTTTCACAGTTCTTGGAAGTCAGATAAAAAGTATCAGCATTATTTTTTAACAGGAACAATAAGGAATATAAGTAGTGAATATAAACACAAAAAAGAGAAAAGGAAAAAAAAAGAAAAAAGAAAGGGAAGGGAAGGGAAGGGAAGGGAAGGGAAGGGAAGGGAAGGGAAGGGAAGGGGGAGGGGATGAGAAGGGGATGGGAGGGGGATGGGAGGGGACAGGAGAAGGAAGACATATTCTTTGTCAGCAGGATGGGGAGTTGCTGTGGCAGCCAACAGTACCGCAGTCTCTACCTGCCCGGAAGTAAGTATTTTTCCCCCAAAGAAATCATAGGGCTCCTTTATTTCAACTGATTAACTACTTTTAYAGTCTTAAATCTATTCCATAATGGCCATGTTAGTTACATACTGTTTGCACAGTTCATATACCACGGTTTACGACTGAGTTAGCCTGAATGTAAGAAAACCCCTATAATCTATTTAAGATTTCTTTATTTTCCTCCARGACCACCTCCTCCATTGCGCTACAGCTATATAACTGCTGATGCAACATTTGATCCTAACCTATGAAACAGTCTTGGGGTAATTAATCTGAATAAAAAAAAGTGGTCTGAGGTGTTGTAGACCTATATGCAGTACCTGTTGGTAGTGAATATGTCTTTTCCAGCATATGCCTATTTAAAGATGGAACTTCAGAAAAGTTGTTAACTGTGGTACAGTCAATCTTGATGTACGAGCACAGTTTAGCTAAATGATTCCCTCACAGAACTAGAGCGGTGGCCATTAGCTGAATGTCAGCTACCAATGTGGCACTTCACATATCAGTGAAAAGAATTACAACAAAATAATGTTTTAGGCAATTAATTTTTTACTCTCACTCTACATCACCAAGATTTCCACAATTTAAAAACCATTTGTTGTCATGGAAACATCAGCTTAATTAAAAATGGATTAAACTAATTAACCTAAAACATATCATACTATAGAGTGTTTGATTTAGAATACATTAGAGGAAACAGAACATTTTTCATTATCATTTTGTGTCTTTTATCTATAGAAAACGTTTTGCTTCCATGAGAATTTACATGCTTGATCTTCAGGTTGTCTCCTGAAGGTGAGGATACTTTTGACAAGTAATGTTAAAGGTTCCTGTTTCAGCAAAGGTGGACCCTGTGTGTATATATATTGTCTATCCCTCACAACAGTTTTGCTTTCCAATTGTCCGTCAGACATCACCATGTGAGATTTCATCTTCTTTCCCTGCTGAAAATTTTATTTCAGATTTGATGTGTTGACATACCATAAATTGATTGGGTTAAACAGAAAATGAAAATATAAAGTAGCAAAGTGATCCATACTCTTCTGCCAATTTGTTAAATTACAATATGACAGAAGAAAATAGTAAGTATTTAGCTAAATATCTTCCCTGGAGAAAGGAGCCTTAAAGATTCAGAGCTTCTTTCCCGTAACCACCTTCTCTCCCTATAATCCCATCATGCTATATGATCTTCCACTTGTGTTAGGGCTAATAAGCAGTTGTTTCTCATGTACAATTTCCTTTTCATTTTAATGGCTTTGGATAGCAGCCACAGTTTTCAAAGGAAATATTAAAAATTCCATTCAGTGTCTGACATTACATCAGTGATTGCATCAGCATTACTTCATGGATCTACATATATTACTTAGTGTAATTCTGGCTAGATTCTGAATTACTCACTATTAACTTCAATAGGTCTGCAACCTAAGCTTCATGAAAGCACACTCTCTCTGCAAGGGCAAAAGAATAATGACATGGTTGTCAGGCTGAGAAATCAGAGTGCAGGGTCAGACGTGTGAGTTTCATTTTTTTTTTTTACAATCTAAAATAAATTGAAATCAAAGGGTGCTTGCAGGTTTTTTTTTTCTAACATGAAGCAACAGCTCTTTGTAATAGAAAACTTGTAAACCAACAAGCAGCTGCTGCTTCATTCAAATGCAGAGCTTAGATAATGTCAAAATGTCATATCTATGGCATGTAACGTAACTATAAATGTGGAGTAAAAAACCCAAATATCTCAATGCTGCTTTAATTCTTGGATTTTACTCCTCAGTTCTCCTTACCCTTCTTATTCCCAGCTGGGGGCTGAAGGAGATAGGAGACTGAAATCCCATTTTATAAATATTGCAGTGCTCTCTTGGGTGGTTATAGATGCTTGTCCTTAAACACCAGGGTTTCATCTCTTGCAGGATGTGAAAGACCTATTTTATTGAGCAACTCAGTGYCAACCTTGCCATTCAGCCCTTAATATGGCACATAGTGAATGCTGCTATGCCTAGCAGGTGGCCTGAGGGTTCCCTGTCAGCATTTTTGTCATGCACTGCAGGAACAGTAAAACCATTCATACAGTTCTGAGAACTCCAAACACTTTAATATTGCTGAGTTTCCACTTAAAATATAAATATCAGTGACCTTACAGAAGACTTTTCATTTTAAAAAGACCTCATTTGCATGAGACTGGTTGGTGAAGTGACATCCATACTCAAAACAATTTAAAGCTACTGGTTTCTCTTTGCTAGCATGAGGCTTATTGGCTAGAGCACCATAATAATATATCAGGGTCAAAAATAATACAGAAGTTCAGTGGCATAGCATAAGTGTTTGACAAAGAAATACATAGGAAAAGCCAATGTGCCCAAGCCTTGGSGTGGTTCAGATGAGGCTTCCAACAYGCAGATAGGATACCTCATACTCAGTACTAAAAAGAGTTGAAAAAAGTTTTGGACACTTACCAGGGATTTTATCCTGCATGCTTAGCTGAAATCCTGATTGTGGCTCACTGAGGAAAGGTCAAAAGCTTCTGAGCCTCTGCTTTGAAAGGAAACCCCAAACTCTGAAAAAGATTAGGTGAGACTCAGTTCCTGTTATTAAGAGTTAGGGCAAAATATCCATGCCTATGTGACTTAAAACTATGGCTGTGATTTTAACCTGAGAATTGTATAGGACCAGAAGTGAAAAAAAGGATTTAGGCATCTAAGGGTATAGATAGTAATTTAGTGGGATTCCACAAGCATCTTGAGCACCTGGATACCTAATTCCCACATGGAGGTGCTACATTCTATATCACACCAGCACATTTTTATAATATGACTTAAGCTTTTATATCTCAGAGACACTTTTGATAGTTTACTCTAATCACCTTGYTAAAATATCTGAGAAAAATATTATTTATGTCCCAAACCCATTCTCCAAATACAACATGAACCTTTTAGGTGACAAAAAATCAAACATTAATATTAATTGTGGAAGAGAACCATTAGGGATTTGGTAATGCTTTTTTCAGCACCTGTATCCTTAACAACAGACTACATATTTTAAGAATGTCACTGCACATATTTATGTCCCTGTGTATATTTTTAAGACTTTGTTCCTCAGGGGAAGAAAAGGATTGTTTTCTTTTATGGCCTGAGAAGTATCTGGTAAATAGTTAAATATATGTTACTTCCACTACAATATACGTCCCCAGGTAACCAGCTTCTTCTGCAGGTGGTTTGATTCTCAGCCATATTTTTCTGTGGCATATTACCAGGCAAACTCATTCATGTAGACTCTTTTTTTTCTCACCAACCAATTTGGAATCAGATTTCATAAATAATGAAATACAAATGACATACATGAAGAGTACATGCAGAAGCATCAATAACAAAAAAAATAGCCTAATTTGGCTAGGTTTTTACCACTTCAGAAGCCTTAAGATTTGGCTGAAACATAAATACCTATATTTTCTAATAAAATAATTGGTTCTTTTTCTCCTATAAATCCTAATTCATTAAGGAATAGCATACCTAACCATAATTTTGTGTATATTTACTTTATGATTCAAGGTTACCCATTTTTTAAAGATAAATGTATTCTTGCATACCATGTTGAGCAGATACCTAAGGTCATGTTTATGACTTTAGAGAAATAACTTAAATAACTATRGTAACATAGTACATTCTGTCCACGATGTGGAGCACATCTTATTTTGATACAGATAGACAGATGGATAGATAGATAGATTGTACTGGAACATTCAGTCATTTGTGATGGAATTTGGAACTATAAACACAAGCAAGATGGAATTTACAACCATATAAAGCATATTGCACCATTCCTTTAAGTTCTTGCAGCTTTTGAGGTCTTCATATGAAGAAACTACTTGTTTCAATAACACTTTTTTTTATCAACCCAGCGCAAGAACTCTTTCCTCAGGCTTTTGCTCAATCCCTGTAAAAAAAGGCCAGAACTGCAGTCTCATTTGGTTCTTGGTAAGATATTTTCCTCAGACAAAAACTACTAACAATCTTGAGGTGGGAAAAAAGGCACAGTTACTGCAAGTGCACAATAAAAAAAAAGTTGGCTAGATGGGAGTATTCTATACTTCTCAAGGGTGGGGGTGTAGTACATTGCAGTAACACACTTCTCAGCACTAACAGGAAAACCTGGGAAGCATCATGTCTCCTCCAGATTTGGTTTTTTCATGTTTTATTTCAGTGCTAAGCATTTGGGCACAATACCTTATTTGGGCCCAATGGATATTTCATTCAGTTATTACTTTGGTTCATAAAAATAGTGCTTTAGCAAAGCATTTGTCCTAGATCAGATTTKACAGTTATAAATGAAAATATAAAGTGGGGTTAATATTCCCATTCTTTGCAAATTTTAACAAACTTCTGAGAACATTAATTCAAAGATTAAGTAAAATCACTTGCGTATGTAGGAACAAACTCTGGTCCCCATGAAGAATCAAACTTCCAATGCCATCCATGGCAATATAATTTAATTCTCAGTCACTTAGCTACAGACAGGAAACAGAACACAACAAACTTAAAATTGCATTATTAATCCATAGAATCTGGTCAGAATCTGGATATAATGCACATTGCTCTTTTTGAGGTGAATGATTTGCAAAGACAACCACAAGGAGAAGATACAATTTTGCCAGAAGCTCATTATCTGATGTCAAAGCAAATTTTATGTTTTATAACTGTGGCTGACAATGTTCTGGCTTTTGCTGAAAAGGCTGCATTTTCTACTGCAGTGTGCCTTTAATAAAATGTCACTGTGCAGAAAGAAGAGAAACCTGCTTAGAGTCTGTTTTTTTAAGGGATCAGACTCTTTTTAAAATAAGTTTAAAACACAAGGCTGGACACTGATTTTTTGTTTGTTTGTTTATTTGCCAGCTTGCTTGCTTATTTGCTTCTTTAATAATCACTTGTGTATTTGTCATGTGCCCACTCCCATGGTTGCTGTACACATTCATATTATTGAGGGAGACAATGAGATGATCAAAAATATCCTAACGCAAGTTTAAAAGTTCACGTGACCCTCATATTGGCTTTGTTGTTTGCTGACTTATATCTGACAATTATACTTTGATTCTGACCTCACCATAATTTTACATTGTTTTGACTTCAGTAGCATTATGCAAAATTTGCAAAGATCTGAGAGAAAAAAATTGCCTGTTGAAGGAATATTAAAAGAAACAATTATTATTAAAATATAAGAATTGTATGCTCCAAAAATTGAAATAATGCATACATTTCACAATTAGAACTGAATTTTAATAGAATTTATGTTATTAAAATTGCTGAAGTTTTATGATACAAAGAAGGTAGAGATTTCTGTTTCTCCTATGATATAATTCGCAGCTTACTGAACTTAATAAGCAATAACTTTTAGAAAGATAAAATGGTCTCTCTACAATTCGTTATAAAGCTTTAGATTCAATGAACAGGTATGATATCTATACAGTGATTTGGCAAAACACACTATGTAGGCTGGAGTTCAAAGGCACATCTGTTTTTCATGGCTTCTTGAAGATTTACATTCTGCTACTGATTTTTGCTAAGTAGTTTAATAACTGTAAAATGGCACTACAGTCACATACTCCTTTTCCTCTCTATTTGTGCTTTCAAGGGGAAAATTAATCACACACAGGAATAAGGGCTTAGGAAACTGAGACTATATCTACATTATCAAGTAGTGTTCCACATAAGGAGCAGACCTGCAGAGTGGAGCAGCAAAATTTCCTTACATTTTAGAGTATTCTTATTTTCCAGTTGAGCCAGGAGGACAATTTTCCTCGAAGTACTTAGAACATTTCTTTTGCCAATGAAAACTGCTATACGGCCTAGTGATGAAGAACAAAGAAGCACCTTAAAATTGTAGATGCATGAACAAGTGAATAATATATAAAATAAGGGAGACTATTTTCCAATAACTCTTTTGGGGTCCAATGCAGAATTTCTTACATACTGCACTATGCAAAACCATAAGGCAGAGAAAGAGATATATGCTGATTTCCCCTTTATGGGATGCAGRCAAGTTACCATACGTGAGACTGGATTCAGATATAAGCTTCTTGTTCTGTATGTTCCACATCTCCCCATTTCCACCCTGATGTTTTCCATATTGTCTGAAAGAATAAGGGGGCAGAAAAGGGACAGTCCTGTCCTGGTTTTGGCTGGGATAGAATTAATTTTCTTTCTAGTAGTTGGTATAGTGCTGTGTTTTGGATTTAGTATAAGAAGAATGTTGATAACACACTGATGTTTTTAGTTGTTGCTAGGTAGTCTACGTCCCAAGGACTTTTCAGCTCACATGCTCTGTGAGGTGCACAAGAAGCTGGGAGGGAGCATAGCCRGGACAGCTAGGCCAGYTGGCCAATGGGGTATTCCATACCATATGATGTCATGCTCAGCATATAAGGCTGGGGGAAGAAGAAGGAAGTGGGGGACATTCGGRGTGATGGTGCTTGTCTTCCCAAGTAACCGTTACGCGTGATGGAGCCCTGCTTTCCTGGGGATGGCTCAACACCTGCCTGCCCATGGGAAGCAGTGAATTAATTCCTTGTTTTGCTTTGCTTGTGTGCACGGCTTTTGCTTTCCCTATTAAACTGTCTTTATCTCAACCCATGAGTTTTCTCACTTTTACCCTTCCGATTCTCTCCCCTGTCCCACCCGGGAGAGAGTGAGCGAGCGACTGTGTGGTGCTTAGTTGCTGGCTGGGCTTAAACCACAAGTCCATACACRATGCTGAATACAGAGGCAGCCTTAATAGTTGTACTAGGTATAAACAAAATTTCTGTGAGTTTTCTCCCATTCACTGTGCATTCAGCACAGTGGGTCTCATTCTGGCCTGTCTTGATACAATATGCACTCTACAGTTAGCAAAATTTTTGAAAAATAATATTCTACATAAGTTATTACTGTACCTTTAAAATCACAAGTAGATGAGATAATTAACTTGACTGCCATGTCTACAACTTTTTAAATCCAGTTTATTCAAGACAGCTTCTTTTTAATTAGTTCTTGGCAGACACTGCAGCTTTGATAGTAATTCTAAGTCATTTTCCAGTGAAGTGTTTCAGCAAGTTTCTAKATCTTAAAGCCACAATATAAAACTTGCAGCAAAATCCATTGTCTTGGTTCTGTAAAACTATCTCTGGTGGCTAATCCACCAAAGATGAGGATCATGCATATCTGCAGAGTTATGCAGGATCATGTTCGTAATTGTAGGTACTAATTGCAGGTATTGAGATGCTTGTTACATTATTACTTCAGTTTTAGCTACAACCCAGAGCTGTAATAAGTAGAAAACAAACAGAAGTGGATTGCTCAGTGTGCATAGTTTCTTTTTTGTTTTTCTGTTTGTAGGAAGCAAGTATGCTACTAATGTCTTACCCTGGAAATGGTTCTGCTTTTCATTACCAAAGAAGATCAAATCAGCTTTAGCATAAATGCTGAATCTGGCCTATCAGAAGCATAGATTTGTATTTCTAACAGCATTTCTTTTGTACATATATACCATAATAAAGCAGGATCCAATTAGTGATGGATGTAGAGAGGAAGCACAGGAGATTTCTGTACCCTACCCCAGCTGAGAGATACAGACTGTATAGATAGGAATTTACAAGATCTAAAACAGAATTGGAAGCTGCACAGAGCACAATAAAGCATCATTCTGTACGAATTATTGCTTTCTTCTTTAGGCAGTGATGAAATATCATTGTCACAGCTGGGATTTAATTCTGACTTGGCTTAAACCTGTTTCTGTACTGAATTAGAGGACCTCAAATTGGCTTTCTCATTGTGCAGACAATCTCTACATTACTGGGCAAATCCACAAGTATATGAGATACTGAGAAGGTTCATTCTCTTTGCTCATGTTTCAGCTTCTACTAGTGGTATCTCCTGCCTCTCCACCCAGAAAAAGGTGAACTCAACAATTCATTATTTCATTAATCCTAATTCCATTCTATAGGCAGCCAAGAAAATAGGATAGTAAATGTGGACTTTCACCCATGTGGTTATACTTAATCTGAGAAAAGCCTAAAGAGCATAYTTGAGTAATACCTGCCTTTTAGGAACATGTGCACATGCAATTTTTGCACTTTTCTGGTATACGTAAATGCTGTCCTGTACACTCCAAATCATATGTTAATGAAAGAACACTGATTTGCTAATAAATGTCAATCAAAATATATACCAGTTGCTTTGTACTTCTACTGCAATCAAAATGGATTGCCATCATTCCTATTTCTGCATACGGTGTGATTGTCTTTTCACAACAGAAACTCAAGAATACAAAGAGTTATTGTCGGATTTAGCATAGATCTTAGCAGAGAATGTTTATATCAATGAAACTTGCCAAGTTTCATCAGTTTGCTTCAGTGTTTTCATTCTATCTGTATGACCCRATTTTACCTCATTGATGGTAACAGATTTTGATTTAAACTCACTTTGATGTCAAGTCAGTTTGATTCAAAAATCCTGTTGAATTTAACTCATTTCAGTATTTCCTGATGTGATGTTCTTGTACATCAGCAAGTATAGCAAGTTTATCTTTACATTTTTCTGAACTAGCAGAGAATGGTTACCTATAAAATTGCCAAACATTATAAATATTTTACCCAGGCATTTTCTGCTCCCATGAGATTTCCAGTCAGTTTTAACTTCATTCTTAACTTACCAAACATATTCTTTAGTTCCCACTTTCATTTTAATTCATTCCAACATTATCTCCTGACAAGATGCCATGTTATTTAGACACCAATTTCTTAACAAACAGAAGGAGAATATGCAAACGTGATGTGCCAAGAATGTATGTTAGTGCCCTGAAAATTGCCAAGTTTCATAGATGATGATTTGTCTTGTTAATTATTTTGACAAGACTATCCATTGCAATAACCTTACCATTATTTTTTCCCATTCCTAGATATTCTTAAAACTCAGGCCTAATATTTTCAGATAAATATCAAGCTCTCTTCTGTCTTCTACTGACAGAAATATGTGAAGCCTGGGGCTCTAAGACTAGCAATGAATTAGATAGAGTTTTTGTGCTGCAGTTTTTAGCTGTAAMCTTTGCAATTTCAAGTCTGAAAGTGATCAAAACAATTTCTCAGGAACATAAGTTTTTTGCATTAAAAATCCTGTTAGACACAGTCAGTAATACTTAATATTTTTTTAACGTATATAACATATTCAAGGTTCTGATTTAATAGAAAACGCCACTCAAGATAATATAAGGAATATATAACTGTTAGAAGATAAAAAAGCTTTTTTTAAAAAAATATCATATCTTATAGGAAAATTGATAATGTGTATTCTTCATTTTAAATCAGAATCAGTGTTTGTTTTTTTAACAAACAGAAAATTTTATTTTCGGAGCAGCTCAGAGTTTCAAATCTGGTTTGGGACAAGATAGTCTACCTTTGATATCAAATACATGCTATCCATTAGTATGGAGCCAGTTCACTTAAAACATACTGGCTTTTTAGGAGAAACTGAAAATGGAGGTCTCACTGTCCTGGTTTCGGCTGGGGTAGAGTGAAATTTCTTCCTAGTGCTATATTTTGGATTTAGTATAAGAAGAATGTTGATAACACGCTAATGTTTTTAGTTGTTGCTAGGTAATCTACTACTCAAAGACTTTTCAGCTTCCCATGCTCTGCCAGGTGCACAAAAAGCTGGGAGGGAGCATAGCCAGGACAGCTAGCCCAGCTGGCCAATGGGGTATTCCATACCATGTGATGTCATGCTCAGTATATGAATGGGAGCGGGGTCCAGGAGGCAGCGATTGTTTTGGCCATTTTCTCAGTGGGTTGTGAGCAATTGCATTGTGCATCACTCATTTTGTATATTGTATCATTATTATATTCTTATCATTATTATTATTATTATTCCTTCCTTTTCTGTTCTATTAAACTGTGTCTTTATCTCAATCTGCAGATTTTCTTTTCCTGATTCTCTCCCTGTCCCACTGCAGGGGAGGGGAGTGAGCGAGCGGCTGTGTGGTGTTTGGCTGCCTGCCGGGTTAAACTACAACACTCACAAATCACAGCCCTTACTGCACTAATCAGTAGATTTCATATTCAAAAGGGATTATTGTCATATAATCTGACAGCCTCTATTCTGGAATCACAGGACTGTTTTAAATCCAGTTGCTGGGGCTGAACTAAAATTATATCTTTTATAAAGTCTGCCCTATTAAGACATTTCTTACGATAAATTTAACCCACAACCCCTTGGCTAGCTCTAAAGGTGGCTCGAAATGTTCTCTGCCCTGTTCCCATTTTTTCTGGCTGTTGGACCTCACTGTACAGTTGTAAGTGATTTTGAATAACCTGTTACTCCAATTTCTTTTCCTACATAGTAAGTAAATGATTCAGTTGCCTAGATATAGCCTTCTACTTACCTTCAAGATGCTTTATGTATTCCCTATGGACTACAGTCCACAACACAGTGTTATTTCAGAGGRCATAGTCTCTCACAGGTCCTGTGACATATCTGTCAGCACTGTGTTGATCTCTTGGAAATCCTCAGATATCTCAAGGAAAGAGTTGAGACCTTGTATATGGTGATAAAATCATGCCTTAAACTCCAAAGTCATGGTATTTTCTTGGCAAGATAAATACTTTGAGGTTTTGAAGTTTACATTACAAGGAATATTTTTCAATATTTTAATCATTCTTGTTGACCTTTGATACATCAAGTTCCAGTTGCTACATTTCCTCAAGTCCCAATCTATGCGGTTTACTTTTCCAGTRTAGACAGTACCTGTGTGTCTTTACTCATATTGTTTGTCCCCTTTAATCAAGAAAGATGGTTTCTAACAGTTAWGAGTGTAGAATAACCAGTAAAGTTCATCTGGGTTTAAAGCTCTTATATTTCACATACATGTTGAAATTGTTTTCATCATGTATTCCTTGCTTCACATTCATTCAGCCTTTTGATGGCAATTTCTTCAGGGCAAAATAATGACATTAAGGCACAAATTTGCACTGGTTTCACTTTTGAGCCTTGTACTATGATTCCTTGTTTCTTGAAATGTGGTTGCAACCTTGATCCTAGGTAAATATGCTGCTTGTTCTGTCTCCAAAGCTGAAATGGTTCTCAAGGCATAACACTAGTTTTAAGACAAAATCTTTAATCCAAACTCAGTATCCATGATACTGTTTGCATCTAAGCTTACTTGTGTAATGGGTTAGTTGTGACAGTAGTCTCTCTTTAAAGGTTTCAATGGATGTATTAACATGCAATGAATTCAGATTGTGTGATTGCTACTTAAATTAGTCTCAAAGTCAGAGTTTATAGGAAAAAAATCAATGTAGTAGCACTTCATTTACTATTTTAAGTATGAAATTTTAGAATTAAACTCATCTGCATGAACAGTAGTATATTTTTAAGCGGAGATCCAGATTATACCATCCTGTATGTTAAATATGACATACTTACTGTACAAAATAAAAATATTTTTAGGTTATTTTTATTCAATGTGTATTATTAGGTGTTGCTACAAAAGCATTTTCTTCTAGGATTCAACCTTAGGAGGCACACAGCCTCAAAAAAGTCCTATGACCTGCTTCAAAAGACTCCGGAACTTCTCASTGGAGCTAGTAGTTAAATTCAACTTCCACTTTGGTTAATGATGAAACARTAATGCAGCAAAGCACTGAGAAATCATTTAACCTACGGAAAGATATTGGTACGTATACTCCAATTCCCCTCTGTCCTCCATCAATACAGCATAATACAGTATATTCAGGATTCTACTATCCTTAGCATAACTCCACTACCATTAATGGATTTCTAACAGTGGAGTAGTATTCTACAGAAAGTCTGTGCAACTGGGGAATTAGTTACAGTTATCGATCGTTAATTTGTTTGTGCTGCTGTTTCAGCTRCTAATCATTAGTTGTACGACTGGTCAGAATACTGCTTTGTGCTGTTAACTCTGACTCTCTTATTTGATAGATTGTGTTTGATCAGTAGAATTTAAGATATGGCTGTGTATTGTCCAATTACCATCCTTATAAAAAAACCTGTTGTAGTGTTATTTGATATGTCTGTCAAGTGAATTGATTTATTTTATTACTTTTATTCATAAGTTGCCAGCTTCATTGTGAACACTCCAAGACAATTCTTACAGTTCTTATAAATGTTTTTGACCACAAGATTTTGCTTTTTCTGAAGTTTTCCATGTGTATTTTTAGTTTAGGGTTCAGTTTAGTGGGTTTCTAGAGTAGGAGGAACTGAGTTCCCCTAAATCTCACCGGAAGAGGACACAGAAACATGGAATTAGGGAGTCCAGAGAAAACTAAAAATCACAGCTGAGACTAAAAGGGACTGAAAACCAAGATTATTTGCTGGAATTCTGCCTTTTTCTGGAAAAAAAAATCAGATATTATCATACAAACCTTTAATAGATGGTCAATCAAAGGGAAACATCTGGTTTATGTTGGGTATACATAGGATATAGCAACATCAAGATGAGAACAAGGAAAGCCGGGTTTTCAGAATCCTGCAGTCAAATTCTCTGAATTCTGTAAAATGAAATTTTAATGATGAAACACTAATATATAAAARCATTATAAAATCATTTATCTAAGGGTGAAAATTAGGACATATACTTTTGCCCCTATCAGTGCGGGACTGTTTTTTAATAGCCTTTCATAACAATTTTGCTGTAATCAGGAAACATAATGGTTGTCGCTTTGACAGAAACCATTGCCACTTAGGTTTAAGACATAAAAATCTATGGCAGAGATTTCAGACATGTAAGGTTACTTACACTTAAGGAGAACCCCCCCCTTACAATATTACCTGTAAAAGTCATTAAAGTCTTACAATTAAATCAGAGTCTTTCAGTAAGGGAAACAGTTCACTTGACTATTAGAAGTTAATCATGTTATTCTTGAGAACTTTTTTGACCTAAAATCTATTACCAGAATGACTGGAATTCTTTAGGTAATACATGTCCCACTATCAACAAGTTATGCTCCTGAAGGGAAACAAAGGAAGAAAGATCATTCGTTTTGAACATATTTTTTAAATGTATGGCAAATGAAAACCTAAAATATTGCAGTGAAACTGCAGAAAGTTCCTAATTCTGCATCTCTAAGCTTGGATCATATTTTACACCTATTTCTTGTCACAAGCCCAGCTTTCAGTGTGCACTGCTGCTGCTTCTGTGTCAATTCAATTGACTGTTGCAGCTTGGATGCAGAAGAGTGTCTAATTTTGATAGCAAACAGCAACATTTCTTCTCTCCAGTTCTTCACAGAAACAGACAGATAAACATAAGCAGAAGAAATAAGTGAGGCAAGTGAGCTATTTACSTAATGGAGTTTAAATCTCTGGGGTGTGGCTCTATGCAGCTCTAATTTACCAATTTGTTAAATTTCAAATACAGCTAAGAAATATTATAGCCAATTAGTTCCGGTAGGGCTATAAGGCTGTATATTTAAATACACTACTTGTACTGCTTTCCTGATAAACTGATATATGTCTCATCTCTTTCCAGGCTGTTCCACAATAGCAGCTGTTTTTTAAATTCTCATTTGGGACAGAAGTTAAAAGTCCTTGAAAATTAAATTAAATTCATTAAATTAGGCTAAAGAAATATCTAAACCAACTATTAGTTAGAGAAATTTTACTTAGTTTATCTCTGTCAAATTGGAACTTTAAAGGGACTTCAGACTATCAAAAATGCTGTCATGTGAGCTTAAATGGCAACTGTAATTTTAAGTCTGTATTATTTATTTATTTATTTTATGTTCAGACATACAAAAATACACATTTTGTGTGAATCTGGAAAAATAATTTAAAAAAAAGCAAACAGTACAGAGTTGCCTAAAGAATGTTTTGTAAAGATACCAAGTACATTTTCACTGTCCATCCAGTGAGACTGTTACCCATACGACTTTTATCTATGTTATTCTGTCTCATATTGTTTATATTTTCTGCAACTTTGAATGTTAAAAAACAGTAGTACTGTCCTTTTTGGAATTTTATAAGTTGTGTCTATTTCTTTATCCCTCTAAATATTTCTTACAGGCTTGTATCTGAAGAACTTAACATATCAAATGAAAGCATGACGGACATGCTTAACATACCAAACGAAAGCATGACAGAGAAAGAGACATGCAGAATGCATAGTTGTCTTCTCTTACCAAACATAGGAAAAGGAGATGACAAAACATCATCATATATTAAAAAAAAAAAAAAATTTTTTTTTTTTTTAAAAAGCCTCACCCTAAAAACTACTTGCAGTCACATCCCAGAGAACATTTCCTCTTTGTTATTCCAGCCAAAGGTATTATGCTCTGATCCGAGTCAAACATGAATTGTCATCCATGTTTTAATTTTTAACTAGACTGGCATCACTTACCATAAAACATAGGTTACATATTGTATATACTTATACCTTTATATATATACATATGTATTTACCAAAAATATGTTATATAAATATATATATATTCATAGATACACATACTCACACACACACACATGTACACATACACACTTATATATATTTACAGGTATGTATGTATGTATTGTGCAACCAAATGAGCTATCTTTACTTGCTGGTAAAGTTACAGAATTTAGAGATTATATCCTGCACCTTCAGCAATATTTAGGACACTGGCTACTCTTGAGTTGAAATCATCAAAAAATATCTTCCCAAACTCCTTGAAGGATTTGAGAATCTCTGTTTTGCACAAGATAATTATTTTTTGAACTGATTCGCAGGGACCTTCTTTGATATCAAAACCAACTGGTTTCTAAAAACTCACCCCAACAATTACATCCTGCTGGAGTTCCTTCATCTTAGACCACAGAGTTTTGACAGATTGCTGATTCATCCCTTTTCACAACACAAAAAAAMCCCTAGAGGGAATAATTCATATGTGTTTTCTATCACCAGAGATTCCTTAGTCCAGGAAGTCCATTGTCTCAGGTCCAAATCAATACAGACTGAGGGGGAGGCAAAAAAGAAATGTTAGGACAAAGGAGAAGTCCGCTGCCACGTAATGTCGTTGGAGCCCTTGAAGGGAGAAAAAAATGGACACCCAAGAACAGATCTCAAATTTGTATCTCTGACAGAGATGTTAAGTGTAATACCTGCATTTCATATCTAACACACCAGAATAGAGACAGATGAGTTTAGCTTTACTTATACTGCTCTTGGTCAGTCATCCCCCACTCTGGATATATTGTCCTGATGAGAACTGTGACTGATAGTTACCATCTTCTCCGCACGTCACGGCGCAGCAGGGGCCAGCAGCCACCTGGGGCTGGGAGCCGGGAGCTTCAGGGTCTCCCTGGAGCAGCGAGGCAGGGCCTCACCAGCCAGGCCTGTCCCACCACCCCAGCCGGGGAGCCGGGCAGGCGGAGGGGCAGCCGGGGACTGCTCCAGCCCTGGGCATCAGGCACTTCCCTGGGGATGGGCCGAGGCTGGGCTGGTATGTTGGGTGTGTGCCAGGGTCAGGCCCAGTGGGGGGAATTGGGGTCAGGCACAGCCCAAATTGGCCAGGCGGGGCCATGGGGACAGGGATGGACMGAGGTCAGGCCGGGACATCAGCCCGTGGGTCAAGGTCTGGGCCTGGATCAGGGACCATGGCTCAGCACAGGCCAGGCTGCAACACGGTGGGGGCTGTTGCTCCAGAGGGGGCACGCACCGCTGCCTCAGCCAAAATCAGACTCCATGGGCAGGGGATTGCCAGGCTGGTGCTGAGCTTCAGGGAATGCTGCGCAGATCAGCTGTACTCATTTCTTTTCTACAGGCAGTAGCTTCATCTGAAACCTTGCGTGCTGCAAGTGATATACAGGTTGTTACCCACAGTCTCTAAATCCTTTTGTGATCTAGAAAACTTAATTACCTTAAATGCAAAAAGTCCCTAATTAGTTTTTTATCTCAAGATGTTATACTTAATATGAGAAGGAACAACTGACCATCATGATACAAATTTCCAATACTCAGTTTTTTAATCTTGAGAAATTTGGTCTTCAGTGTATTTTAAATTTTACAAAATTATCTTTGGTTCCTTTGATCTTCTCCAACTGTACACAAAGGCAGTGCTTTGCTCCAAATCAAAAAGCAAAAGAAGCAGCAACATCTGCTTCTGTAACAGCTGATTCCTACCTGCAGAAGAAAGGAAAGGGCTTCCTCTGACAGAGTTTGCTTGCAACTCAGCCTCAGATAGACTGGGGACTGTGCCTGCCTGATGTAATTACATGCCAGCTGACAGTAATTACATGTATATCTTGTAACTGAAAAAGGGAGTATATAAGAAAAAAATATTTTTAGCTCTTCTCATCTTTTATCCCTCTTCTATTATTTCTTCATTTATATGAGAAATTTTCCTTGATGGACAAAACCACCATGGGTAAGGTAACTGGTGGCTGGTTGAAAAAACAATGAGTGGAGGTGGGTTATCATAAAARAGGAAAGGGTTGTTTTGATAAAGAGAAGTGAAAGAAATATTCTCTAAAATTTGTCCCAGTTTGTGTTTTCCATACAACCTTGAGGTTATCAAATTTTGAGGAAAAAAATTAATGGTGAGAAATATTATATGCCTTAGCAGAAAAAATTTGCTAAATATTTTAATCATTCAAGAGAAACCATTGTAACGAATCTTTCTGGAATATTTTTAAGTTAATAAAAGGAGAGGGGTTATTTCAGATATAACTAGTAAAAGACTGGATCATGGAGAATGAATGATATCATGTTTGAAACAGATCATGACATGCACTAAAAAACAATCTGTAAAACATGGCATATCTTAAGTGGCCCAAACAGTGTGATTTTCTATATTTGAAAATCTGTTCAAATACTACTGAGAAGTTTTTGGTGGGTTTTTTGGTGAACTTGTATCTTTAGCATAGTCTTAAAAAGATTTATTTGTAAAACCTCTGCTGATGTCCTCATATTTTTGGAAGTTTTTTAGTTTTTCAGTCTTCTAACCTGGATGTTATCAGCATGATAAATGGTTARATTAGCAAAGTGTGCATGAATGAGCAACTGACAAAATGTTAGGGTAATTAGATGCTTGGTAATATGTATGGAATTTTTCATTTGAATTTTATTGGCCTTTATTATGGGCATTAACTGTGTGCTCAGAGAGGAAATAAATGCTATGAGTTTATGTGCAGGCATAATGTAAAGTAACCATTACAAAAATCCATAGCTACAAACAAAGAATTATAGGAAACCATTAACAAAACCCAGTGTTCTGTAACGGAGTTGTAGCTCACACATAAATTGAGCTTAGTAGTGTCACACTGCCCTGGTGTTCCTTTATCCCCATGACAGAAGTATTGGAAATTCTCCTTTTCGGTCTTCTTTTTTCTATACTAAGAAAACCCTGTTCTTAAAATTCTCATGGCTAGGTCACTTTTATAAAACTTTAATCATTCCTATTACTGTGCTTTGTCTTCTGTCTAGTTTGTCTTAATGCTTCCTGTAGTGTGCTGGTCAAAACTAAGCACCCTATTCCCACTGTTATGATAGTACCACATGGTAGGACTCAATAATAAATCTCTGTATGCTACAAGACAGTGTTGTTAAAAGTATCTCAGAATTAAATTTTCCTTTCTATACGCGCATCACCAATTTGTGATTCTTTTTTAAAATCTTTCTATTTGAATGACAAATACTTCTTATTTTATATTTGTATGTGTGATGTTTCCAAGCTAAGTGTGATTGTGTACTTCGTCCTTATTGCATTTTGTAGTCTTTATTTCAGACTGTTTCTCTGATTTGTGAAGATCATTCTGTCTTCTCAAGTGTTTGGAAAACCTCATGGTTTTGTATCACTAGTATAGCTTATACTTGTATTCTTAATGCCATCATCTCAGTCCTTCATGAAAATACCAAATAATGCTTGATCAAGTACAGATTTCTGTGATCCATGGCATTTATAATGGAATTTGACAACACAATATTAATAACAGGTCTTTGTGCATGTTTGAGGTTTCTTTTTGTCTTGTTTTGTTTTAAATATGGCCAAATAAAACATAACACTAATTTAAAGAAAGCACAGATTTACCTTTCCTGTCGTGTTGCTCTGGAGAGGATTTCTTTCTGTAAAGCAAAATGCTCTACTTACACACACCAGGAAATGTCTTAGCCATATATTAATGCTAGTGTCTCAGAATGATTCCCTTAGCAATAATGGATTATGCAGTATAAAAAGAAAGCATTTCCCACATACTATAATAATTAGATATTCCATATAATGTGCTAAAAAGATTTATCTTGAATTTGTGATTCCAGAACTCATCATAATGCTACAGATTATAAATTTGCACTGAGAAAAGAGAGCAACTGGTAATGGAACACATTCAGAAAATGATAGGTAGAAAATTAACTTTATTCTTATATTAAGTTGGTCATAGTCAATAGCTTTCACAAATACCTTAAAGTGCCCCTAATTTCAATCTATGTGTCCTAAAAATTAACATCTAGAATAAATTACTTTTTTATTATTATTATTGTGACGCACCTTCTCCTTGGAATTACTGTTAAGGTCACATATAATAAAAATATGTCTTTAAAGTGCAAAATGAATTTGATAAGGAATGCAGAAGCCAGAAGGTAATGGTTCCAGATAAGCCTACATTTCAAATATATTTGACATACCAGCAAATTGTCTGGATACTTGAGAAACTGCAAGTGCTGGGGAAGTATTTCATACTGCAAATTCATGGCCTTTTTGCTTATTGAAATATAATTAATGACAATCCTATAGATGAGATATGCATTGTTAAATTTCACAAAGAGGCTAATAGTTTCTTCATTTATGAAAATAGGTTGCTTTAAAATGCACAGCCTGAACCTCATTTTACATCCACAGGTTCTCAGGATCCATTCTCTTTCACACAACTTTAGGGKTTTTTTTCAACGAAAGACACCAGGACTACATCAATTAAAGAGTAATTTAAATATATATGCACACAAAAGAGAGACAAAAGGAGAGAGAATCAACTGTGAACTGAATGGAGTCTTTTCATCAATACAATACAATACATTATTTCTTACAGGATAAAATTCACTTTACTCTGAAAGCCCAAGTAATCATTGTGTGAGAGAAAATGTGTGAATGGAATCAAAAGATAAAAATCAGACACTCCTCAAAGTAAGCTAGGGTAGGGGCTGTAGGGGAACTTACCTGTGACGGCTATAGCAACTAATCCGACACAGGAATTAGGGCATCATTCATACTATGGCATTTAGAGAGCTTGTTGCACTTTCCTAAGTTTTACTGCATGGTTTTTAGGCAGGTCTGCTCAGACCACCTAGGCTGCTTTTCTTCCTGACTTAGGCTTGATACATCATAATATATCCCTCCTGCCCTGGGCTCCCTACTACTTCTTTGTGCCATGATTACAAGACCATATTACAGGGGTTTTCCATTTTTGTAAGTTATGTTTCACTCTATCCAGTTATAAAATTAGAGATTCAGGTTAGACTGGATTTTGAGACTTCTGAAGCTATACACAAGCAGTTGGGACCCTCTCCTTTAACGAAAGTTGATTCTGGTTACAGATATRTATATTGTCTATATAATTCATATGAGAAGATGGCATAGGTAAACATGCTAATTTACAAGCCAGATTTTGCCTTGAAGATATGAAAGGAAACTCTAATTTTATAATGTCTCATTTTGGCATGGCCTTGTTACATAGATGGAAATATCACTTACAATTATTCAGCCAAAYGCAGGATCTTCATGTTTTACCTATTAAATCCATTTAATTAATGTAAAATGTGAATAAYCACAGAATTTGGTCCATTAGGATAAATTAGACCCATGACAACTGTAGAAAAGGAATGTAATCACCAAACTAATGTTTTAAGTAATAGATGTTTGTGAAGATTCAGTCTTCTGCCAAATATTGAAAGTTCATCCACCTGCCACTCCTTCACTCCTTTTTTTCTCCTTCATTTTCTTTATTCTTCCTTAAATATGTATTTGTGAAGAAATCAATAGTACACAGCTACAAGACATCATCTAGACACTGCAGCTCAATGTTTTCTTGCAAAGTGCGGTTGATCCTTACAGCATTTGATATGTATCTGATACTGAGTATGTGTAATCCTCACAGTTACATTTAAAAGTAAAGCACAGTTCCTTTCTGATAATCTCAGAGAAGACTTTTGAGCAATGTTTGGATTTAGGTTACCTGTGATCAAAACCAATAGAAAAGACAATGGAGTTTTAAGAAACGTAAATGGCTGATGTTTTCTTTTGGTGACTAGGAAATTTTGGGTTGAGTTTGGTTAAAAGGACTTCTTTCTCCATATCTCCCAAGCCATGCATGCTAAAAAACGGGTTTTTGACCTGTGTGAATTACATTATAAATTGCTATAGACAAAGAGATTGGTCAGTGAGTAACTGCATGTTCCATCCCTGCATGCTTACTTGATTTCTTGTTCTGGTAAAAATGAGAGGCATTACAAAGTCATAGTAATGGCCTTTCTAGGGAAAACTGATATTGAATGAGCAGATAATTTACTCTTGGATTGGTTTTCAGGTTTTCTTCTCAAAATTACACAAACTGCTGTGAATTGACTGTAAAAGGATTTAGCATATAGCTGGCAGGAGGTATGACACATAGAGGAAGGAGGTAATCGCAAGAGTAAGAACACAAAGCCAAACAGGAACTGGAATATGAAGTTGCATATATAATCTGAGCAGACATCGCTTTATTAAACAACCAAAGACCATACATTAAATTTTGTCTCTGCCATGAGACATAGATCTAACATGTCTGTTGTTTCTCACCCAAAAGCATCCTGAGAAACATACTGATTCAATGGATGACATTGGTAGCCCTCTACCAGTAATTATGTTGAAACACATTGCTGCAGGAGTGCTGTCCATGAATTTGAGGCAGCAAGGCAGGACTTCAATAATTTCTATGCCTGCCTATCTCCAAAATCGTTCTGTAGTGGAAGGACATGAGTCTGTGGAAGGAACTTTCCGCAAAATCTACTGCACTTCAAAAGGCATCTGATGTGAAACTGATGTGAACAGCTATACTGCTATTTGCTACTTATGTGCATCCTTATTTATTTCAGCTGTTAGCACTTTGAAATTCTAGCCCATGATTCCTTGTCCTTTAATGTACCACACTCTGTCTTGCCAGGCATAAAATCTAATATTTAGGTCTGTTGATTGGTTTGTTTGCTTGTTTACTTGCTTGCTTGTTTGTCGTTGATGGGATTGGGAGGGTGTATAGGATAAACTGTTTCTACAAAATATTTCCAAACATACACAAAATAATTTAATCTCAATGATCTACATTATGAAAATGCTAATGGAGTTAGATTTGATCTAGTGAATTAAAGAGAACAGTTGAAATTTGACCTTAATCATTCAGAACAGTAGCTAATATTGAGAAGAGTAGTTCAGAGGTTTAGGAAAACTTCTGAGAATTCAACACAGGAAATTTTCTTATCTGATACCCCTCAATGGACTTTTTTCATTACCTTTGTACAGACAGCTATACAACATCCAAAAGGTATTTGACAGTCTAATTTAGAGGTATAAATGCTGCTAATATGTGACTAATTTTCTTCACCTACTGATTATGTCTGACATAGCACACTTCAGAAAGTCACGGTGCATGCAAATAACATGACAGAATGACTAGTTACTTACAGTATTGCACTTACATTGATTAATCATCGTGTAACATACTGGTAATAAATTATCAGCAAATGCAGCAAAAGGACATTGCTGTTTTATTAGAGAGAATCTAAACTATCTGAATCAGCAAACAAGATTAATTACTATTGTTTTTATTACACAGAAAAACACTTGCTTTCAGTCGGACTATATAAAATGCTTTGGCATTTGCTTGTATTTATTTTTATTAGCGTTCATTAGGATTTTATCTTTTCCTTTAATGAAAGATCAACACCAGATGCATACTGAAAGAAAGAAGAAAAAGTGTTAGCGATAGTGCTTGCAATTTGTTTCACTAATTGTRGATAACTGCACAATATTTTTTTGTCCCTGTGATTTGCATATTTTCTGCGTTATTCAGAGGACAAACCTCAGAGATCATTGGAATAAAACAGGAGCAATACCACTGAGCATTCCCAGCATTATCTACAACAGATCCACTGATTTGATACAGAGAAAAATAACACTTCAATGTTTAATATGTAACTGAAAAATCATAGCAAGCAATAAGATTTGCAAATGTATTAATTTATGACATTGCTGAATTATGTGTATCATACACATTATGCGTATCATATAGTTTCTCTTGATATTATACTTATTATTCCAGTGCCTTCCAACATATTCTATAGTTTTTAGYAGACACTCAAGAGGCACAAGAAAAGGAAGAAATAACAGAAACAAAGAGTGGCAAGTGTGTCAGAAAGCATTATGCAGGTAAATTTCTACCTGGATATTAATTTAATAATATCAGTAAAACTTGGTACAATTTCTTTCTTTTCAAAATGTTAATTGCTGCTAAACAGAAATGCTGAAAAAGCTCAATGAATAATGAAAAGACTAATGAATTAAGAATGAGGACATAAGTTAATTTGTACACATTTTTGAATTGTCATTAATATCAACTATAGTGTGAGGGGCTTTTTAAAAACAGAGAATTCTTTTTAGAAGAGAGGATGAGAGAATGTGCTCTCATTTAAAGAATGAGTTCTGTGGGTGTTTCTCTACAATGCAGGSAGGACAGTTCTTGTTCTGCTATTTAAGGCTGAGAAGGAACTAGCAGTTTGGAAGCCAAAAAAACCACTTTACAGCAGTCATAATAGGCCTAGTGTATAACAGGCCCTGATCTTCTCCCTGAATATCGCTTGACAGGGTAAAAATATTTTGCTGCTCCTGGGACAATAGTTCTAAATATTTTAAGATTTTAACTACACCTTACATTCAGTTGAAAGTAATCCTTGTTCCATGGTATGGTACATACACAATCATTTCAATGGTAAACATAAACTTTGTTCCAAAATTGAGAATTTAAAGTACATTTAGATATGAGGGAAAAGTTCCTGACAGTAAATGCATACAAAAGAAACTTCAGCACTGTAACTACAAACAAAAGTGTGCTTAACTCTTCTCAAATTTCCTAGCTGATTGTATTACCGTCTTTTTAAGAAGGAATGATACTTGATGGTGACTGGAGTGGCAGATTGCATTCTTTTGTGACAGATCTGATGATTATAGAAATAGTTTTTTCTACAGTTCCAAAAGTTCATCCCAYACTAAAGTCCAGCTATTTCAATAGTTATAACAATAGTTTCTCGTAGCTATTCTTGTATTGTTACATAAATTCTTAGATACAATAACTGTATAAGGACTCTCAGATTTTCCCAGCGAACAAACATCTCCTGAGACCACTACTGTTGTTCAAAAAAGCATAACATCTGTTCCCAGCTTTTGCTTTAAGGCGTAATAGATAGAAATTCCTTATGTGAGAAAGAAAACAATTTTTTCAGACTTCATCTTTCTTCTTCCAGATCTTTTATCCTTAAACCCCTAAATTTCAATCCATCAATTAGATCTGAAAACACAGATATTCAAATAAAGATACCATATTGTTGATGTGAAGAATTTCCAGGCCTTGGCATTCTGATGTGGACTATTCTGTATGTACTTTTCAAAAAACTATTTGACAGTTTCACTTGTTTTAATTATACTGTGGAATATGAAATTGCAAATAATATGCTTTCTAATTAATTTCTAAGATTGGGGGAAGGATGTAACTTTTTTCTATGGTCTTTAGTATATGTGAATGCTTGCTCTGAATTTCTGGGTTTAAATTGTGGTTACCTATAGTTTTATCAGATCCATAATTTTCCTTTTCACAGAAGATAAACACTAGTTGCTTCAGTARTGCACCTAAAATTCAACACTGATAGATATCCTTTTTGGCAGTATCACAATCTGAGCTTCTGCTGATAGGCTGGTGGAACCATGCTGTGCCCTTCCTGAGACAGAAACAAGAACATCTACCAAAAAAATCCACAAGATCAAGGGGATACTTATTTTCCCCCACCAGGTAGAAGGCAGTAGCTTAAAGGAAAGGAGTCAATGGCGGCAAGTCTATGCTCGGGGCAGCAGGCGAACCCCCTCCTTGCCTACCTCACCTTCCCAGGTACCTCTATACAACAAGTATGAGGCTCTGGATGTGGAATGTCAGTCAGTTGATGATGTGGATGATGGTCCATCTACACAAAAGGTGTTACCAAGGTCAGAAAGGCCTACCCCCTGTACCACGACCACCTACACGAGGAAGAAAAGACGGGTTATAGCTGTAGGTGACTCCTTTCTGAGGGGAACAGGGGGTCCAATATGCAGGACAGACCCTCCTTTTAGCGAAGTCTGCTGCCTCCCTGGGGCCTCGGTTAAGGACATCAGTAGAAAACTTCCTAGCCTGGTACAGACCTCAGACTATTACCCGTTATTGCTCTTCCATGTGTGTGGCGATGAAGCCGCAACACATAGTCCAAGGGCAATCAAAAGAGACTTCAGTGCCTTGGGGATGGTTGGTAAAGGAATCTGGAGCACAGGTAATTTTTTCCTCTATGCTTCTAGTTGTGGGCAGCGATATTGGAAGAAACAGACAGACCCAGTCTATTAATACATGGCTCCATGGCTTGTGTCACCACCAGAATTTTGGATTTTTCAATAATGGGATTGTCTACACAACACTAGGCCTGCTGGCATCGGATGGGATTCATCTTTCTCAAAGGGGGAGGACAGCCTTTGTTCACAAGCTAGTGGGGCTGATTGACAGAGCTTTAAACTAGACTTG
The DNA here is from genome assembly GCA_030449065.1 of Oceanodroma leucorhoa. Taxonomy (NCBI): domain Eukaryota; kingdom Metazoa; phylum Chordata; class Aves; order Procellariiformes; genus Oceanodroma; species Oceanodroma leucorhoa. The sequence goes on along the minus strand of JASVER010000122.1, from coordinate 162,804 downwards.
AATGGGGAGGGGGATAACATCAGTCTTGCCCATGACAAGCCGTGGGATGACACACCAAGGTTAGAGGGACGGGGTGCTAGCAAGCACCCTCATCCTGTTGCTCTGAGACTTGCTGGGTACACTGGAGCACACTTGAAGTCTTACGGAGATGAGCCAGGGGCTCCTGAGGTAATAGGAGCCAACAGGAGAACACTGGTGAAATACCTCAAAGGAATTAAGGTATGTTCCTCTAAAAAGGTGACACGGCCAACAGCGCAGCTGAAGTACCTCTACACCAATGTACGCAGCATGGGCAACAAACAGGAGGAGTTGGAAGCCACGGCACTGCTAGAAAGCTACACCTAGTTGCCATTACTGAAACTTGGTGGGACGAATCCCATGACTGGAGTACGGCTGTTCAGAAGGGACAGGCGAGGAAGTAGGGGTGGAGGCGTTGCCCTCTATGTCAAGAAGTGAATAGACTGTGGAAAGCTGTCTCTGAAGAATAGCCACAAGCAGGTTGAAAGCTTATGGGTAAGAATTAGAGACTGAGGCAACAAAGGGAACGTTGTGGTTGGTGTTTACTACAGACCACCCGATCAAGGGGAGCCTATTGAYGAAGCTTTCTTACTCCAGCCACAGGAGGCATCACACTTGCAGGTTGTCGCCCTGCTGGGGGACTTCAACCACCCCCAGAACTGCTGTAAAAGTAGCACAGCAAGATGTAGGCAATCCAGGAGACTCCTGGAGTGCATCGAGGATAACTTCTTAAGCCAGGTAGTAGACAGCCCTACAAGAGGGGATGTGTTACTGGACCTGTTGGTCACCAACGCAAGTGAGCTAATCGGTGACATCAAGATTGGAGGCAGCCTGGGCTGCAGTGATCATGCACTGGTAGAGTTCGCAGTCCTGAGGGATATGGGACAGGTGAAGAGTAAAGTCAGGGCCCTGAATTTTAGGAAAGCAAATTTCCAGCTGTTCAAGGAGTTAGTCAATAAGACGCTATGGGAAACTGCCCTCAGGGACAAGGGAGCAGAACAGAACTGGCAGATCTTTAAGGATGCTTTCCATAGAGCGCAAGAGCTCTCGATCCCCAGGTGTAAGAAATCAGGAAAGGAAGGCAAGAGACCAGCATGGATGAGTCAAGACCTGCTGATCAAACTAAAGGGCAAGAAAGAAATGCACAGGCACTGGAAGCAGGGACAGGTATCCTGTCCAGGGAAGAGTATAGGAAGGCTGCCTGGTTCTGTAGGGATGGGGTCTAGAAGGCCAAGGCACAGCTGGACCTGACCTTGGCAAGGGATGCAAAGAATAATAAGAAGGGCTTCTACAGGTATGTCAGCCAGAAAAGGAAGGTCAAAGAAAGCGTAACCCCCYGATGAACAAGGCTGGCAAACTGGCAACAATGGACAAGGAGAAGGCTGAGGTACTCAACAAATTTTTTGCCTCAGTCTCCACTGGCAATCTCTCCTCCCACACCTCTCGAGYGGATGGACTTTTAAGACTCCAGGTGCTGGGGGAGCAAAGTTGCTCCCACTATAAGAGAAGATCATGTTCAAGACCACCTGAGGAACCTGAACATACATAAGTCTATGGGACCTGACGAGATGCGTCCCAGAGTCCTGAGGGAACTGGCTAATGTAGTTGCCAAGCCACTCTCCACGATATTTGAAAAGTCATGGCAGTCAGGTGAAGTCCCTGGTGACTGGAAAAAGGGAAACATTTTTAAAAAGGGTAGAAAGGAGGACCCTGGKAACTGCCAACCTGTCAGCCTCATCTCTGTGCCTGGGAAGATCATGGAACAGATCCTCCTGGAAGATGTGCTAAGGCACATGGAGGACAGGGAGGTGATTCGAGACAGCCAGCATGGCTTCACCAAGGGCAAGTCCTGCCTGACCAACCTAGTGGCCTTCTATGATGGAGTGACTACATCAGTGGATGTGGGAAGAGCAACTGATGTCATCTATCTGGACCTCTGTAAGGCCTTTGACACGGTCCCCCACAACATCCTTCTATCTATACTGGAGATATATGGATTTGATAGATGGACTGTTGGTGGATAAGGAATTGGCTGGATGGTTGTATCCAGAGGGTAGTGATCAACTGCTCAATGTCCAGATGGAGATCGGTGACAAGTGGTGTCCTGCAGGGGTCCGTATTGGGACCGGTAGTGTTTAATATCTTCATCAATGACATAGACAGTGGGATCAAGTGCACCCTCAGCAAATTTGCAGATGACACCAAGCTGAGTGGTGCAGTCGACASGCCTGAGGTTCGGGATGTCATCCAGAGGGACCTGGACAAGCTCGAGAAGTRGGCCCATGTGAACCTCATGAGGTTCCACAAGGCCAAGTGCAAGGTCCTACACCTGGGTCGCAGCAACTCCCGGTATCAATACAGGCTGGGGGATGAAGAGATTGAGAGCAGCTCTTCCAAGAAGGACTTGGGAGTACTGGTGGATGAAAAGCTGGACATGAGCCAGCAATGTGCGCTCGCAGAAGGCCAACCGTATCCTGGGCTGCATTGGACTCGATGATCTTAAACATCTTTTCCAACCTTAATGATTCTATGATTCTATGATAAAAGCAGCGCGGCCAGCAGGTAGAGGGAGGTGACTCTGCCCCTCTACTCTGGTCTCRTGAGACCCCACCTGCAGTACTGCGTCCAGCTCTGGAGTCCTCAGTACAAGGAGGAGCGGGTCCAGAGGAGGGCCACAAATGTGATCAGGGGTCTGGAACACCTCTCCAATGAAAAACGGCTGAGATAGTTGGGGTTATTCAGCCTGGAGAAGAGAAGGCTCCGGGAAGTCCTTATGGTGGTCTTTCAATACTTAAAGGGGGCTTATAGGAAAGATGGGGACAGACTTTGTAGTAGGGTCTGTAGCAACAGGACAAGGAGTAATGGTTTTAAACTGAAATAGGGTAGATTCAGACTGGATATAAGGAAGAAATTTTTTACATTGAGGGTGGTGAAACACTGGAACAGGTTGCCCAGAGAGGTGGTAGATGCCCCATCCCTGGAAACATTCAAGGTCAGGTTGGATGGGGTTCTGAGCAACCTGATCTAGTTGAAGACATCCCTGTTTATTGCAGTTGGGGGGTTGGACTAGATGACATTTAAAGGTCATTTCCAACCCAAACCATTCTATGATTCTATGACTCTATGATATTCTTCGGAAAGCTGATCAGTTTAAACAGCCTTATGAGTTCTAAGTAAAATTCTGTTTATTATCTGAGATACTGAATTCTGATATCTGCCAAAGAAAAAATGTCTATTCATTCTTCCCCCACTATCTCTTCATTCCAGAAAACAGAGTTTCAAATGCAAAACACATTCAGTTTGAGATTTGTCATGTTTCTTTTATAGATTAATCAACCAAACACTCCTTACTTCTTCAGAAGCTGAAATGGTTAGAAAGGGAGTCACAGTTAATTTGGCATGAAATACTCTCTCATTAGTATTGGGATTTTTTGGCATATCATTCTAATTATTTAGGGTAAAAAATTGCCAGTTTTTCCAATATGCTGACACTTCTTTTAACAGTCTGCTCCGCATCAAAATCCTGATATTAGATTCTCATATATATTTCTGCACTGCCTCTGGAATTTTGCTGCAAATCATGACATTTTCATTAAATTTTATTGCTATTTTTAAGAAGTTATTGCTTATTAGAAAATGTTTATTACAGTAGCATGTGTAAAGAAGGAAGATGGAAGTGTTTAAAAGTCCTTTGTTCTTCCAGTGATGGAAAAGCTACTGCTTTTGAAAATAGAGCAGAATAAACTGTTTTAAGGCTTTGATTTCCTTGCTGTACCTACTTTCCAGGTCCTTGGGTTCCTGGGAAGGATTCAGAAGTGTCCAGAAAATGGAGTTTAGGAATGTTTGCCTGGTAGGGATCTTCTAGATCATCCGAGTCCAATTCTTCTCAATCATAGAATCCATTTTAGTTTTGACTTTTGTCTATAACATCAAGTCCACATGCCCTCACATACCATCCACCACCCCATGCTCTGTAGCAAACTTAGGTCCCACAATTCTAAACACAAGCTCAGAATTCTAATTTGCCATTAGAAAACAGCAGGAGAGATGAGGAGCATTCCTGGTATCCTAAGTCCCTGCTTTAGCAGGAATTTTATATAGTAAGACGACGARAGAAATCAAGGAAGCAGTTAATCTCCCATACTACAGAAGAAAACACATGCAAAGTATCCAATATCAATAAAATATAAGTCCCTGTCAGCAAGGCAAGAGGAAAAACCCCTCTTTTAACTCCAAATCTGGAGATCAGTTTAACTGTGGGCACACTAACACTGTTGCAATACACTAACAGGCTACCTGGCATGTTTTAGTATGATTTACAGATCAACTCACTCCTTTCTGTACACTCTCTCTAGCAGAGGTTTATTTCCAGGAAGGTAAATTCTGAATTCTTCCATGCTCTTCACTGCCATTGCATACATACAGTTCAGGYTGAGCATAAGCAGAAACCCTAAAGTATGGATAAACTTTTATTTTTTGTTTCAAGGAATGAAAAATTATAGAGGACTTTTAGGAAATCTGTATAGCAGCTGTGCATATTTGGGATATTGCTTCTCTATTGCTAACTAGTCCAGATCCATCTAATAATTTACTCATGTGTGATGGTACCTCAGAAGGATTAGATATCTGAATGCAGAATTGACTCATATCTTTCATGTGCCAGCTGACCTCAGAAACACCTAAACACTGCAGTGGCCCTAGCTTCTGACACTGAAAGTTCTTAGGTCCCTAAAGTTCCCCCCCTGTATATACATTCTGGTGTTTAGGATCTAATTTACCTTGAGGAACATCAGAAGTCATAAAAAAGACATTTTTCTGCCTCTCTTCTATTGACAGTGTCTGATCTGATAAAAGTGCTCTGAGGATATCTCAACAGAGGGCTTCTAAAAATACAGCACCTTCTTTAAACATATTATGATTCGTGTTTCTACTCAGTATTTTAGCTTCAGAATACTTTTGTAGAGTCTAAAAGATGTGATTTCAGTCTCTGTGTCTGAGGGGGTTCAAACAAATATGTCCAGTTTTTCAATATGTCCAACTGTAAAACCTAAGATGAAATAAATTCGAGAGCGAGCATGACTCAGGTTTATAGCTTAGTGTGTTTCTTTGGGAGATGGAGGTTCAGTTCTTTCACAAAGCATACAGGATTCAAGTCTTCAAGAGGAAGAAGAATTTAAGCAGTGCTCTGTCCTTTTTGGTTTTTGTTTACTCTTTTAGTGGTTCCCTATTTAGCTTACCACAATTTTAAGCACCTAATTTCTACAAACATGATCAGTCTGGGTAAATGCCTAATCTGAATGTTGATTAGCCAGTTTGGCACACTGTGACATTAAGAAAGTACCATCATAAATGCAGGGGACTTCTGACATTAACCTTTGGGGAATAAACCAAAAGGTGGTGTTATGGACCAATGTAAGTGTCAAAGTATGACTTGCTTCCATTGTGTTTTTTAAATCTCATAATCATTAATGTTTTTAGGGTTCCTTAATATAATCTAAGAACCTTGATAAAAAAATACATTTTTAATAATTTATAATGCGGGGAATGCAGTGCAATAAATTCTAAAATRAAATGCAATCATACTGTGCTAAGTTGAACACAACAAACTGTCCCGTTACAAATATTGGAAGATGAAGAATGAGAGGGAGTATGAGAGGAAACCAGAGTGAATATTCAAAAGCAAAGAAAAATATATATTCAGAGTAAAAATCAGTCGTGACCTTGAAACTTGACTGAATTAATTTCAGTTATTTTGGTGGGGGGAGGGGGAAGACTTGTGTTTTATATAGAATTTTACATGCTTCTACCTCCCTTTTTTGATTTTCTTATATTCACTACAAACTTTTCACTCTACTAATAGCAGGGAAAGGGGAAGGGGAGATCTATTACTGCCTTGTATAATATCTCAAAATTGCATGCGGAATTAGTAAGATTGGCTCAAAAACAGTTTTTAGAAATTGAAGCAATGTCTGAGCTGTCTGACATGCCCTATTCATATAGCATTTATGTAACACTTTCAAGGTTGCTACCTTTGCATATTTGAACAAAATCCCATTTAGTACAGACAGCTTTCTCTTCAACAGATAACAGAAGATGGCAATGTGCCCTCCTAGCCATACAGTGTTGTAAGCTTAATTACTTTCTGCYTGGTCTCATCTTGCACAATCAGTACAACCACAGTTATTCTGAGACCTGATTTGCTATTCCTTTTGTTTTATTTGTACCTAGACTTTGAACCATGAAACAAGCCCAACTTCCTGTGTCCTGTGCCAACTTCAGAGGTTACAAATGCTTTTTCTCTCTGCATGCCCGTTCTAGAGTCTACCAGAAACTCTCACAGAAATCAGAATTATGGGTTTTACCCCACTCCAGATGAGAAGGGAATTGATTTTATTTTCTTACATCTTAAACATCTGTACCTCATAAAGCTATCTTCTTTAAATGATTTGACCCTCCAACTGTGTGTAGCTTTGGAAGCATTTTGTGGTGGGTCTAGATCCTGTTGGTATGCACTGGCTTTTTCCTCCAATAGGCTACTTTTGCAYAAAAAAAGCTTTCATTCTGTATTTTTATGAAAGTGAGATAATCAGCTAAACAGACTAAAGCAGTTCCGGATCTGCACAAGAGCAGAGCTATAAAAACAGATCTTTACAATCAAAGACTGAAGTTCTTAATGTGTCTACACAGCAGTTAAGAGGATGATGGGGGAAACTGAATCATTACTTCAGATTCAGGTTTCTCAGTTATCACTATAGATATATAGAATACTTTTAGTTACCTAATTCTTTCATTGAAGTGCCCTCCTGCAGAGACGAAGTTTRCTGCTGTGCAGGGCAATATGAGTCTTTATTTTTAACGATTAAAGACAACTTCTGGCTCTAAGTAATATTGTGTTCCATTTCTGTATGGTAAGTCAGCTTCTAAAAAATTCTTGGTCTCTGTTTTGGGGATTAAATATTAAATTTGAATCTGCTGAAACTGAGGCTTAACTCATTTATCCACATGTTTTTTGAGATACTCTAGGATAAAGAAGGTATCTGCACGAGATAGCAGATATTACAAAGCCTGTAGGAARCTTACACACTTCTAAGGTTGGATCTGGGGACCAGAGAGTTTTCATACTGTCAAATGGTATTAGACATCTATATATAACAAACTGACTCAAGTCCTAAGTGGTAAATAATATTTTAATGATCTTTTACCCTATGCAAAACAATTGTTTCCAGTTCCTATTATTCCAAAGAACTAATTTAGAATAAAACTCTGCTTTAAGGAGGAAAGTAGTTTGTGATGAATAGCTGTTATTTTAGTTCTAAGTTATAACATGAATAAACTATTCCCTGTATAATACATATTTTCTTCCTACAGTCTTAAATATCATTACCTTGGGTGAATATGTGAAAACTGTTGAGCCTTGAAAGTGTCATTTACTGTTTCTGACTGATAAATTAGTTAAAATAGACTGACAGTGTTTAAAATAATTACATTATATGCTTGTGCCGAGGGAAGTATGATTAAAGATAAGATGGCACTTCCTTTCTTACTTCCTTTCTACATACAGATGCCTTCATTTTATTTTTTATTTTTTACATCTACTTCCTCCTTGACTACAGGGAGAGAAGAGTTCTCCACAAGGCTCTCCAGCAACCTCTGTCCAGCTAGCTCAAACAATGGCATTGGCACTAACATGGAGCACTATCTATTGCAGAAAGTGTTTTAGGACAAGCCTAAAATTATAGGATTTTCAGAAGCATTTTGTCAGGAACCAATGATTCAAGTTATTATTAGCCTGAGTTAGTCTGTCATTCATTTGACTGGTCTGTGCTGAATACAACAAAGAGGAAATTCAGTGCTTTGGGGAGCTATGAAGCATATACAGTTTCCTGTGATTATGAATATGTGCTTTTACCATTATTTGATCAATTGAGGTCCTATAGATATCTTTAGCGTGGAATATGAAACACTGTCAGACAGAAAGGCCCCCCTGTTTTAGTGAACCTGCATGTGGAATTCAGCACCACAGACTCAGAAGGAAAAAAGCAGAGATGTCTCTGTATAGTGTAAGCCTGATACCACCTTTCCAAAATGATGACAAGTGCTTGACTGTAATTACATACATTTCTAATGCAATTTTTATCTGCTGCAAACCCTGGTGGAAGGTTTTTATTTTTTTACTTATTGTAAATCTTGGGCTGAACTTTTCTCCTTTCTACAGTGTGATAACTTCAAACTTATCCTCAGTGCCTTGCTGATATCAATTCTGACCCATCCTGCTGAATTGCATGAGGCCCTGCAAAGTAGCTTTTATGTTTTAAGGTACAACTACCATAATCTCTTAAGCTATCTGATAAAATTTTAATCTCTCTGCCCTTCTTTTTTAGAAGTCTGCCCAGGAAAGATGCCTTGACAGCATCTCATTTTATTTACTTTTCCCAAATCCTTATCTCTGCCATGTTTAATCATTTATCTTCTTCCTCCAGTTTTCCTCCCCCTCACTTCAATCTTTTCTTTCCGTTCAGTTTACTGTGGCTGAAGTCCAGCTTGCCTTACCCTAATTATTGTGCAGACTATATTCCATTATCTAAACACACTCTTTGTCTCCAAAAATGCTCCTGTACTTTATCATTAGATTCTCTCAATGTATCACTACTTTTGCTTTTCCTGTCTTGATTATTTGATCATTGATGACAAAAAGGATGAGCCGCAGTTTATTAGATTTACTCTGGGGGCCATGTTGTTGCTAGGTGATACCCCCTAGCCACGGCTATAAATACTTAATAATCTTAAGATTAAGTTTCCTTGTTACTTTTCATTTAAATAGTGTAAGGCACCTGGACTTCGATGATTTAAAGTGCATTATAAAGTTATTTGGATTAAGGGAGAATTCTGATTGGCTGCTAGATTATTGCTAAGGGATGGATTAATTTGTATGAAACACACAATTCTGCACTGCTGTTCACTATTTCAAACTGCTAACCTCATCTTTTTCCAACAGTTTGACATACCTCTTTTTCAGAATAGAACTGTTAGGGGAGAAAAGGCACAACTAAGTAAGCTATTTAGAAATCATGGGGTCACACTCAAGGATTGAAAGTATGAGACTGTGTTGGGTTGTAYGGTTGTCCTGTGGTAATCAGACTCCTTAACTCACCTTGCTCCTTAATATTCATCCAACTAAAATTAACTTCATGATGCTAATTAACCAGTGCATGATCTTGCAAATGTTCATGTGTGAAATACAGTACCATAAGTGTATACATGAGTATACTATGTTGTTATGAGAGTGTCTGCATAAAGTCATAGTCATTTTAGTCTCTGGATTGTTTTGTAATTAGGAAGAGAGTTATCTGCTTTAAATCAAGATTTTTACCAGAAACTGGAATCAGAATGGAAATATTACATGTGCTTATCTAAGCTAAATAAAAATTGAGTGAATAATGATTTTTCTACCATTTCAATATTTAGAGATCTTGACTCTAAACGTCAACAAATCAGTAGTGAAGGCTATATACATTTTATAATGTCTATTACTCTTAGCTAATTTCATCCTCTGTAATTAACAATTTTATCTGTTGATTCCTGGTGATTAATTTAATGAATAAAACCTAACACTACAGTAGCATTTCATGGTTTTTTTTCTTATCGTTTATATTAGCTGTTAGGCTATATTAGTTTTTCACAGGTTATCTGTTCAGCATATTCCTTCTCATTTCTGTCATCATTAGGAACTCCTTGGCTGTTTATTCCCTGAACTTTTTTGTTATTCACTCTTTGTTGCTTCTTTCCTGCCACTTACCTGCTCTTCAGGGCAGAAAACATATCTTGTCTTATCACACAGAAAGCAGAGTATAAATATGCAATATGATGTAAATAATGCTTTCTACCATTAGAAAAATGGATATTTTAAAGACAAAAAGAGGTTAGGAGACCAAAATTTGCAGAAACTTGTCTTACACATTTTCCAGCATATTTTCCACTAACAAAGGTTGCAGTAGTGCCTAAAATTGCCAAAGCTACTTAATACAATTGATTAAGTCTTCCACTTCCGATCTCAAATATTCATAACTGGAGCGATATTTGTGGAACAACTGTTTCCAAAGCAGTCATTCATTAGTTACAAATCCATCATGAAAAAAGTTTCATCTATTTTTGTTTTAATTGGGGCAGCTTAAATGATATACCAACTTTTTTGTCTTGCAGAAATGTCATGGCCATGAGGATGGGACTCAGCTGCACTCACAAACCTCAAACTCAAAATTAGATTCTAAAATAAGCTTTGAAATATTTGAATCCAAGGCATGCAAACTGTCAGTGTAGGTTTTGCAAAGCAATTAGTCTGAAAAGACTAATACTTCTTTTCTGATTTTTTATGACCTTCTTAAGTGAAAATCTCTCTCAAAAGTTTCACTGCTGCTATCAAAATATGATTTTCCTGTAGCTGAATTCACTGTCTAATTTAAAATATATCCTGTTTCAATTCTAAAATATCTGAAAGGAGTTTGTATTTCACTTTGCTTCCAATTATGTAATTACAGGTGATTGGAAGAAATTAAAATAAACAATGCAAAGGTGCAAATTACTCTGTGGYGATATCACAGACATGTCTGTTCCTTTACTCTGATATTCAACTCTGATTGCAAAAGATATGAGTCTGGGAATAAAGTCTTATTTCAAATATCTTGATCCCTGTACATAAAAATGAAGAAACTTAGCTACATCATACATCTTGGAATTTTTCAGTTGCCTTCCATTTCATAATATTTTGATTTTGGGGAAACTTTWGATAACATGTTCAAAATCTGAATGCTTGTCAGAACATGGTTCTCAGAATAAATTTTTAGAAAAATGAAAATACTTGTAGATGTATTTTTATCACAACAATACAATTRTTAAGGGCAGGTATTCAGGGTCATTTGCGTCACTGAAAGTAACTTCAAGGATGTTTTTCTTCTAAAGAAGAGTATGTAATTAGATTGTTTCCAGTCAGGTTTTTTATGTGTATTATTGCAGTAAAGCTGAGTCAACTCTCTCTAGGATTTATTGTGTGGAAATAAAAAACTATGCTCTGTATTTTGACTTTTCAGACATTTTAACTCCTCCCACTTTTTCTCCAGTAAATTGTCTCTTTCTTAAATAGTTTCCATTTTCTTTTTTTTTTCTTATATGAGTTTTTTTATTCCTTTTTCTTTGCTTCTCCTCCTCTTCTTGTCTTCTTTCACTCATAGGATTTCAAACCTGAGTGTTTTGCTACATAGGTTCAATACATGTCTATCAACCCATTTGTGCATGAAAAATGAAATATATTCTGTTACCTCWGAAATACTTTGACAGATTATTATTCTTCTCAAAAAATCATGTATGTATTGAATGAAGTGTCTCAAAATCATGATGAATTTGTTTATTAACTTCAATGTTATACATTTCCAAAGTCTTTAGATAAATAGCTATGAAATATTATTGTGTTTTCTTATATTATTAATTTGAATTTTTTGTTCCATTTCAATTAAAAATCAAACCTTTAATTTTTGTTTAAATAGCCTTTCCACTATACATTTTTTTGATTATTATGATTTTTCAGTTTGCAAAGAGTACAAAACACTTTTTTTCTAAGAATTACATTTGACTCTGACTTTTGGGTCAAAGTAAAAATAAAAGAAATTACGACAATACCTTCATATTGTTTCTGTGGACTGTTAATTTCTCTTGATCTTATTTTTAGATATTTGCCATTTTTTTCAATTAGGAAAAGTTCAAACACATTTTGCTTAGGTCTGTGCTCTCATTTAGGTTAAATTCTTGTTCCATGACCCTGTCAGCATAAAGGAACCATAAAATAAACACATTTTAAGGCCAATTATGTTGGTACAGGAAAATAAAGTAGCCTTTTAGTCTAAATGGTAAGAGGGCCTCATGTCTGTTGTTTCACCCAGACCCTTCGCTTCAAAGTTATCTATTTTTCCCTCCTACTTTGTCTTCTGTTCTTGCTTAGTCCACTTAAGGGCTTTTGAAATATTACTGAAATATCCAGTTTACTGAGTACATTATTAAAAATATTGTATAAATAATRTTCTTTCTGACTAGGATATGTCCAGAAAAAAGAGGAAATCCCTGAGCAATAAATATTGCAGATATTTAAGGGATTGTAGATGAAATCAACATGAAGCCACAGAGACAAAATCAAATCTGGCCAATTTTAATTGACTACACTGGGGCAAGAAGGTAGCACATTTAAAACAGAAACAATCTGATATTATTATTTTCACAATAACAACCCTGTTCTCAGCATACAATAACAACCATAAGAAAGACAATAGAAAAAAAAGTTTTTGTAAAAAGAGGATAAAACTGATAAATTAAGTGGAGTTAATGGGAAGTTTTCTCTGAGGTCAGTTGGCCCTGAGTTAAGAGACATAAAACGCTGAACAACATGTTCAAAAGCATAAATGGTCTTCAGGGCCCGAGCCACAAATTAATTAGGCAGACATCCCACCAAATGGGTCGTTTAAGTAAGATGTATAGCTTTACTCAAGTAAAGGTGCAAATGTAGAAAAATAAAATTACAGGAAAAAAAATCAGACATATACTTGGAAAATATAGAAAGAAACTAAACTGGAAATAAATGTATAAATGAATGAAATTCAGACCTTAGTATAGCTTAGCAATGCAGTAAACCAAAATATATGGGAGAAGCATGCAAGATGAAGAAAAAAAATCTCCCCAAAATGAAGAAAACAGAAAAAATATAGCATAAGAACAAAATATGGTTTATTAAAGAGAAGGCTGAGAATTCATTTCATTATGGCGCATAAGCATTTCCATGTGGGAAAAATAATAACTGTTAAGGGACTCTTAACCTAAGAGATTAACACACTCARTATAAAAGGTAGAAACATTCAAATAAGAAACCTGGCAGAATTCGTTAACACTGACAGTATTTTATCTATGGAAAAATTTACTAAAAGAGGTACTGAATATTCTGTCACTTGAAGTTTCTATGTATTTTTATATCATGAGGCCTGAAGTTCAACACAATTTTTTAATCTCAATATGGTGTAACTGGGCAATATTCAGGGGCCCATCTTACTTTAAAGGTCAGACAAGATGATCTAGTCATCATAAATACATACATCTACTGTCAGGAGAGAGCTTAAAAAAAATTACCACATCATAGYGAAGAAAGTAATTAGATAAATACCAACCCCACAAATCTTTAAATAAATAAATAAATAAAACACCAACAAAAATAGTAGGAAGTAAATAAAGCAGATGGGATAAGGCAGAATCACAACAAAAATTACATTCATTGCATAGTGTTTGATGTTTTCTGTCAGGGATTAGTATCCCACTGTACTGGATACAGCAAAAAGAAATAACACAAGGACAGAGGCTGTCCCAGATGGCTTATATTCTAAACAATTGACAAAACACAACCACTGAACAAACAGGGTCTGCAGGGGAAGATAAGGTTACTGTCCAGGCAGACATGTGTGAATAAATTAGGTGTGACAATGGCTCAACTGTCATACRTGGTCATTGACCTAATCAATGGCAACACAGCAATTATTTATAGGAATATTTTGTTAYATATTTTCCTTTACGTTTAAGACAACCAATTTTATTAATTGTATTTGTCTATATCCCATGGCACGCAAAAAAAAAAAATTATGGTCATGTCTATTTATCATTTTCAGGCTTACTAATGTAAATTAAAATTCACAAATCAAAGGATGACTTTGATTTCCACCAATAGATTTTCCCCTGTCATTGCTTTAATGTTTCAGGTAAAGAAATCTACTGACCACCAACACTTCCCTAGATTTGCTGACCATAGGTTAGCATTATAAACCCTTAACTCTGATGGGCCAATTCGATAACTAACCTCTGCATTTGTTATTCATATTCTCATTACAGATATGATCATGTCATCTTCAAAGTCATCTCTTCATTATGTCAAAATATTTCACCTCAAATATGCAATATAATCTGATAATAATGGGACCTGCTTGTGGTGAGATCAACTTTTCACCAAGGGACATGACATAAGAGAGACAAAAATTCTGACCAACATTTTCATTAAATAGCTCTAAAGGCAACAGCTAATCTGAACAGATTTATAGTAGATAAGCAGAGTGAAGGATGGGAAGCTATAAAACTGTAACAGTAAATATAATAATATACATTAATGACTTGAAAAATAATGTTTTTGTCTCTATAATAATTATACCATAAGCTGACAAATCTTCTGGAATTTTGCTTCAGGGTTTACTTTTAACAAAGGATATAGTTATTACCCCATAAGCAGGTAGTAAGCATTCTTAACCCATTGCCAAACAAATGATATGCCTAAAGGGAAATTTCAGACAGAAAACAGAAATCTAATAATTTCAGCATTTACCTACTTCATAAACTGTTATACCCACTAAGTAGATTACTATTCTGATCAAAATTTTTACTAATGAGCAATAATAAAACTCTGTTTAGAATCCCTGCCATTCATGGTGTGACATCAATGTAAGACTGAAGATTGTACTTGTTCATTTGAGTAGAAAGTGTGTACAACCCTAGAAAACAGATGGTCTCTTTCTTGTCCCTGTTTTCCTCATATTTATTGCAATATATCAGGATGCATCCACAGGCTATGTACAAAACCAGTGAAGCTAGAAGTAATTCACAAGGCTTTAGAATTATCATTAGCTAAGCCATACATAGAGCCATAGTCTTTGATATCTCTGAAGGATGCAGTGATGATTCGAATACATGTTTTTATTTTAAATAATAATAATCTAGTCATGTTGCAGTTATTTCAGATATCACATGCATTGATGCATTGTTTCTGAAAAATGTTGAGTACTTTTTAATACATAAGGCTTTAGTTTTTAATACATAAGATTTTAAGGGACCATAAAAAGCTATTTAAAGACAAGACTAAAATATATTCTTCTAACAGCCATTTACTCATATAACAAAAAAATCAAAAAACGGTGATAATTTTTCCCAGATTAATTGTATATGCTAATCAAAAAATACTGCAAATTACTGAGTATTATATTCAACTTATTCAAATTTAGTAAAAAATTCATGTTATATAATTAAAATATTTATCACTTTTATAGAGCCAGAGGCATTGGTATTCATATTTTCAGATTAGATTAACATGCTCTGTTTCATCATAGTGTCTTTGTAGAAAATAATCACATTTCTATTAATTTTTTATTCCTCTACGTGCAAGATCACCATTAGCTTCTTTATGCTGGGGAGTTTAACATGATTTACCCTTTTTATGTTAAAAGAATGTTAGGGCATTAGGGCCAAGGAGATATTTAGATTCACATTTCTTCTCTACGTAAGAAAAACACAGATAACAACATAAAGTAGAGAAGTCATCTATGTTCCTTTGTATGAATTCTTGACTGAATCTTTGTAAGAAGTGGTGTTTCTAGAACTGCCAGACAAGATAGGTGCTATCAAGGAGCCTCTTGAATTCTGAGGTAACATTTCTTATTTTAATTCTCAGAACCCCTGAAAATCTGGGGAGTTAATTTTTCATCCACTGAAATGGCATTTTAAGAAAATCTATGTCACATTATCTCTTGAGAAACCCCAAAAAGCATGTGTATGGTGAAGCTCATTCCTAATCCTTGTAGTTCAAGTGGAAAGAGCATTCAGCCTGCTTTTGTTTCATTTTTCCCACTCTTTTTGCAAGGAGGAATAGTCAGCATGAAATAGGGGGTTTACCTCTCATTCTTTCATAAATTCATTTACCATTCATTCAAAACACATGTATTTTCACATCCATTCGGAGATTARCCAAAATATCAAAAGCACAAGAAAGCATTGAAGAACTGCTGAGGAAATAGTCATAAACTTTTGGAAGTCCATACTCCCTCCCCGCCTTTCTTCTCTGAAAACCTCTTTGGAAACTTACATTCTAGGTCACCTCCTCAACATGGAAAAGTACTATGAAATCTAATAATGATCCACAGAAAATACAGAYTGCTACAGAAATTGCTGTAGAACAATAGATTTAGATATGACCCGGTTAAAAAAAAATATTTCTTTCATGGATTGAAAGTATGTTACGTGTTACAACTACAAATTTAATATAATAAAAATTTATTTTCCCATCTTTTTCATGTTAAGTAGTGTCATTAACATCCATAGGACATCCTAAAAGGGTAAGGTAAGCTAGATTTTTCCCCACTTTATTTTCTTCTCTGACTTATTTTAATGCAAACATCTTCGAAGACTTTGTATAACCACTTCAAAAATTTAAACAGAACCTCAGGAGAGGTTGTGTAATTTTCAGTTCACTGAACCAGAGAATTGTCTCTCAAAGCTGTTTCAGTGTTGTCATTACTTCCACCTGCAAAAGAAACAGTGACAACTCAAAGTCAGAAACAAGAATAAATAAGCAAATACCTTCATAAAGGAAAGTTTTTGGAAAGTGCTGATTCAATATTTTTCTGTGTTCTAGAAGGTTTTACCTATGGTAGATAACTGGAACTTAATTTCAGTATCTGAAATACACTGAGTGTCTTTCAATGTATTTCATCACTTTGATACAATAATAATCAGACAATCTGATTTCAGTCCTAAACTTTTCTATTAAGAACCAATCAGAATAAACACTTTGCTGAACACCATAAATTTAAATGAGGCCCAAACTGCAGTTTCCAAGCCTACATAAATTAATGCTGTATCTAAGGAAGCTGTAGGTTTGACTGCTTGTGTGTGTGCTTTCAAATAGAAATACAAACAGACATTTTTTCCTTAGAGAATATGATCTTTTGAAATCGGTGTTTTACTGACCTGAAGGCTGCACACATCCTGAAGGATGGTTTCACGAAAATTACATTAAAGAGGAGCTTATATTTCAAGAAAATTATACTTTGACCACAAATTACTGACTGGCTGCAGTTATATTTGAATAAATCAAATTTGAAACATTTTCTAACAAGAAATCCTTGGCAATATGGTTTGTGCAAGAAAAATAATTAACACTTTGAATTATATATCCTATGAAAGTTTGAAAATATTCTGCTTTTTGTATTTCTTCTGCACATTGTGAATGAGCATGATTTCATACACTAAATCAAAGTAACTAATCAGGACTTTATATCCAATGATGCCATATGTACTTGCGTATACACATATATGTGTGTGCGTGTGTGTGTATACTCGCATAACAAATGCTGCCCATATGTTATGARTAAATTAATGTAGAACTTTAAAGGTGTTAGGCTCATTCACATTAGCAAATTCAGTGAAAATTCATTACATCAACAAATGCAGCAAAGAATTCACTTAAGAAGACTTGTGACAGTTCTCATATTATCTTTAAGGAAGAGTTTCCTAGAAGTTTGCCTCCTTTTGTTAGAAACTGTTATTAATAATCACAGTATCTCTGAAATGCTTAGCTAGCATTTTTATAAGTCACATAGAATTTTATTCCTACATAAATCTTAGATCCATTATAATAATTAATAGATAACCAAACTACAATCTCTGAGGTATTAAAAAATCCATAAAATGAGGGAAATTGTCCACTTGATAAACTTGACCTAGTCCAGCAGGGAACCACCAAGCCAGATGGGGGCTGGACCACTTGTCCCATGAGAAGAGGCTGAGGGAGCCAGGTTTGTTCAGTCTGGAGAAGACACAGCTTTGGGGGGACCTAAGAGCAGCCCCCCAGCACCTATGGTGGGAGGTCGTTGAGAATATAAAGACAGGCTTTTCACAGTGGTGCATGACAGGTGGATAAGAGGCAACAGATGTAAGTTTAATAAAATTAGASTGGTTCAGATAGGATATAAGAAAAATAATGCTGTGAGGATATTTAATATTGGGGCTGATTTCCAACCAATGCTGGCATCTCTTTTTTTGGAGGTTTTCAAGGCATGGACAAAGCTGTGGGAAACCCGGGCTGAACTCATTTGATGCTGCTTTGAGCAAGGGATTGGATTAGAGACCTCCCAAGGGAACTTTTGAAATCATGTATACTACACCTTTTCTGCTCCACAACTTGATGCACCTGCCAGTGCAATTCAAAACATCATTTTTA
The DNA here is from genome assembly GCA_030449065.1 of Oceanodroma leucorhoa. Classification (NCBI taxonomy): domain Eukaryota; kingdom Metazoa; phylum Chordata; class Aves; order Procellariiformes; genus Oceanodroma; species Oceanodroma leucorhoa. Next base: position 144,725 of record JASVER010000122.1, on the reverse strand, counting down.
ATTTTACCAAATTCTTAGAGTATGTAAGTGGTAGATCATTCTCTTCTCTTTTAGGTAATTCTTTTAAGCAAATGTAACACCTTTTCATCCTCTCATTGCATGTAGGTATTTTAGATTGCCTTTTTCCTGGTCTGTTAACTCTTATATTACCAAACCTTAATTTCATTTTATTATGTCATACTAATATTTCAAATATCTGTTCACCCCTTTCCATTATTTTTCCCATTGCTGTACAAAAGAAGTTTAAATGGAATTTCTCTTAATATAAGGAGTTGAGGTAAGACATTTTCAACATAGGTTACCAGTGGAGGTACATTATTGTCTCTTTTGGGAGCTCTGCCATGCAAACATATTCATACTGAAGAAGGGAGTRCGTAGTGAAACAGGAAATTTTGTTAGTGAGTCAAAACATTTGAGATGATTAAAAAAAAAATAAACATTGCTGCAAATAGTTGCACAAAGTTGTTTTATAATAATGACTATTCAGTAAGGCAGCAAGTGAATAATTTAAATAGATTGAAAACAATGGATATAGTCAAAAAGATAACTGCTACACCTACCCTGTGAGGTAAATTATCTGACTCTACTCAGTAAAGACATCTTACATTATTATGAGCTGCTATATAAAGATATCAGATTCGTGTCAATAGCAATGAAAAGGAGAGAAAGAATATAAAGTATTATTAGCAACAGAATTTAGAAACCCCACAATATTTAATTACACCRTTGTATAAACCCATGGTACATCCACTTCTTGAGTGTTCATGCTGTTCTAATCATTCTATCTCAGAAAGGTACAGCCTGCGAAAGTACAAAGAAAGATGACAAGGATGATCAAAGACGTGGAACAGTTTTCATACGAGGAAAGACTTAATAAATTAGGACTCTTCAGCCTGCAAAACAGACGGGGGGTAGGGTGTGTGTGTGATGTGGTAGAGTTGCACAGCATTGTGAAGGATATGAAGAAATTGATTAGGGAACAATTATTCACTCTCTTTCAGGGTCCAGGAAATAGGGACATCCAATGAAATTATCAGGTAAAAGGAAGTACCTTTCCACAGAGACTAAAATGAAATTGTGGATCTCATTACTACCAAGTGCTGTGGAGACCAAAAGTGTAAATGGGTTCAATATGTGATTAAGTACTTTAGTGAAAAGTCTATCAAGCTCTATCAAATACAAGGAAGCAGATACAACCTCTCAGTCAGGAAAAATGGCTAAAAGACATTACCTTGTTTTTATGTTTGTTCTCAAAACACCTTCTTGCTGATGCTGTGTTCCATATTACCTTAGCTATCCCGTCAGTGCCTTCATTTTGTTTACCTGTGTTTCTTTTCAAATACAACACTCAATAATATCAATCCAGCACTGGAAAACTCAGTATTATTACTCCTGTTGTGTGGGCTTTAAACCACTTTGACTGTTTAAAGCAGTTTAAATAATTTGAATATTGATTGTAGATATTGATTATAGGTTTCTGATTGCATTCAGTCCTTTCTCATTTCAGTACTCAAGGTTTCAAGGTTTACAAAATCATGAAGGCAAAAGATAACCTGAATGACAAATCCAATAATGCAAAAACTAGGGAACACTTAATGAAACAAGCAGGAAGCTGATTTAAAAGAGGTATGAGTACGTATTTCTTTCTTTCTGGAAATTTCTGCCACAGAAAGTTTTGAAAACAGACAGCACCTCCAGATTTGGAAAGGGATTAGACAAATTGGTGGATGAGATGATCATAAGTGGCTACTAGTTTTGAACATACTCTGTAGCATCCCTCATAAACAAGTCACAGACACTGATGGAATGCAAGGGAAATGAAAAGCAAGCAGTGGCCAGCATCTCCTATTGCTCTGTTGGTAACAGAAAACTAAACTGAAAGTACCAATGATTTCACTCAGCAGGACATTTCTTATGTTGTTACTCCAAGTGGAACAGTTCATGCTACAATGTCATATTACAACTTTTTGACACTGAACAGCATTTTTCAAAAAATGACTGGTATAAAACCTTCCAGAGTTAAGGAAACCCCAGAAACCAGTTAARTTATCCCAGAACTGAGAGGGATTCTGGCTTGGAGTCCATGTGTTTTTTCAGCAATGGTCCAGAAAACAGCATTTAAAATATTATACTATTATTTTTATTCCACCAGGATGGCTATAACAATATGATTATCATTAAGAAAGTTTATTATAATGTGTGATTTTGTGTTATTTGAGGGCAGGGTCTATTTCATTCCCTCTTTTCCTGCTTTTCACTTCTCTCCATTTCCTGCAAGACAGAATTTGTGTTGGAGGAGTAGAATCAAACATGGAAGTAATACCCATAGTAACAAAACATTACTTGATACATCCCAAAAAGGCACACTTAAYCTCATGGATCTGTCCAAGCGCTGGAGTTTAGAAGAGTGTTGATACATAGACTAATAAAAACACAGGGCTAGAAAATCAGCATGACAAATTTTAGTTCATCTCTTGTCACCAGCAATAACTAAATCATTTCTGGGAGATGTTTGTCTAAGTTGTTCKGAAAGATTTCCATTGATAAATATTTTGCATTTCCTTAGAAAATCATTATTATTATTAATTTCTTCTTAATAGGTAATAAAAATGAARCAAGTAAGGCATTCAGGTAGACCCTATTTGGAATAAAGTTCACCCCATGATCAAGACAGCTAGCAAGGCTGTTAGAGATATTGTATGAGACTGCTCGGATGGGAAAGATTTTCCCTGGATGAGATTGAAAGGGACTGAAGATGAAAAAGGATAAATTTGCTTTCTACTGATACATCAGTGGAACACCAGGAAGAAAGAAAAGTTATTTGAGATATAGAACACAACACACATAAAAATAGAGGTTTAAACAGGTTGTTTTTCAATATTGGCTGAAATAATAAAAAATTTATAAACATGGAAGATGTGAGGATTCTGGATCCTGTTAAGCACAGCTGAGCAGAAGACAGTGTTTCCAGTTTTCACAAAAGGTAAGGATTTCATTTAGCTTTTTATCTTCTTGTTGGATAATATTTATTGGAAACTATTGGTTTTTTAGGTAACAGAATAGCAGAAGGTGTCAAGACTTTACAGTTGCCCAGTATAAATGTTTTCTTTAGTGTTTCATTGCTAACTCTCAAGAGTAAAATTAATGTGTTTTTCTGTTGATGCCTTGTCATGGATTTACATACATTAACACCTTGTTGAAATGATCATATAAAGGTCTGTCACATTGAACAATAAACCTTGACAAGTATTTGACACTAAACTTCATGTCATGTTTAATGGAATAAGGTTAGCAGTGGTGTCTCTGAGCATTTATGCCAACACTGAGGTCTGTGGGGTTATAATGCTACATTGGAATACATATGTATTAACAGCAGCCAACAGGTAAGAACAGGTGCTCAAAAAGAACAAGGATCATAGGATAATTGAGTTTGGAGAGGACATCAGGAGGTCTCTAGTCGAACCTCTGCTCAGAGCAGGACCAGTTCTGAGGTCAGACCAGGTTACTCAGGGCTTGATCCAGTTGGGTCTTGAGAACCCCCAAGGATGGAGACTACACAGCCTCTCAGGGAAGCCTCTTCCACTGCTGAAATGCCTCCTTGGAGAGAAAAAGGCTTTCCTTGCATTCAGTCTGAATCTCTCTTTTTTCATTTCTCTTCCAACTTTATATCTCATATTCTTACCTGATGATTTGTATTAATATAAACTGCAGTTGGCATGTAAACAATGGAAAAGCAGCTAATAATTTATTTGMATTTCTAAAAGTATTTATCAAGGTTCCTCGCTAAATACTGTTAGAGACACTGAGAAAGTATAAGAAACAGCGTTAACACTTAGTTAARCTGTTGATATTCTCAACACAGGATATAAAGTGTCTATAAGACAAAAAGAGACTGGACAAATTTATGGAAATCTGTCAAGGGTTATTTTACACAATGACATTATCTCTAAAGTAGTTTGTGCCTAAACCACAGACTATTGGATGCTCAGGGAGGCAAAATGTCCTTGTGTATTTATTCTGGTTTTGTACTCTTCCCTAAATTTCCGTTATTGGTGACTGTTGGACACAGGATATTGAGTTGGGGTACAGCAAAACAGTCATATTACTATGAAATCATTAAATTCTCCATTTCGTTACCGGGTACTGATCATCTGATCATTCTCAATTAATTCCTGAGCTTACTTTCAGAATAAATGGGCTGATTATCCTTCCTGCAAGAGGAATAATAGGTGTGGATTTTGGAGTAACTAAGCCTGGAATTGCCTCTAACAGGCAGGATCACACTCTTTTTTTCTTCCTACCCTCCCAAGGATTTCTACTCCTCTTTCAGCTCAGTCTTCACTCTCAAACAATCCACACCCTCACATGCCGCACCCTGTGTCATGCAGCCCATATTTATAGCATCATGCTATAAATCAATTACATCAACTATAATTACATTATAATTACATAAGAATAATTACATTATTCTGAATAGTATGGCCACAAATCCAGTACACATGACCCACAGAAGACCTGATGAAATGCTAGACCATGTGGATGCGCTATGCTCTTCCTGATGCAACTCTCCCTGAGCTGTGTGGAGGTAAACCACAGTGGACGACTGGGCCTGCAGGGTAGGGATCACTTTCAGTCATGGACACATTTAACAGTCTAAATGTAACCCATATGGATCTTTAGGCTGGCCCAGGAGAGTAATTTTGATCCTCTTCACATGAGTTTGATCTGGAATTACAAAATGCACAAAGTGTGCATAAGCAGGAAGGCATCTGGCACAATCTACATGTGCTTGTTTGCTTCTTTTTTTCTTAACACTTCTGCTAATACCACATTAATCTCTACATCAGGCTTGCTTCCAAGTCCCAGGATATGTTTTGTGCTTGCGTAAACCATAGAACTGCTATTTATGACAACCATGAAGGAGATGGAAAAGCATGGATATGCCAAATATCAGCAAAGCAAGGAATTTTTTCAGCAGTGGAAGGATATTGGTTTTTTGCCTTCACCAAAGCTTCTTTTACATTTGTGAGAGCCACATGTCACTTGGCTGTTACGGAAGAATCTTCAGGAATGCTTAACAAAAGTGTCTTTAAGCACACAAATTCAACCTGGACATGAATGTTAATTAAAAGCATTTAAAAATTGCTTAGTACAACAAAACCATTTCTTTTGCTATGTTACAGCCCTTAATATTGAAAAACACATACAGAAATGACACAGACACTTCAATTAGGTCTGAAAACTTTCCTAAATTGTTAAAATGAGGGYATTGGTCTGCAGATTTGCACCACATATTTAAATGTCAGAAGCATAACTCTGAACTCAAACAAACGATGAACAATTTTCTGCTAATGTGTAAGCTATGCAAGTGACACAGGGTTTAAATACTCAGGGTTTTTCCTTTCTTTTTTTTCTTACCAAGCAATTTCTATTACGACTTTCAACGTTATCTGAGCTTATGAAGTGGTGTTTAGTTTGCTGTTGTGGTCATAAAAAAAGTCTTATTTATATGTGCATATTTTATGTGTATTTATACTACAAGTGGAGGATCTCAATCAATACAAGTTCAGAATTAATTTCATTTTGTTTCTCTGTCAAATTACTGCTATAAGAAAAGCAACTGTGATACAAGCCAGCTAAATTAAAACGTCTTTTCCCTGGCTTTTCAGCTACTTTTACAATGGTAAAAGCACCTTTTTTTTTCTTTCTTTCCTTTTATTTTTTGGGGGAGGGGGTCATATCTAAGTTTTCTAGTTGGTGTAAACAGATTCAAGATTCATCTTTGACTCTGCAACCAAGCCCCACTACCTGAGGTATCTCTGGAAAATTATCATTCCAGTCTGTACTATCATAGGCTGATGCATACTGAAGGAGTAATCTTTGTCACTTTAAGAGTTGTGAGAAGGAATGATTCTCAGTCAGTGAGATGGGTTCATTTTTGAGAAAATAAGCTTTGTCACATATAGGTTGAGTCTCTCTCATATAGGCATGGTCAAAAACAGTGTCTGAGGCAGCCTTGGATAGGCTGGGGGCAGCATTAGCTCCACTGCTTCGCGTTCCAGGAAGATGAACCAAACAAGTTAGAGAACTTCTCCCAAGATAAATAAAAAAGTTTGAGAACCACAGAGCAGACACCTCCCAGGAAACAGTTTCCCTTTCTCCTGCCTCAAGCGGGACCTCTTCTGTTAATGTCAAATCTTCATTCTATATTAGCATGTCATGAGAATCTGCTCTGATGAAGCAAGGTTGTCTGGAAAGAAAATGTTTCTCCCGAAGTAAGCCACTTGTTTGAAGGGTAAATGAGGTTTACACCACCCATCCCACATGAATTTTCATATAGAGGGCAGCTATACAATGTCACCAGCATCCTGCTGGTCTTCCCTAGAGCTCACCAGTATGCCCAGGGAGCGTGTACACTGGGTTGTTCACTTTTTCATATACCGCCCTGTCTTCCTTTTGGAATAGCTATATTATACACAAAAACAGTAAAATAGAGATTATTTTTCCTTTTTGCCTTGTGGTCACAGGGCAAATCCAGGGACAAATATGTTAGGTAACTTGAATATGTGACCCACCTAGGCAAGTCCTCTTCAAAATTAGAATCTTATTTAAACATACACATCTTTCATTGTCTTGTTTTCTTTTCCCCTGAAAAAGTTATTTCCTGCTTTGAACAGGAAATATGGAAAGTAGGAGTAGAAAAACATATCTGTAGAAAGCAAGCTAAAGCTGTCAAACACTGGCAAAATGACATCTCAGAAAGAAATTGAGAGCAAGACCTCACTGTAGAACAGAGTTGTTCTTCAGATGGTTCCACAGAAAACATTGGAAACTGAACATAGCTTCATGGTATTTATTAACGGACATTAGGAGCAGACACCACTTCCTGCAGCTCCAGCCCAGGACCCTCTTGCCCGGCCGCAGGAGCCCAGCCCAGTGCCCAGGGTCTCTGTCCAGGCTGAGGAGCGCAGCTGCTGCTTTCCCATTTGCACGTTCAACCAGTAGCGAAGCTGCGTATGTGACCCAAAGACGCACACAAACACATACACACACAGAGGACACGGACASGGCCGGTCGCACAGGCTGCCACAGGCAAGGCGCTGCCTTCAACAGCACCTACATACAGGACTCGCATAAACCACAAGCCCAGACAGCCMAGTGCCCTCCTCCTCTCTGGCTGGTAGATTCAGGAGATCACTAGTGAAAGCACACACTCGACACTCACTAGGTTCACAAGAACGCAAATCTGTGGATTCCCAAGTACTGGCATAGACTCTGTGTCCATCCAACACCCCTGCCCAGCTCCTCAGTCTTCTTACCTGCTCCACAAGTCTCCCATCCACTGGCTGGTCCAGTTTGGTGCTCATTAGCAGACAGACACGTGCACTTACATGCTCATCCCACAGGCACTCACACTCATGGCTCCTCCAAATACCAGCCAGAGCCCTCTCCCTGCCTTGGAGGGAGCCCTGCTTGGACCCAGGGCCCCCTACTTGCTGACTGGTCCAGCCTGAGGTTTGCTAGTGAATAATGCACACCCCTCCACACACAATTTAGGAAAGATACAGACTCTCGCCCCCCCCAGCAGCCAGCACCAAACAGCAGCTAGTTTTCAGGGAGGACACCATTCCTGCCCCAGTGGCTGGGACCAAGAGCCCCACTCGCGCCAGTGGGTGGCACAGAGACCCCACTGGCTCCAGTAGCTGGCTCCACAGGCCAGGGGTGCCCACACCCCCAGCCTGACTCCAGCTGCTGGCCCCAAATCTGCTCACTCTGGTCCCCCCCAGATGCTGGCACCTAGTGCTTGCAGCACTCACACACAGCGAGATTACACAGAGAGATCGTGAAGAAATGATTTAATCAGAAGATCGGACAGACTGTGGTGCACAGTCAGACAAGCATCCTGACCAGGTCTGCTTTACATGTGACCAACCCCTTTTGTACCCCTTTCCATATATACCCCCTTTGTTCCTCCCTGATCCCCTTCCCCTGAACATTTCCCCATCAGTTTGTGAAGTACCACTGTCATGGTTTAAACCCAGCCGGCAACTAAGCCCCACACAGCCACTCGCTCACTCCCCAACAGTGGGATGGGGGAGAGAATCAGAAGAATAAAAGTGAGAAAACTAGTGGGTTAAGATAAAGACAGTTTAATAAGTAAAGCAAAAGTCGCGCACAAAAGCAAAGCAAAGCAAGGAATTCATTCACTACTTCACATCAGCAGGCAGGTGTTCAGCCATCTCCAGGAATGCAGGGCTCCATCACGCGTAATGGTTACTTGGGAAGACAAACGTCCTCCCCTTCCTTCTTCTTCCCCCAGCTTTATATACTGAGTATGACATCATATGGTATGGAATATCCCTTTGGCCAGTTGGGGTCAGCTGTCCCGGCTGTGTCCCATCCCAACTTCTTGTGCACCCCSAGCCTACTCGCTGGTGGTTGGTGTGAGAAGCAGAAAAGGCCTTGACTCTGTGTAAGCACTGCTCAGCAATAACAAAAACACGCCTGTATTATCAATACACTTTTCAGCACAGATCCAAAACATAGTCTCATACTAGCTACTATGAAGAAAATTAACTCTATCTTAGCCAAAACCAGCACAACCACCGATCCCCTGCAGCATCCTGGACCCTCAGGTTTGCAACCTTATAAGTTGCAAAGTCCCAATTTGCCTGCAGTTTCCTAATAGCCCATTAATTAGTGTGAGTGGTGAGGTTTGTTTCTTGTCTTTGTCCCATTACATTTGTCTGTCATGTTTGTGTGTCTGTATGTTATGTTTATTGCTCCCCTCCTTCTCCCTTTCATTGCATTTGACAAGGTCCTAGATCAGATAATCTCATTGACATAAGCATTCCCATATTCCACATATTCTTACCAATTAATGTGACTGACCAGGTTTGGCTCTCCTTACTGCCTCCTTTATCATTTGTTGGTCACTTTTGTGTCTCTTTCTGTTCTTGCTCATGGATTCCTCCTTTTCTCATTACCCCTTTCTGCACTGAAAAGGTCCTTGTCCAGACACCATTTAAGGAGCAGATGGTCTCTTCTTCCACATACCCTTACAGTACTCAATATTTTTAATGAAAGTTATAGCCACAAGCATAAAGTCATTCCTCCACAAAGACTAGTAGAGTAAAGGGTGTATTTTAAAACAGGTAGATGTCTAACGTCTACATTCATTCATCTGAGTTAGTCATAGTCACATTCACAGTCTGTAAAAGGAATCAGGCATTTCTATGGTGTGACTTGTCTGATTTCAGAAATCACTCCCTAAAAATGCCTAAACCTCTCCCTTGAATACAAACATGTCTATGTACAGTCAGATGAATCTTCAGGGCGTAGCTGGAATTCATGAGGACTAGCTAGATTGGTAAACTGAAATGTATTCAAATAAGATGTGTTTTAACACAAATAATACAAAGTTCTTCATCTAGGACCATGGAATGGAGCCCACAAACACAAAGTGGAAGTCTGGACTTTATAGAATATTAATATAAAGCAATACCCCCTAATCTCTCATAAGAATGTGGTGGAAAAAGAATGAATGAGGACCATGAATGTGAAAAATGAAATAGTGCTTATTAAGAACTTCTATCTCTTCAATAACCATTACAGAAACTGATATTGGACTAGTCCACTCATTTCTGCTGTGCACATATTTTAAAGGATATTGGGGGGGGAAGAAAATTGGGTAGAGAAGTGCCACAAAAACTAATAGAGAGATGGAAAGAAAGAATCGATCAAAAGGAAATTGAAAGCTTATTTGATATAAATACTTTCACAAAGAAAAAACAGCAACTTGTTAGTTAATTTGTTAATCTCTTCATTAAGAAAGGCGTATCAATAACCTATGGCTGTAAACCGAAGTCTGATAAATTGTAATTGAAAATGGCTTCTATCTTTAAGAGATAGTGATTTAAGTGATCTTTAAGTGATTTGCCATTGGAACAGAATATCAAGAGAAGGTATGGATGTTCACGGTCTTTAAATAAACCTGCTGGAAAGCATGTTTCAAAAAAGTACGAGTCACTGGCTTTGCTATGGAGTAACTGAGCCAATCAATAACTTGTGGTATTAGAGGGGTCAGGCTAGACCCTTCTGGCCTTCAGGTCTATGAATCCATGAAAAATCACAGCAAAGTGTAAAAGCTTACTTCAGAGGTGCCTAGCTAATCATTTAAAGAGAAACAAAAAGCTCTGACACTAACAGRTAGCTCAAAGATTGTGATAAAAAGTCAGTATAAAAGCAAAAATGTCCTTAAGACATTGACTATGGTTTTCTGGTCATAAAGGAGGGACTTGCTATAACAGCAAAGCCTTTTTAACACTCTAGAATGACTTAACATATTCCAAGGCTTAAAATGGCAATATACTTTGTTAATTGTCATCTAGATAAAGGTGGTGAAACTTATTATATAGGTTCTTTGAGTCTGATATAAAAACATGGATTTCTGTTTCTTAAAGCTTACCTTTGCAGAAGATCTACTGTGCTATAGAGAACATTCAATCAGTAAGTAGGCTTTCTTCTCCCAGAACATGAAGACACCAAATCACTATAAACATTGAAGGCTAGCATGGGAAACAAAGCAAAAATCTGAAAATTACAGCTTTAATTTCATATGTTTGTCTTCCAGAGTATTCCACATTTTAGATTACACATATTTTTGTCTAGCTAAATGGAAATTAATGCTTTCTAGGTAGGCCAAAGCTAACACAGTCCATGATGTCCTATGCAAAACACACTATTTGTTAAATTGACATTCAGTCCAGAAGACTGTTTCAACCTGCTTGTATCCAGGAGAGGTCTAAAATAGTATATTTTTTCTCCAGAGTGCTGTGTAAGAAACAGTTTAAAAAACCGGGTAGCTCATATTTTCTTGTTTATGRAAGGTGATTAGACACCTGAATGAGTGGTCTAAAATTATATCTTAATCTAGATATAACTCTAGGAGGTGTTGGAGAAATGTGACAAAATTCAAATCCTCATTGAGCAGAGTCTATTTCAGGGCTTATACTGACTTCCAGGAAACTTAAAAAAACCCACAAGATTTATCATTCATTCAGCCTAATCTTTTTTTCTGTATAACATTTTGCTTCTAATGTATAGTTAAAAATGTGGAAACAGCAAAAGCAAGTAGTTTGCTTCTTCATTCAAATAAGTTCAAAATTTCCAGCATAGTGCACYCCTCCTAGTTGGAAACTGATTATCAGAGACCCTCAAAATAGTAGATGCAAGAAACAGTGAATAGTTTTAGTTGATCTCTTTTTTWTTTTTTTTTTGACTGGCTTATTACCTTACTGGGCCAATCGGCCCAGCAGGTGTTGCAACATGTCGTTCCTGAGGAGGCTTCCTGCTGGCAAATTGGTTTGAAATCAAGAATTGCATTTATAATCTTGACAATAATACCTATGAGAAACATGCTAGTGAAGGCTGGATGAAAGGCAGATCATCTTTTCTTCCAAATCTTAGGCATAAGAGTTTTCAGACTATGTTCCCTCTTATTTCTAGCAAAGAACTTTTGATATAGGATACACCAGCCAGAAGAGTTAGGCCTTAGATACTCTTTTTTTAACTGTTGAATTTGTGCATACATTTGATAAATCTGAGAGTCAGGTTCATAGTTTTAAGTTCTAAGTAAACACTATGACCTCTATTAGAGATACCAGTCATTCTATGGATTTTGAAATTAACTTGTTTCTTGTGACTTCTTATTGCTTATATAAATATTACACTGATAACTAAACTTTTTACATAAGTCTAGTTTTCTGTATCTTTAAATATATGTTACTCTAGTCAACCCCTGTCATCAACATGTACTCAGGCAAAATTCCTTCTGAAATATAAATGAGAACTTTGCTTGTGCCTGTGTAGGAAGTTTGGATAGCTAATGGAAAATATATGTGAAGATTTTGGGAAAAAAATAAAATAATTTTACCCTAGAACAGGAATTTCAGTTCAGTTCACAGCTCCTGTTTAAAGCTTTCAGTCTCTTAGAAYGGGTAGTACTTGTAAACCCTAGGCAAGGGACTTACCATCAGTAAGGAGGAAGGAAAAACTGTAGTTTGCCTTGCACTCTAATTGTATCCAGATGGGCATAATAATCTTTTAGGTAGGATTCATCTTCCCTAACTTTAAATGCCTACAGTCTAACTACCTTAAGCTACTTATAGGATATAGGATGGGACTCTCTTGACTAAACATGCACTTGGCACTAGGGTCACTAGCTCAGATACAGAGAATTGCATTTAGTATAAAAATTCCACCTTTAGGGACCATTTCCAGTTTATGCAGATTATGTTAATCTGGGCCAGTGTAAGGCAGTAACCAGAGTCCTTGATACTTCCTTTCTTTTCCATTGCACTCTGTGAAAATGGAATGCTGCAAGTAACCTCTCATGAGGAATGACAAACAGAGGCACTTATCCTTTAGTTTGATACCATTTGATTCAAATAACTTTCTGACCTTGTATGGACAGATAGCCCAAAGTGAAGTTTTCATGTCCAAAAATCCAAAGATAAACAAAATTTCAAAGGCAATACAGCACATGCTTCTCCTGCTGACTTCAGCAACAGTGTTTCTTAGTAGCTTTTAAAGCAAGGTTACCTATGTATGTACCCATTCTTCTTCCTTTTCAGCTGGAGCCATCATCATAACAGTCTACTAGGTTTTTATAGAAGAACTGTCAATCTCATAGGTATCGATGGATATAATAAGCCTTCCTTAGTATTGACAGAAAATGAGATTACAATCTTGCCATGAAGGATAGAAAAGTACAAAGAAACAGGCACTGGGAAAAAAAAAATTAATTCCTCTAATATGCTGGTGACATCACGATGGGGTTTGAAGAAAACAATCATGATCATGTTGTTAAGTGAGATTGAGGCACAGACAATATACAGTGATAGTGAAATACACTGAGAACRTCAAAGTAAATAAGCAGTGCAAGAAAGAAGAGAAAATTTTGAGTAAATTCTATCTTCATTCCCTTCAAATCTGGTTTACAGACAGTACTCTRGGTCTCTAAAGGGCGAACAATCCTGCAGAAGAAGTATAAGTTTGCCATACGAAAAGTCAGTCCCATTGATTATCCAGATAGCATATTTTATATGCCTCATTTAATACGCTGCTCTAAAAGAGTTCTCAAACTGTCAGACGTCTAAGTTAAAGTGCTCAGCAGCATCCGTTGCAAAATGCTAGAATTRCATGCATGAATTGACATGGCTCCATGAACTCAAATAGATCTGTTCTTACCAGCTTTCCGGACACTGCATTTATGTAATTGAAATACTAAAACAAAAAGATCAATGTGTTTTAAACTCCTCTGAAATGCACTGCTGAAAACTAAATCCAAAAATGAGGTCAGATCTGGTTACACATTCAGGCACTCCTGGCTGTGACTGTGCAGAACTAGATGTCTCCACAGATTTCTTTGTGAATGAGATTTGTTTAAAACAGATAAACCTGTGGAAACTAAGATCAAGAGAAGGAAGCTTGCTGTTGACTCTACCTATTGAAGGGGGATAAGAGTGACACACTGAAGCAAGAATTACAGAGCTCTCCAGGAGGGAAAGGTTAGGGCCCTGACTGCACCAGTATCACCCTCCTCAGTCTCATGTGGGGCTTCCACTCACACACGCTCTTCCCTTTGGGCCCATAGCTGCATTTGAGCTCAGGTCCTGGCCCATGATCCTTGTCGAGCTACACTGTATGTATGCTGTGTCCGACCTTGAGCATCTTGACCTTGTCTTGATGATTTGACCTTCTGACTCAGCACTACTGACTCGTCTGGTGATCAGTGGACTTTTGGCTGACTCAGGTTCCTGCCACCAGACTTGCTTTGCTGTTTGTGGTTGGGACTGTGCCCCTGCCTCGCTGTCTCCCTTGGCTCCCATCTTGCCTTCTCTTGTGAAGACTCCGCTTGCTCCCTGAAATAAACGTCATTACCTCTCAATTTGGAAGGAGTACACTGAAAAAGAAAACACCTTTTATACAGGTTTTAGCTGTATTTTACTGATATGCTGGTCAGAGTGTTCTGAATAAAACAGAGCTAAAACTTCAGTTTCAGAGGAATAGACACAATTYCCTTTTTCGGTACAGAGTTGTAAGGCATACCCATCCCACAAGCCCGAAGACATCCCAAACAGGACTGCACTCTGACGGAGGCAAAATGGGTTCAGCCATGGGGGAAAAAAAGACTGGGAAGTAGCTTCTGCACTCTTTGGGAGGTTGCGCTTATGGCTGAGTTCCTGGTAGAATACCTATACACCATTCACTCCCTGGGCAGGCAGTCAGCCCTGAGGTTTTGCTGGGTTAAGTTTGCAAGCAGCCTAGCTGAGAGTGTCTGGAAAGAGCTTCACTTAAGGCGGCAATAAAGAAACAGCTCTTTACATGCAAGGGTCCAGAGATCCTATTCTCTTCTGCTAATGAGAACCAGAGTGCCAAAATTTTATCATACCATGATAACTGAATGTAAGGAAGTATCTAATGTTACTCGGTCATCAACTTACTTGTTCACTTATAGCCAGGAGGGAAAAAAGTAAATTAAGTGSGAAAAAGACTGAGGCATAATAGGTAGTAAGAGTTTTACCTAATAGTTGAAAATCCTGTTTTTCAAAGTGTTTATGTATCATTCTTCCTCATCACCAATTAAAGCTGGGTTATTTTTGAACTCTGGAATCAGAATATATGAATAAAACAAGTRTGGGTTTCTTTTTTTTTTAAACAAGGTTATTTTCCCCCCCTCTTTCCAAAAACTTCTGGATATTACTTCAATAAGACTATTTAAGATTGGGAAATGAACTCCTAAATGATTCAATTTGAGACTTTATATAGTCCAATATATTGGCAAAAGAATTGCATTTCAAGTGTACTGAATAGTTTCTTTTATTGTTGGTTTAAAGACTACTATTCAAACAGCTAAAATTCATTTTTTTTAATAGATAACAAACTAAAAGGAACAAAAAGTTAATTTTTAACAGCAGAGACAGTTTTCATTCTGGCCTAGCTATTTTACCTGCGTTTACTGAGAGTACTTTGCTAGACATAAGCAAACAGGAAGTTTTATTTCATATGACAAGTTGTACACCTTGCAGAAATCCTTGTAACATGCCCTCTGACCCCCAGGCCTATATGTCAGATTTGTGCACRGCGTATGAGGTCTTCCTAAGTGAACTCCTCGTACACATGCAGTGTTTCACATAACACTCCAAGGGAGACAGTGAAGAACTGGCTTTAGGAGCAAAGCTGGCACAAGGAGGCCTGTGCAACCAGCTCACTTACATGCCTGTTTTGACAGATCATCCCTGGCACGAACACTGGCTTTCCTAGYTAAATTAGCTCTTAGCCAAAGGTAGTGACAGCTAGAAAAGAAATATTATAGGAGGTGAATGTACTGGCAAGGTACTGAGAAGCCTTCACTGCCCCTTGAACTCCAGCACCTTTAGAAAAAGTGACCTCCACACTGGAGAGAAGGGGAAGGAAAAAGAAAAAGAAACGATATTTGCTCTTCCTAGTAAATAAAGTTAATGGAACACAGATGTGCCATATGCCCATGAAAACAATAATATGAACTGAAAAAACAATGCTTAAATTTACCTGCTTCTTACTGGAAATGCTTTCTGTTTATTATAAAATATTTAATAATAGCATTTAATGTAATTGTAGCAATTAGGACATTTTTTGGATTTGTCTTTATCTTAGAAACATGATTTAATTTGCATTAATGTTTTGCTTGCAAACAATAAATATTTGAACTTCATTTGACTCTATACCGAGAAGTTGTCAGTTTTTCCTTGTTCTACAGTTTGACTACAAGCAGGTCACATTAAAATCTGAAAACCAGAGTAACTAGATAGACTCAAAATTTCCTTTGAACAGAATCTGAGTTCAGATGAGAAGATTTCCTCCATCAGATAAATTAAAATTCTGGCTTAGGTAATTAACAGATCTTTCACAATACTTTTTGACTCATTTTTTCCATTTAATCACATTGAATTTGATCCTAAACCTATCAAGCCTATACTCATGCTTAAACATGGGAAAGCAATGATTTTCAGCTTTGGCCCTCACTCAGCATTCCTTTGTTATTCTCCAAATTTTTTTGACTTTTAACAAATAGAAATAGAATCACATACTGTTCTGATGAGGTCTTATTGCCAAGAAACATTAAGGTGACAACTGCATCTTATTTCAGCTACTCCTCAAAACCCTCTGAGGAGTTCTTCAAATTTAGCACATAGTGAACTACAGTAACAGATTCAATGGGACTTTTTTTCAGTGCTCAAACACAGCTCTGAGTTAATGTGGTTTAATGAGTTACTATTCCTCAACTGAGCAATATCATAAACAGTAAATGAAAGAAGTTTTAGTTAGTGTCTTTTACCTCCTAATTACAACAGCTTGAAAGAGCATGCAYGGATCTGTTACTGATGTCCAACTAGAATGTGGCAATGACTTTACTACATTGTGGTAAACCATGAGTGTTGATTGAATTTAAATAAATGTTGGAGGCAGCACTATGGCAAAGTTGTGGATCCAAAGCATGTCTACTGAGTCTGGGGAGCAAAAGGTCATATTAAAAATGTTCTTTAGTTGTTTAGAATGTATTTTGTGTTAGGAGAGATATTTGGGTGAGCTGCTAAGGATATAGAAGCAGCATGTAGTTTCCTTTTCTCCAAGACGCTATTCCCCGTCTCAGAAGTTGAAGATGGGAAACAGATATGCAAACCTGTACATGTGACAATTACTTCCAGCACAAAATTCACCCATGATGGAAATAAGGCTGTTAATGTCAACTAAAAAAGACTCACTAGAAAATCTGACCCTTTGGGTGCTGTGCTGGGGTTTTTTAAAGTAATTGAACCCTAAATACTCCTGTTAGAATAAGGGATCCCTGTCAAGAATCTGAAAAGTGAAACTTCCAAAGTCAAAGTATGATTAAATTTATCTCAGATGTCTTAACTTTCTTCTCTTCATCAGTGCATTTTGTTTTTTCCCACTGTTTATTTTCTTCTGCACACACATGTCCACCCAGACCACAGAGAAAATCGTAATCTTCTGAATCTAAAGCACAGGTGACTAACAGCTGTGCTCTGCACTCACACAGAAAAAAGCAGCATGTGAGGCAAATCTTTGGATGCATTTCACATTTACACGCAGTGATTATGAAGTATGTATTTACCATTAGTGCTTAAAAATCTTATTGTGTGCCAAGTTCTCTATATTGTATCTTTTTCCACTTCTGTTTGTATCATAACTAATCCAAGCTGATATTTCCATGTGAAGAATTTTTTTGTTTGTTTGTTTGTTTTTTTCTAAACACCAGCCTGTCCACATTTCCTGTGGTGAGACAAACAGCCCAGTCATCACCTATAAATCTGGGTGGCATTGGGAAGTGGGTGGTAAGCAGCACAGATGAGATGCAACTATATGAAACAGATTTGTTCTAACAAGCACCACAAAGTGTTTGTATTGCAGATGCTGCACTGTTATTTGAAGGTATCCAGTCACTATCTGCATAAATCATCTATGGATAAATCTTTCTCTAGCCAGAAAAAATCTTGACACTGCTAAAATCTTTCGGGTTTTCCCACAGGGACTTCTCCATCTCTGAACTGCTATTCCTGTTCTGCTCTCAAGTCTGAGCTATAGCACACTGCCTGGTCTTCGCAACACTGCTGAAGGTACTTGGGCATTGTGTCAGCTGGTCTTTTCTACCACTGGACATCTGTGTCTGGCTCGGGGAAGAGTAAGGAACTACTAGGCTGGCTTTGTTTGCCCTTTGTATTTTGAATCTGAAATCCATGTACCAAGCCATAAGAAAATATTCTTGCTCACATATTCCTCTGTTAGAMCTTCTACTTTATTGGTACTAAATCCGTCCTGCGTTCCCCTTAGTTTACTGCTCAAACCTGGGCCTTGAAGGATCTGCAAGAATGAATTAATGAATGGACACTGATAGTTCAGAAGCAGAGGAACAGGTACGTCTTTTTGTCTTCTTATGAATATGCAAAGCTATAAGATTAAAAACACTTAAACTAAAGTCCAAACACTACATAAAATCTTTGCAGATTGCCAACCATTTTCTTGAGATAAAAAMCAAATTTTCTTACAAAACTGGGGATTGCTTCATGAAAACACCCTCTTTCCTACTCTCCRTCTACCCCTCCAATTTGTACAGTCAATGGGAAGTAGCTGGATAAAGTTAAGTGGCCCTCATTTTGGTATGACATTCCCTTTGTTTTCTGCTTTCAGGAATGAATTCAAGTATTTATATCTGCACACCAACCATAATTCCCTTTCTTGAGTGCAATATGAGGAGAAAAAAAAAAAATTTAAAAAATCCCTTCCTCTCTCTATTTATTTCCTGGCACTCTTGATAGCAAATATTTTTTACCTCATGCTTAAAAAATCCAAAGCAGAGTGCAATGACAGAGTCCCTGTGTACAAGGCCCATACAGAAGATTTCAGAAACTAAAATCATGTGCAAAAGAAATATTTGCTCTGAACATGAAAAATCCATAGGCTGGGATTTGTTCTCCCTCAGTATTAGACAGTTTAGCTAACAGTTGATTCATAGATATTTGCTTAATCTTTTCAAAGGCAATTTTCAAAAAAGATAGGAGCTACAGATAAAGTTTATGACTGTAGTGGAATAATTCTGTGTAAATATTAAGATTTTTAATTATACTGGCTGTTTTGGATTCACAGAGCATTTGTGAAGCAACCCCAATTTTGTGAGCATGTTTATCATTCAGTCAGTGTGACAGTATCGCATGCAAATATTTAGAGCCTTAAGAGCCTTTGAGATTTGTCCAGTTCCAGATTTTGTTGGTCCTTATTCAAGTTTGAAACCAACRACTTATGTTGCACACGCTAATTTTTCTTTCCTAGCTGGATCCAAATACAAGAGAGATTGAAAATCGTGAACATAACTCCAGTGTGAATAGAAGAAATGCCAGAACTGGGAAAGGAGAGTAAAGAAGCTCAGTCCTTTGGGTCATGTCATGGGTGTGTGGCCAAATGTCTGCTAATGTGATGAATGGACACCAATTTAGACCTAAACAGAATTATATACGTGTCGAGTGCCACAGCTTCTCTCCTGTTCCTTACATCTTTCCTATGGGATCAAAAAGCTAGAGAGAAGATGGAGTTGGAATCTCATCAACACCAGGAGTATGTTGGATGCCAGCATCTGGTAAAGGATGGAGGAAATGTTAACATACCTTTAACCCCAGTGTTACTCAGATCATTGCTTCTTATTCATGATGCCTAATACTCTTCTGGGCATGCACATTCTGCATATGATAGTGTTATTTCTATTGTTACTTTTGAGATAAGYAGTAGCTTTCTTAGTTTGAGACATTCTATCTTTTCCATGGTACTTGTTAAAAATCAGAGTAGAAAAATACAGAGCTTAAATTACACCTGACTTCAAAAAAATTTCATTTGGTACAAAGWTTAGCACACCCTACTGATTAGTATTTAGTAAGAAAGACAGTAATAAAATTATCTCTTCTGTTTCCTTTAGTCCATGTACACTTGTTTCAGTGTACAACTGAAACAAGATACTATTTAAAGATAACTAAGACGAGCATTGTGAGATAAAAGGGGCAAGAATGCTGATCAACAGACCTGAAAAGTATTAAATAGTTCATATGGTGACTAATTAATTTCAAAYAGTTCATTACTCTAAATAATGTTCCACAAGCTAATAAATGCTTAGAAGTAAAGGTCCTCTGCTATTAGTAGTTTTACGGCACCAACAGATGGTTTTGAAAGTTCCTGGCACTCTATTTGTTATTTAATTTCTTCCAACTGGTAGTCTTGTCAGATTTCCAGACTATGCTAAAGTAACAGAAAGAAAGGCATAAAGGAAATAACCTTGGGTTCAAGACGACTGGGCCATCTCATTCAGTATCATATTTCTAATAGTGACCTATGCCAGATGTTCSAAAATATGATAAAAAACAGCACCTCATATTTATGCCCACATTGCCAAAGCCATTTGCAAACCTAAATCACATTGATCCTAACCTTTGTGAATTTAAGCTCTAAGGAATAAATTGCCTTGAGCATCTCAGTTGACTTGAGATAACAACAGAATAAAATAGACATTTATTCTTAACCTGTGGCAATGACTAGTTGTCTTATTCACTGGAGCACAAGGGATAATGCTTTTTCTGAGTTCATTTGTGAATTACCCCATCTACCACGTACAAGAAAGAATGATACCCTTTGCTCCTCTGTGCAAGAAAATATAAATAGGGGTACTGGAATACAGAAACCCACTGCCTAGTTGCCGTGCTTTGTGCAGATACTACCTTCTGTTAGGATTCTCAGGTGCCTAGTAAAGTATGACGTTACTGAAGCCTTTCCTCTGACAAATTTGGTTGAAATTGGCCAACGGCTTCAGAAATTACAAGAAGGGTGTATATTTTTTCATAATTCTCTCCCACATAGGTATTATGTACATGCCATCAAAACTTCAAGCCTTAGAAAACTGAAATGAAGATAGATACATTCAGTGTTTCAAACAGTGAGAGAGCATATTTCCRGTAGTGGATTATCGCTTCATTCCTCATTGATAATTTCTTAGGGTCCTTTAATACCTTCCATCTGATCCAAGAGAATCATGGCTCTGTAATGATTTTTTTTGTTCTATCTTGTCTTTTGTTAGCACAATAAACTCTGGCAATATTTCATAATTCTGAAAGTCAGAGTTCAACCCCTGCCACTGATGGATAGGAATGCTTGACAATTTCTTAAAATTTGTAATAAATATCTTACATTACTGCTACCTAGGTTACAAAACTGAGCAGTCAAACTGTCTCAGCTCAGAAAGTCTCAAAGCACTAAATTTCTTTGCATCTTCTGTTTGTCACCTTTGTTCATATTCTTTATGATGCAGGATAACATTCAGGTTTTGGGCATTTATTTTTCCCCTGGAAACACCTGGTTTTTTTCAGAGCTGATGACAATGCCTGAAGGAGAAAAATTAAGGATGAATGAGCAAGTGTGGAATTTCCAGGTCTTACACCTTGACATTACAACACAGATTAATTTACTTTACAGGGTTGKTCTTCATTTTTCCTGACTTCTGTATAAAATGAAATCATATGAAATAAAAAATAATAAAGACTAAAACCAAAACCATTAACACTTTTAGCAGAGTTGTAGCTATTTCAGGGTATGGATAAGAATTTCTGAGGTACAGTTCAGTGAACCATATGATTCATAATAGCAAATATGGATCTTTTGATATGGGCCAAATAATCTTCTGAATGACAGAAAAAAAGTCCTCTCCTCAGTTGTAATCAGTTTAGCCTTTGTAATTAATTTGTTAAATCAAGACCCAAGGAAAACAAAAAAAAGCATATTTTGTGTATAGGAGAATTATGCTACCTACTTTTCACAACCGCAGTTTCAGAGATAGTCAGAGGAAACTAATCTAAGTATCTTTTGCTCCTGGAAGTAGAAGTCTCAGACTTGAACACATCAGGCCAAATGCATTATAGTGTTGTTAAGTAAACAATAACATAGAAGACTACCTCCCAGTTGAATCTCAATGTCTATTACAAATTAGATGCTCCAATGAACAGAGTGTGATGACAGAAATTCTGACTAGCAGCCTATGAGACAGCAGCTATACTTCTGAGCTTATTAAAAATAGAAAAATAAAAATTAAGGAAAATTACACTAATAAAAATGTGGGACTGTATTGGGTTTGGCAGTGGGGGGGCTACAGGCTTCTGTCAGAAGCTGCCAGAAGCTTCCCCTATGTCCAACAAAGCCAGTGCCAGCCAGCTCCAGGATGGACCCACTGCTGGCCAAGGCCGAGCCCATSAGCGACAGTGGTAGCGCCTCTGAGATAACATACTTAAGGAGGGGAAAAACTTGCTGCACAACAGCAACTGCAGCTGGGGAGAYGAGTGAGAATATCTGAGAGAAACAACTCTCACACCAAAGTCAGTGAAGAAGGAGGGGGAGGAGGTGCTCCAGGTGCCGGAGCAGAGATTCCCCTGCAGCCCGTGGTGAAGACCATGGTGAGGCAGGCTGTGCCGTGCATCCCATGGAGATCCACGGTGAAGCAGATACCCACCTGCAGCCCRTGGAGGACCCCACGCCAGAGCAGATGGATGCCCGAAGGAGGCTGTGACCCCTTGGGAAGCTTTTGCTGGAGCAGGCTCCTGGCAAGATGTGTGGCCCCGTGGAGAGAGGAGCCCATGCTGGAGCAGGTTTGCTGGCAGGACTTGTGACCCCATGGGGGACCCACGCTGGAGCAGTCTGTTCCTGAAGGACTGCACCCCATGGAGGGGACCCATGCTGGAGCAGTTCATGAAGAACTGCAGCCCGTGGGAAGCACCCATATTGGAGAAGTTCATGGAGAACTGTCTCCCGTGGGAAGGAYCCCACGCTGGAGCAGGGGAAGAGTGTGAGGAGTCCTCCCTCTGAGGCAGACACCACGTGTGATGAACTGACGACAACATTCCCTGTCCCCCTGCGCCACTCGAGGGGAGAAGGTAGAGAATTCGTGAGTGAAGGGAGGGGTGGGAGAAGGTGTTTTAAGGTTTGGTTTTATTTCTCATTACCCTACTCTGATTTTGATTGGTTATAAATTAAATTAATTTTCCCTAATTTGAGTCTGTTTTGCCTGTGATGGTAATTGCTGAGTGATCTCCCTGTCCTTATCTCGACCCACGAGCCTTTCGTTATATTTTCTCTCCCCTGTCCAGCTGAGGAGTGGGAGTGATAGAGTAGCTTTGGTGGGCACCCCGTGTCCAGCCAGGGTCAACCCACCACAGGGACTGTTGCTGAGAGATGTAGAAAAAGGAACAGACAAGGAAAATGAAAAGAAGAAATTAATGAAACAGCTTCAGACCTTAAAACAACCCCCAGATCTCCCTCGCTCTTTTCTGAAGTGGATCGTGTTGGCCATACAGCTGCTTTAAGTGCATGATCTGAGTATAATGAATTTTCAGGGGTTTGTCTGCACAGCAGACATGTAAAATTCCCATGTAAAATCTTAATCCAAGAACAAGACAAAGACTTGGACAAGATGGAGGAGTGTTTTCATTAAGGATCTCATAAATTACCTCAGAAACGTGTCAAGGAAAGGGGCAATATGTTAACAAAGTGAAAATAGAGTAAATAGAGCTACCTATGAGTCATCTGGCTCTCCTTTCCTCTCTTCTGCTTTCTGGTGAAAATGCAATACTCCTTTATCTCATTCCTCCCTTCTATGTCATCTCGTTTCCATGTGGACCTCCTCTATTGAGCTTGTTTGGCAAAAGAAAGTGTGAAAAAGAGCCATGCAGTCCAAATGAGATAGAGCAGCAGTGTTAGTTTCAAGCCCTTGGAAAGAAAACTAATGGTCTCCTGAGTTGCATYAGACAAAGTATTGCCAGCAGGTTGAGGGAGGTAATCCTTCCCCTTTCAGCACTGGTGAGACCACACCTGGGGTACTGTGTCCAATCCTGGGCTCCTCAGTACAAGGGAGACACGGACATACTGGGAGGAGTCCAGTGAAGCGCCATTGAGACGATGAAGGGACTGGAGCATCTCTCCTACGAGGAAAGGCTGAGAGACCTGGGACTGTTCAGCCTGGAGAAGAGAAGGCTCAGGGGGATCTCATCAATGTATACAAACACCTGAAGGAAAGGTGCAGAGAAGATGGAGCCAGGCTCTTTTCAGCGGTGCTCAGTGACATAACAAGGGGCAATAGGCAGAAACAGAAACACAGGAGTTTCTCTCTGAATGTTAAGAAACACATTTTTCACTGTGAGGCTGACTAAGCACTGGAGCAGGTTGCCCAGACATGTCGTGGAATCTCCTTCCTTGGAGATATTCAAAAGCCATCTGGTCCTGGGTAACTGCCTCTAGGTAGCCCTGCATGAGCAGGGGCAGTTTGGACAAGATGACCTGCAGAGGTCCCTTCCAACCTCAACCATTCTGTGACTCTGTGAAGCTGCCAAAAACTATGTATCAAATTTCTCAAAACATTTTTTGTTCTCAAAACATGTTTTTAGGGAGAAACCATTGCCCTTTTTTCTGGGTATTCTTGTTCACTTCTTTCTACTATCCTCAATTAAAACCTCAAAAACTTTCTGATTGTCAAATTAAAGTTTAAATTTTAAGGAAGTTTTATGGAACCCTGCAAATAGTGCAGCCACTGAAAACCAAATATCATTTATTTTTGACAGTATGTTRTATCATGAGAGAAGAGCTTTATACTACTAGCAAAAATCTAAGGATCATATTAGTGTGGAAAACTAGGAAGTGCTGTTTGCAGTTGTAACTGCTTCAGCTGGATTTGTGCACAACATGGACAAAGGCTCTAAATCAAACCCATGAGCTGACTGCAGATTACCATTGTACCACAGATTACTGTTGCTTTGCCTTCTTGCATGTTCTTCTGAGAGATAATAATAACCCTAATGCATTTTTATTAGAAAGATTCAGACCCATTTTGCCAGTTTTTTAAGTCTAGCCTCACTGTTCCTATATACAAAAAATGAACTTGTTATAAATTGCAAGTCCAGTTCCTGTCACTCACATAATGAGAAAATATCCTACATTCATCTTTGTTTAAATATATGCAACTCCTCCGTTCTGGTGATTTTCACAATACCATAGGGACTTTATTTATTWTGGTCAGCTGTCACACACATACCTTCATGTAGATTTTGGATGCTGGCAACTGAGGCTGTTATAAAATATGTGCTACTGCATCCTGTGGATTATCAGTCCACATGAAAGTTAGCTTCCAGGAAGCAGGAAAAGKCTTGTGGTAAATTTTATTTGAGCAGCACTAAAATAAGGAAATGTAAGTGAAAAGAGGTGTTTAAAATAGTAATACTTCCTTCAACAATTCTAGAAAGACCAGCAGAGGAGGGCAAACTGATTTCATATGATATCTGGTATGCAGAGAGGCTCTCTTACTATCAGGTATAGGAAGACAGTGTATGAAATCAAGGGGCCCCACAAAAGCATAGGATGTACCTGGTGGAGACACGGTTACATATTCCAGAGTCCACACAAGCTGCCAAAAGCCTGATTTCAGGAAACAAATTTACTGAAAGTGGGTTTTCTTCCTGTACAGTTCTCTCAAGGAAAATTGCAAGAGGCATTGCATTTCCTTGTTACTTTCATTTCTTCATTGAATTCTTTCAGCACTGGTAACACATCCGCCTTTATATTTTTCTCATTTCACTGTTTTTATTTTTGCTGTTTCTTTTTGCTGTCTTTTTCATAATTGGTGGGTTGAGGTGTGGGGGTTTTGGCTGTTAATCATTTGTGGGTTTGTTTTGGTTTAGTTTTCTATTTGTCTTTTTTTCCCTTGTCCTTTCTATTCTGCCCGTCTCCTCTTTTCTTCCTCATTAACATAATTCCTTCAAAAAATTAGTATTGGGCTCAGCTTCATGATTACGAGTAGCATCTGCAGAAAGAAACTGAGTAGTTAAAATTCTTCATCCATCCTTTGCATATACATACTGCCTAGAGACCTAGATAATTAGAAGATAGATAAATATTTTCAATATAATTAGTGATAATTAGGGTGTGCCCTTAGAATCAGGTAGGAGGAGACAGAGAATGTCTCCAACAGATTTCCCTACCCGGCTAGATTTTTCTGGTTTCAGCTGTCTACTTTCCAGTTAGAGGCATAGGGAATATTTTTATTATTGTTGTTACTCCAGCTAGATAGTTTTTTCATAGTCTCCAAATGCTATTTACTTTTGTATTGAGAATTCCACAGGTCTGTCCAAAAGTGTAGTCTATGAGCAGTTTTCCCTATTAAAGTTATAATAAATTTCTAGTCAAGTCACTATCTTGTCAGTCAGAAGCAGCATAACTTTCAATGATTCACAAAGAGTAGTTAGTTTCATGAAAAGTACTGTCAGAAAATACCGTTTGTAAAATGGCTATAACTTTGAAACAGGAAGCTGACATCAAACTCAACTATTAATTGTCAGGTCAGTAAATAAATAAATAAACTAATTAATCCAGCAAGCATCTAGCTACAATTCAACCAAATATAAACCACTCATAATCCTTACACACACACAAGTATGTATAACTGCTAATCGCAGTGCAGCCAGTAGGGTTTGTTTAAATTAGATCAGAACTATTGATATAATTTTTAGGCAATAGGTACAGTCATTTACTGCAGTTCCAATTTCCTTTGATTACAAAAGGAAATAAGACAGGGCTGACCACTGTCTACAATACTAAAAGTATTTGTTGGTAACACAGGATTCATGTCTCCTATTTAGAGAAATGCAAATGCCTGTTTTCCCTGAAAAGAAAACAGCATACATTTTAGCTTCCTTTGGCTGTATTTTCATGACTATTGCTTATCAAATTCTTCCTCTTTTCATTTGAACATTCATTGATAAATAGAACAACTGATCAGAAGAAAAAAACTAATTGGAACTAGTATGGAAAAAATAACTTTAAGCTGTTAGTACGGAGAAAAGTCTTCATTTTCTTTGCTGTCTGGAAAGATCCTTTTCACAAAGCTGGAATGGAAGAGCTTAGAACAAACACCTTAAATAYCCAGAACTGGGTCAACATAAATAGAAGGAATGATGAAAAATATTTTACTTAGCAGCATAGCATGTTTCTTTCAGAAAAATGTATGCCAAAATCCTACATCACTTAAAGGATTTTGTATTTATATCCTCATATGTATAGGATGAGGACATAGATGGTGTAAACTGGATTAGTTCCCTGAATTCCAGGACAGTTAAGTCAAATAGTCTTCCTTGTGAATTATTTCTTCATTTCCATCCTGATGGACTAAGGTATACTTAGTTGACAATCAGATAAGAGATGCTGGAATTGAAGTCTAACATTCCTTTCAAAGTATCTCCTCCTTAGAAGGAAAAAAATTGCTTGTTTTCTTACTAAGGATTAGTTCTGATTTGCTGCAAGGTGTTTTGCCCTGTGTTCCTGGCATACCTCGTCTCCACAGTACTGAAAGTCAAAGTAATTCACTGTAAGCTTTTGCTAAGATTTATATAATGCTAAGAAGAATATTGAAAATTGGAGTGGGTCATTACCACTATAGTGAACCCAGTTGTATACATTGACTTCTCAAGGACAAGTGCAATATGTTTTGGTTTGGTGSATTCACAATGGTAAGAGACTATTTGCCACTCTTTACCATGCACCATTTAAAAGTGAGAATCCAAGACAAAGAAAAACTTATGCATTTTTCATAGTCAAAACACTAGCTTTGAGTGGAGAAAGTGATTGCTGAAGAGTAAAGTGATATGCTGCATGATGTATGAGTATCTTAAACAACAAAAGATTCCTTAACAGGTTTACCAGGCTTTGAATGAAGACTTGTGTTTTGCAAGTGGAGCAGGAGTATGTAATATATTTTTTTAGCTTTCCTTTTTTTCTCCTTTGTGCAGGCATTTAGAGGTGATGAAAGAAAGAAACATCATATCACTGACTTGAGTAAGCCATTGTGTGGGTAGTTAAGAAAAGTTTTTCATTTCATTTCTGTAAAACTTTTTTCTCTTCTCTATCAAACTCAGGCATTTAGTTTTTCTATGTTCAAAGTGGGCAGCTTCAAAATAGTCAGTGTATTGTTATTTCTTTTGCAGAGTATTGTAATAATATGGATCAAAAAGATTAAACTGATATCAGGTGAAACATGGGAGAAAACTAAAACCTTCCAGCAAAAATGTCCCATGCATATACATGTGAGGAAAGAGCCCATAGAAATGACTGAGAGAAGGGATAACAGAGCACAAGAAAAGCAGACATTAGGTCGAGGGTAAGATCAAAACCATTCATATCAGAGCAGTGTTAGGCCAACTTTAAGTGATTCTGAAAATCCCACCACTGACTTTTTTTTTTTTCTTTTTCTTTTTTCCTGGAATCTAGAGAGACTCAATCCACCGAGCAGATTTTTAACCACCAAAATGACTAATTGACCATTTGACTGAGGTCCAGATATAAACTGGAGCATCTCTGTTACCTACGGGTGGCTGTCTTTCAAAAATTGTAGGCTGAATTTACCTCTGTGCTGCCAGCGTCAGGAGAAATGCCCAGGGCTACCTGGTGCATCAGATGGATGCATGGCATAAAGTTATCCTTCCAGGCCAGCTCAGAAGTGCGTCTCCTGAGTGGTGCATCAGGGACTGTACTGCTGTTTCTGCCTTGTGGCTCCAGACTTGTCAAGGTGTCAGTGACACCAGTGAAAATAAAAACATGTTTTCTGACGCTATAAAAAACAAAGCAAAAGAGCAGAAATTTGAAGCTTCTCAAACCATGAGGAGAAACGGAAAAATTCTCAGCTTTTAGATACTGGGCTTTTGTGATACAAGCCCACTCTGCTGTAACTGGTGTGTTTATACACATGCCAGTCTTGAACTAAATTATACCCAACATTATATATTGGTGCTGGGTGATTTTCCAAGCATTTGTTTTGCACCCATTTTTAGTATTAGGGTCCAACTGAGACTTAGACTGAAGCCCAGTCTTTTGCTAGTCTGACTTTCACTGAAATTTAGGGAGTGTCATAAAGGCTATCTACCAGGAAGGAACACGAGAGAAAGATTGTGACCACATTTATGATTCTCCTTGTCACATAGTCATAGTATTTTTGGGGGCACTTACAGACAGTTTACTCCCAGATGTTAACAGTGCCACAGGCAGGTGTACTGTTTTTTAATAATACCTTTCCCAAATGTCAGTCCCAGTATTGGAAAGGAGTACTGAGATTAGCCAGTAGCATCCTTTTAACAAAGTAGAACTGCCATTAGGCAGTAGGCATACGTCCAGCTTACCAGCACTTTGACTCATGGCTCCCTCAAGCCTTTCAGCCAATTAAGGAAGATGTAAAAGGCTAATCAACTCTAATTTGTGATCTTGTTTAATGTCAGGAAAAAAATTTATTTCTCTTTTTTTTTTTTTCTTCAACAGCAGAATATGGACTTTCCAGAAGAATAAAAGACATGACTTGCTAGCATACTGGACCTGTATGACATTTCCAAGAAAACATAGTCTGCATGTTGAGCGAGAATGATCCTGGCAGCTAGTGCACACAATTCAGCAGCAGTCATCATCCAAGAGTAGGCAGGGCAGCTGTGTCCTGCGGTCTTGCAGTTGGCTTGCTGCCACACTCACTCCTTTCCAAAGAGATAAAAGCATACACTAATGCTTCTGCCATCCTCTCTATCTATATCCAATACTGCCCCCCCCCTACTTTTTCTTATAATTTAGTTATATAGACATGCTGGTATTTTATATACACATACACACACATACCATTTTATGGAGGCATTCATTAGCCTGTAATTGAAAGCCGTCTAAAAACAGCCAACTGACCCTATTTTGAACCTCCCATTTCGGCTATGGCATAACAAAACTGCRTGCTTTACTAATCTATGCTACTTTACACCTTCCGACCAGGTTTGGCAATGCCTTTTGAATGCTTTTCTGAACATTATTTTCTCTCTTGCAACCTTCATCTGTACCCATTCCTTAGGTTTACGACCAGGCTGCTGGGTACCTCCCTGTTTTTTGACAAGCTGCAGTAATAGCAAAAAATTTCAAACCTCTGACTTGAAAATTAAATGTCTGCCCACAAAGTTGCTGGTAGGGAGAGCTGGTGACAGAGAACCCCAGGGTATGAATGAAAGCAGCCTTTTATTGTGACAATTGAAGATTCCAGCCTATCAATTRCATTGACCCTAACAACAAAGCACCTTCAGGTAACAGGAGTAGGTAACAGCAGCAATACCGTAATCTTACCCCATCTGATGTTGTTGTAACAGTTTATATAAATGATCAATTAAAAAAAAAAAAAAGATACATTAACTTCTTTATCCAAAGTAGTTTTGCTTTCTTCCTTCCCCTTGCCCGCCCCTCCACCACCACCAATTTCCCATGAAGACAGCAGGTACATGGCACCCTTTGTTAACAACAGGACATTTTTATCAGTTGATTGGAGCCTTTGCACTAGATATAAATACCAGCCTTGGGAGAGGAGAACACTTCTTGAAGGGTGCTGTGTTCTTTAGCTGCACCCACTGGAACTGGTGGGAGGCTTCAGCTACCTGCACTGGCTGCTTACCACGGGGCTTGAATGCTGTAAATCTTTGTGGTAGGAGGCTAACTCAGGAGAGGCACAGATCACAACCAATTTATTAGAACACTTATTTAATAATTAAACTTTTATTATTAACAGCAGATAAGTATTGACATGGTTCATTCAATTATTTTCTCACACAAACTTATAGGTATGCAACTCGGCTCTTTACCGAGAAGGGGGGGGTTATACTGACTTGCTAATGACTCCTTGGTAGGTGGTGATAAAGTCCCTCAAAGGTTCTTTGTTTCAGATGTATGTATAATCCTGTAGGATTGGATGTGGCCTGAGTTATGYAACCTGTTGTTGGTGTTACTGTGTGCTGGTGGCCTTGGACAGACACTTCGTGTCCTGAATTTAACAGTTCTTGCAGATTCAGCAGAGCCACTAGGCTCCAGAGCTTATCAGTTCTCATGAGACATTCAGGCAGTACCTCTTGGCAAATACTTTTGCTCTCTTTGGCCTGCTATTTTCTGACAAATAGTTCTCCATCCACACCCATAGGTACTTGTGGGGCCCGCTCACAACAGCTCACACAGAACAGGCATTTGTGGCATGTCTAAATCAACATACACTTTTGAGAACACACTGTGCAATACTCCCACTTAGTGTATATTATTAAAAAGCTTTCACAGTTTTTCCAAAGCTTCCTAGCATATTCACCTTCAGACACTTAAATACCCTAAAAACCAAGGATAACCACCAATAAGAAGCGAGATCTGCAACACTAGGTTGCATCAATTTCCTCCTCAACAGTCCTTCTCAGTGCTCAGTGCTCTATATAACGACCTCCGCATATTATGCTGGACAAAGTTTTAATAATAACAACGAATCCCAAGTATTTTGTTGAGTTCCTYAGAAGCGATGCTATCATTTACGTATCTAATCTTAAAACACATCTAATCTTATTATTAACAAAGACTAGATACTTTCATGTATCTTCTTTACTAACTATATGCAAGGTGTTGACAACACATTTCGTATCAGAAAATAACTGCACTGTGATAGAAGTTCTGTACTCTGAGACTTGCACTGAAGGTCTCTGTATTGGTCACTTTATGTCCTGCTGAAGATGAAGATTGTAGTTTTGAAAAGATGATGATGATTTCCACATTCTSCAAGTCTACTTGTAAGGATTATGTGTGATGCAGTTTACTTCTTGACACTCACTTCTTCATTCTCTGTTCAGTATTCTCACATTGTGCTGTACTCCTTCACAAAAACTGTCAAACAGCACAGCTGGAGTTAATAAACTGAGGAAGGATGCCCATTACCAGTTACAGACATCCCTGTTGTTTGATGCTTTCAGTATTTCATTATCTCTGCATCAGCACTGGTAGTCCTGCAACTGAAAAGCCATCAAAATAACACAGYTTGAAATGATAAATGAAAGTAACAGAACAACTGCAGCACAGAGCATGCAATTCTGTGGGCTTTTCTATGTGAACAGAGATTTGTATCTGTGCTGTGGCAGTCTTATGCTACCACACAAAAGGTTTATCCAGATGTGTTTGTTGGTTTAAAGCAGCCGGACTCATTTCACATAGACAATTTTCTGTAAATGCTAGGAAACCTAAGAAATTACATTTGATTGTTCTTCCTCAGAAATAGATTTTAGAAAGATACAAGATTTCATTTTTTCCTTTTCATTAAGGAAAGAGAGGAAAATACAACAAGGTCCAGGAAAAGTCCATATCAACCACAAATAATCTTGCTGCAAAATGATTGTCACTTAATTGGAACTAGTCAAATTWATTAGTACATTCATTCCTGAACTGAGGTTAGGTATGTGACTCGGGAAGGTACCAAATTCTCAATGAAGAGTTAACATAATGGATCAGAATTCTTTGACCCAGTTTAACAATTAGCTGGAGGTGACATGATGTGAAATTTAAATGTACACTCCAGAGCAGGGAGTTCTTTCATCCTTTTCACAGAATTTCACAGAAATCCTTTCATCCTTAATAAACATGGCTAAATTCAAAACTGGAATGTATATTTCATTTTATTGTTGTAAATGTTATCTGCTTAGTGCCAACAACATATTTCCAGCAACTGAAAGTGTATTGCTCTCACCATTTGTCAGATCTGCAATGTATTCTTATAGCTGCTGTATATAATTAAACATGTAAAGCAGAAAACTGAAATTGATAATTAGCCCTCAAAATTTTGAAGTAGTGTCTGGGAATTAAGCCACACAGTTCCCATTATAGTCCAGAGAAATCACACAGCTAAAATTCTTTCACTACTTAGGAGATCAGGAGCCAGCTTCTAAAGTATTCTTATTCATGGGAGAGTAACTTACACTTTCTGATTACATATGGATCAATGTCTTTTCATTATGTATTTTTGCGTTTCAATTTGTATGTTTTTCTAAGAAATTAAAAGTTATTTATTGTGATTTCAGGTGTTCAACCTTGAAGAGATTATTCATCACAGCTCTTTACTGATAAACAGCAAAAAAAAAATCAAAACTCACTTTAAAATAAATGCAAAGTGAAAAACCGGCAAACAGACAAAAATCCCAAACCAGAGAACTCATGGTTCTGGTTTTTAAAAAAATTACCCCTTTATTAGTATAGGAAAACATTCTCTTTTGGGGTATTTTATTAATGTGTATGCTATCAAGTGCAGCTAATAAGATGGTTTTCTAGTTTTAGACTCTTGTTGACACAGAGAGTAGGGAATTTCAGGGATTCTTAGAGCTATATGAAGTCTCAGCTTGCTTTGACATTTGTTGAGCAGTCTCATACATTTCCACTGCAGAGAATGTAACTATAATTTAAGGGGGGGAGGGGGGGAAGGGAGAGAGGGGGGAGAACATTTTTTAGTCTCACAATTTTGCATTTAGGTACATGCAGTATGTATTCCGGACCTAGCTAAAAATTGACTCCTATGATTGTTTTCTAGTTTTCTTTCCCTAACAGGTCTTCGCCCATATGTATATAATATACATGGCATATGATAACTCAGGAAATATGCATAAGCCTAAGTGTACAGACATGGTTATGTTTCCACCTGAATTTAACATTTATTTTTTTTTTAAATAGGGGAAAAGAAGCCTCAGTAGTTAGATATTAACTAGTTTGATACTGAAATACTATTCAGAAACTTYGAGAACACTTGGGATGAATGTAAGTTAAAAGCAACCCTTTGCCTTCCTGGTCAAATATGTGGGAACAAATTAGTTATATAGTTCCGTACACTTTTATTCATATTTTATTTGTCTGCTCAGATATTGAGCATATATTTGAAAATCTTGGTTTTCAGTAAAGGTTCTATCAACATTTCAGTGTTAACAGATGGGTGTTTTTTTAAGGAAAAAAAAAAAAAGAAGAAAGAAGAAAGAAAGAAAAAGCAAGATTTTTTTAGCCCATAGTCAGAGTTCCAGAAACAGAAGAAAATTATGCCCTTACTCACACTGGTAAATATTTCCTTACCATTGACAAATAGCTGRTTTTTGAACACATCCTTTTATACTATATAGACCTCAGGTTTCCCTACTCGCAAATTCAATGAACTGACTTGTGTGAGACTGACTGCAAGCTGCACACAGACACCTTTTTTTTTTTCCTTTTCGCAAAGTTAATTTGAGGTAATTATTTTTCTTGTACCTGAACTGATTGCTGAAATACATTTTCACGCCCTACTCCACCCCCAGTCACTTTTTTTGTTAATCCCCTGCAGGTATTTAGAATTAGCTTTCATGTTGTGCCTTAGTCCTACTTTCCCCAGGCTTTGCAAATTCTTTTTTCTTAATAAACTTTTTTTATCATTTTTGTTATCCTCTTTTTTGGATTCTTTCCAATTCAGCAAAATCTTTTTTGTATTATGGAGCCCAAAACAGTGTAAAGCACTCAAATATGGTCTCACCAATTCTGCACTGAGATAAAAAATTAATTACCTGCCCCCCTCCTCCTGACCTAATTCTTCTCATTATACTGTACATGCTCAATATGTTATTTGGTGTTTTGCAGCACATCACTCTGTATTCTTGTGCAGAGTATATGGTTTTCTCTGAGCCTGGTCTTTTCCTGTAGCCATGGAAACTTCCAAACTAGTCTTTCTCCATGTTACACATTAGGCTCTTTCACACCTCACATTTAACATGGTCAAAGGTCAATTTTGTTGTATTTAGACCCTGATCATAGAAGGGTGCATTGGGGTCTTCTTCCCTGTAGTCTAAGGTTAGAATAGACAGAAAAATGATGGTGTAGTTGGATGCAGCAAATTCTTCCGATTCTATAGTTGTACGGAAAATGCAGATATCTCTTTTCTGTTGGAGCACATTACTAGGACTATTGTGGAGAAGAATGATCTGTGCTTTCCTAAGAAGTGGGACTGTAAAGTAATTTTTTTATTTCAATGTCTATACTGGGCTATGCTCTCCTCCTAAGCTTTATATATCATGCCATCAGATCAAGCCTTGTTTTCCTGAGTTCTGGTAATTATTCACACTTCTTCACCTACTCTTTTATTTTATTTTATCTTTATGGAAACAAGATGATTTGTTACAGAGATTCCCTTTAACCATATGGATCATGTCAACTTGGTCATGAAAGCTGAAAGAATGGCACTGTACTGAGGGAACATGAGTATCCTTCTTTCTTCCTTTACCAGTTAGTCAGACATACCTTAAGCAGCAGTGTAAATGCTTTCTATTCTCATGCTGTTACTCATACAGCCTCCAGAACCTTAACCAATGTACAAAGATTTTATCACAGCATTGTGCAGCAGATGAAAYCCTATGTTTGCACACTTAAAGGAAAAATCAAGTGTTTGGCTTAGTAACAATTATGAACTTCACCCAATGACTTGACTCATTTATAGAGTCAGGTATGAGGAAACATGATTAAAATATTCTTACATAGCTCTATCCATCACTCTCTTACTATCTCTAGTTAATATATTCTATTCACATGTGTTAGCCGTGTAAAAGTGTCTAAATAGATAGACAGATTTAGTTTGGGACAGGAAAATAAAGCCAAAAGGTATCACACTTTATAGCACAGAACTTGTTGACTAAAAAGCAGTTTATTGTACAACTTCATAGTGATTCCTAAGCAAACTGCAAAGTATGCCTGATGAATAGCATCACAGAAATGCTATTCATTTCTGTGAATGATGGGATCATTAACCTGTAAAAGGTGCATAGCCACATCATTCCATAAGACCTGACAAATTTCCAGTGACGAGCACTGCAGACAGGTACTTGCTAACCCAGGAGTCATCAGAGCCTACTAATTTTATTATTAGTTCAGTTTTACATTGATGCTGTTGCTCTTGACCTTACAGTCATATCTCAAGTAACACAGGCCTCTAAAATTTTGGGTGAGTAGCCTCAGCTCTAGGTTGTCTAGGCTTTCTTGCTCTTTAGTCAACAGAAAGAGAGAAGCATCTCCCAAGGGGCAACGCATTWTTTCATAGACTCTTACACTATTGTTGATGAACTATTTCTGAGAAGTAACTCTTTGTCTGATGATTTAAGAGGAAGCCTAGATAGACTAATTTGAACCAGATTCCTAACTTTTAGAGAGTGAAGGGGGATGTGCGATGAGTGACACTGAAAGTCACTCCAGGGAGCAGTGTGCTGTGACACTGGCATTTTGCTAGCTGACAAAAGACCACTAAAGCTATGCAAACAATTGTATGAATTGGCCTCGTTTGGGTGTTGGTTGAGCTGTGTTAACAATGTGACTGTTACCAATTATGGAAATGAATCTGAGTAGTTGATGACCCTGGCAGAGCTGCTGATGACCTCTGCTGAGTACTGATTAGTTAGCAGACAGACACCAACATGCAAGCTCATGGCTGAAGATCAGTTCATTATGCTAGTGTCAGCCTCTCTGGACACAGCTAATAAGTGTGTCACTGATGAAGCTAGAGACATTGAAACACACCTGCTTTAGTATCCTGATCAATGGAGCGCTCTTATTCACATCAGTTTTCTTCTGACGTGGTACTTTGTTACTTTGAAAGTTTAGCACCAGTGGACAGTGATATTACTTCTTGCCTGTAATGAAGCACTAAGTTGGGATGATGTTTCTGTGAGTGCACCCTCAATACAGAATGGAGTATTTGCACAGATTTAGACTGGTAGCTGACAGTCCTTGACTGCTTTAATTTCAGACACACTACTTTCMATTGAAATGCCACACGTCTTTATTTATTTATTACTTCGGACCACTAGAAGTAGAAGCAGAAATTCTTCAAACAGATTCCTGAAGCAATTTATTTCTTTGTAGATGAAAAATTCTGTCCCTTTTTGTTAGGAGGTGAGTATATGTAGAAGAATTTAGACGTATTTGAAAGCAACAGAAATAATGAAGCTAAGAACACACACTATTTTTTGATGTTGTTGACTGGTCTTGTGATACTGTTACTACTGTTTTAGGTTTTTAGCTCATCTGTGATAAAGTTCTCTGATAAGGATACCTGCAAGATAACAACTATAACTTATTCTTCATAAAACATCTGGCAAAATGATGAATTAATGGATACACACAGACATAAGGTCAASCTCTTGAATTGTCCTGGAAATAAACTGGAATAGGAAAGAGTTTAGCATTCAACTCCTATAATCCCAAAGCTTTTGTAACTGAAACAGAGACATAGAGCCCAAATCTCCAAAAATTATTCAGAATTTGGCATTCACAGAAGTTAAAATGCCTCCCAGCTTCCAGTTTGGGARTATCTTTCTGATTATAGAGATTATAGACACAAGTGAAATATGTAGGAATAATAATATACATATATAAATGTATATGTGAAATAAACTTTATGAGGCAGAATCATTACTAATCACTGTTTAGTCTTTTCACTGTGAGAAGTTATGCCAATAGCAGTGAGTTTTTCAGACTCTTTGTGAATTCCAGTACCCCCCCCTTTAATCTTTCAAGTAGTCTCAGGAGGAAGATATTTAGCCCAATTTCTCTTAGGCTATAAAGGATTACGGAATCATAAAATCTAAAATTGTGAAAGATATACTGTGTCATTAGTCCAACTCTCTGCCAGCACAGAATACGCCTCCATATTACATTTACAATCTTTTCTCCACACTTGGCTTTAGTTTGACAAACTTATCTGAGGAAATTATTTTATTATTTTATTGATTTGATCAGTAATTTTCAGTAAGACTTCTCCTTCTCCTTTTTATATGACCCTGCTTGGCRTTGCTCCCTTAAATATTCATAGACCTGTCATTATAACCCTTTCTAACTTTTATTTGGCCAATATGATGTATATTTAACTCTTTTAATCTTTTTTTCAGAACTTAGTACTCGAAGTTCTCCAATCAATGACCATATTGTAAATCTCTCCTTCCTTCTGGTCAGACAAGAAATTTAGTCAGAAACTATCTGGAGTGAAAACACTGTTTCACATCCTTCCCTGTTCAAATCTGGTATAACAGACAGCAGACTCTGTTTCCTGCAGTGTGACAGAAACAAATAAAAAATGTTCTGTATGATATCTGGGTGATGATATTCAAAGTTATGTTCCTCAAAAGGAAAGTTACTCCACCTTACGTAAATTACTCAGCTCTACTTTTGTTATCTTCTTCTGATGTGTTCATGAAGGTGCTAAATAAGGTTTGAACAGCATTGGGTTTTGCAGCTCATTAGTAACACTATTGTCCAAAGTACAAAAGTCTAATCAGAGATCAATCCTAACCAAAGATAAAGCTGTTAATTTTTATTCTTAATCTTTTTTTATTTCAAGCTCTCATTCTACGCACTGCTATACATACCACATTTCTTGTGATTTCTTGAAAAATATTTCAAATTCACCCTTGATTTAATATGTTAGAACTTTACTGAAGTCAGAGGAATTAAGCAGTGTCTATTTTTTCCACTGCATTAACCCTACCTTCTGTAGCAAATTGTTGAAATTTCTCTGATAGCAGGTTAATTTAATATGATTTCTTGCTTATGAACTTTTGCTGCCTGTAATTTTCCTCAAGGTGCTAAAGGATTTATTGAAGTATTTCTCTGACCTCATACCTAGTACTTGCTTAARAGACTTGTAAAAATTAATTCTATAAATGGCCCAATCTACTCCCTAAATTCTCAAAGATGAGATTTAATAGTTCTTATTCTGCTGCTATCTTAGTAAGTCTATTTATACAATTTGGCCATGTTAATTGCTTCATGTATATAACATTTAAAAGATACATCCTTTGCCATGACTGTATGTTTTACAAATTTTTCTATATGCTCTGGATTCACTATCAACCACTAATAGTTTTACCTTCCTTCTCAGAAAAAATGACATATGAAATACATTTAAAAAACAAAGTGTCATACTCAAAACTCCTGCTAGCAACAATCCATCTGCTTATAGACTACTGAACAGATAGTGTGGAAGTCCAGTGTCAGAGACTATACATTAAACTTCAATTTACTGGAAACTAAACAAGGAGAGAGAAAAAAAAATCAATGTTTAATATTTAGACACTAAAAAAATTCCACTTGTTCTGAGACCCAGCCAAAGGGAATCACTAGGTATGTTGATCATCCTCTGCTTCCCCACCAAGTTTTACAGGCAATAGGGTTTTATACAAAATTCTATTCAATAAMTGTACACAGGAAAAAAGTATACAGAAATAAAACAAAAGCAATGTAATAAGGATTCAATTTTAACTTAAGTTATAATGTAGTTAATATCTGAGGTAACATAATAAAGCAAGAATATTTTAGAGACASTATACTTAAATTCAATTATAGCTTTCAAACTTGTTTTATTTTGTTTCTGAGTTTTTCTTCCCTTCTGTGTGTCAATTTGATCACAGCTGTAAACACAAATATCACAGTTAGATTCTACTGCTTMAGAACACTGTAATAAAATGTTGTGGAATTAAGATGGTCATAAATAGCAGTAAAAGATATCGATACAAGGCTTTACAATTCAAAATGTCTGTCAGGGTGCTGTATGGCTCTTCTTAGTATGGTATTTGAACACCTCAGACATGTGGTGCTTTATCAGCTCCTATAAAAGATTCCTAAAGAAACCCTCAAGGGAGAGAATGCCTACAGTATGAAAATGCTTTACAGACTCAGGTTCCCGGCCCCTGCCTGTCAGCATCATTAATAGCACCAATTTTCAGCTGAACTGAGAAATGCAAAATGCAATTAATCCTTTCCTTCACATTAAATGAATAGTTTATGCATGCACAAATTTCCTTTAAACTTTCAAGCCAGTGATGATGAGCAAATACCATTTTATCTTTAGGATTTGACTTATAGCCAAAAATGTAAAGGAGTTCAAAATCAAACAGAATCAAAATCCTTCATTCCATCCATGTCACCCTGTATTATTCCCCCAGTCAGTATTTCAAATGTGAGCCATATCCAGTTTGAAGAGCCATATTGTGTTAAGTTACTGTATGTAACACAATATGAACAGTGTAATAGGCATGAAGCATCAAAGAAATAGTACATTTGCTGAAAGTTGATGTAATTTTCATTTGATGATAAGAAGTGCRATGAATTTTAACCTGTTAGTATGAGGCTTATTGATATTTTCAGGTTATTAATGCTCTGAAAAATGAATTACATTGTTATGTGCATTTGAGTACAATTATAATGTGCTTCAGCTCCAGTGGGAATGATGAAACTTCCTAAAAATAATCATGTAATTTCCTTTTCTTCCTGCACCGTCCCTTTCCTGTCARTGTGCCATTATGCTACAAGAACTTCAAGTACTTGAGCTCAATATAAGCAGAAACAAATTAATGAAACTTTACCACAGTGTGGGATTTGAACCTATTTATTATGGGCCCACTGAATTATTAAGCAACTCATCTATCTAGTATCTGGGAAAGGACCTTTTGATTAAAAACTCTGTTGAAAGGTGGTTTTAGTAAACTTTAAGTCATGAAAACTTACTGAGTGAAGTACTTAGGTGATTTACAATTATAAATCTGTTTTACATTTGTATATATGTATTATGTCTAAATCATCAAAGTAATTTAAATATATTTATACCTATTATGTGGATATGAGTGTATGTAACACATGAATGTATAGGTTTGTGTGTGTTTTTATAGGCACATGTAATACACACACACACATATATATGCAGAAAAGAGAGGGAGAAAGATGAGATGACTAGTAATACGGCCATGGTTTTACTAACCTGATGTGGATGGATATTGCTAAGGCAGATTGTATCCAACCCTTCAGCAAACTGATAAGTAGGAACAATACGTCYTATCTAGAAAATTTTCCGTGAGGGTGGGCATATACACTGGTARATAGTTGGGAAGAAAATAATGAACTCCTGCATTTGTTTCCAAGTAGCCATTGAGCAACACCAGTGGAAATGAACTCTAATGAATCTGTGTTGATGCTCATATCACCTTTAGGTAGTCTTGACTACACTTAACTAGCCGAGGAGTATACCCAACAACTGATAAAAGCCTAACCTCATTTAGCAACATTTAAGTTTGTAGTGTCACCAACATTCAAAGTAATTTTGGTGTCTTGGCTAAAAGCCTATAAAAACAAGACTCATTTCACTCTAGCAAGGCAGGGATGGGATTTCCAGAAAACAGACTTCTATTCAGTACCTATAGGACAGAAATTATACTCATGAGCAAAGACACTGTCTGCATAACTCTGCTGGTGATGTATTTTCTACCGAGTAAATTTAACTGACCTCTGTCAATATATCTCACTGTCACAGAGTTCTGCAAGACATATTTAGACCTCAGAATGGCATATATGCTTTTTCTCTCTCCCTCTCTCACTCTCCCTGTCTTACTGCCATGCATAGTTTGAGCATTCTTCTCTAAAATTGAGCTGAAAGCAGGGACTCACATCCATGCAGCCCAAACACTCCTACTATGTTAGACAAACACCTGGCAAAGGCAACTTAATCTAGTGCTAACTGGAGTAATTCATCTTTGGAGTCAGCTGAGTCATTGTGAGGAACATATTTAATGCCGCTGTCTGCCCTGCAGCAGTTACATCTTTATTTCTGGGTACAATTCACTATGTTGTTTRTCCTGGATACAGCCTCAAGTCATCTAAGACTCTCAGATCAGAAACAGAGCTAGTATTGAACTCTCTAGGACAGAAAGATTTTTTCAGTACAGGACTATGGTTTCTATACAACCTATTTCACTGTGTTTTGAAAGGTTGTGTGAAATGGACTCATTAGAGGAACCTGAATTTGGCATTTTTTGATAGCTCCACAGCCAGCTTAAATCAACCTAAACCAGGCAACCATTAGAAAGGATATTTCTGTCCATAATTACCTTCACCTACTTACCAGAGCTTCCTTGTTATTCCTYTGCATTAGCTTTACTTATTTTAAGCTATGGTATGAATCATATATAAAAAAAAAAATCTAGGCTATATGACCACTCTAGCTGTCAAAAACTGGAAAGGCAACATGCATATAGGTATGAGAAGAAAAATTGACCTAAGCGCACATCTTTCATTAAGCATAATCCAGTTCAGAAGGGGGCCATCATGATCTTCTATTCATATTTTTCTCAGTGCCTGCTTRGTACCAGATATAACATGTAAGTAGCTGCAAAATGAGCTAGATCAGAAAGGTGAACCAAACAGACACAAAGAATTAAGAAGGGCAGGATCATACGAGGAGGGATGACAGGAAGGAGAGCAAAACCACCTGTGTTAGTAGCAGTCCTCAATTAGATTATATTAAACATAACACAGAACGTCCCCCTTTGATCAGTCTGACATGATTGTGAAGCCTCAGGGCTAAAAGTTTGATTATGTCTTGATTCAAAGCTTCTTTGAATTAAAGTCAGCTGTGAAGACAGTAGTTCTAATGGATTTAATTTATTTCCTATTAACACAATTTGCAGTGAGCACCAATGGAAAATGTCATTCAAGTTATCAGTGACACACATAGTCTCAGGTAATAGCAAGCAACAGACGCATTAGAGAAAGGTGCTGAAGATAGAGGTGGAATGAATGTCTTCTGATCACTGTTTCCTGAAAGTCCTGACTTGGWCTGTGTTGTTCAGTATAGCCTTAAGTATTAAGCATGAGATTTTTTTCCAGCATTTTTCTGGCCACTGAGATGTGGTGATGGTGAGTTTTAACATCCAATTTGAATTTACTGCTTTATAATTCAAACAAATGTCTCCTATTTCTGAAGAATAGGACATAGAGAACAGGTATTCCTGATCACCTGTTTTTTACTGCTCAGGGTTTTGTTAATGCTTTTACCATATCAAMTATTATGTACCTCCTTCCTAACATAAAAGTTCCAGGTTTTTCCCCATCCTACTCATATGAGAGATTGTCCTGGACTCCACTTTCATCATTCATCAAGTATGAAATACTTTTCTCAAAATGGGATAAACAGTGTTACCCAAAGTATTCAGGATCAAAATATAGCACTGACTTTCTTGAAGGGATTACATTGTTTCCTTAAGTACTGAGTCTTCCTTATGAATCATAAGGATTTAAAGTATTTTTAAATGTAAATGCAGATTAAGCAAAGTTCTTTATTGAAGCATCTACAGGATAAACTCATCCATTTCCAGTAAAGATCTCTCCATAGACTTCATTGCATTTCAGATTTGGATTTTTGTTGGCAGGCAAACAATTCATAATATCTGGTAAAATTCTGTAGTAATGATTGCCAGTGTTGAGAGTTTAACTCTAAAGTTAAAGTCATTTTTTATAATAGAAATCACATTCAATATAGACAGCAAAGGCTTCAAACAAGCTATTGAATGTAGCTAGAAAAAATGTTTCAAATTATGTAGTATATACACCATGTAATACATGGAAATTATATGCATTCTTCCAGTGCTGGATGTAAAATYAATCCTTTTGTCAAGTACTCCTATTGTAGACTGCCATGTTGGAGACCTACATTCAAACAAAGGACTCGGAGGGTTGGGCACTTAGCTTCCAGGGAGAGGAGCCTTCTGACGTTCAATAACTCTCCTCAGCTGCAGACGACAAATGCGCTACTGTAGGTAAGACATTTCAGACAAGCTTTTGAAAGCCCTTTTGATAAAGTCTCTCGTCTGAGGTTAATGACAATACCTAAGGTGTGGGAGTCATGTAATAGGCGTAAATCTGACTTGGAAAATTAAAAACAAAGAGCAGGAAACAAAGAAAAAAGTAGTACTAGTTTGAAGAGAATGGCATTATAGTCAGAAGGAGTAAATAATGAGGAACAATGCATTATGATACATGAGGACTTAGATGATATAAATACTAAAAGATGAAAGCTAGTTCAAAGCGGCTAAATAGAGAGCAGTGACAGGTTCCTAGGGAAAAAAAGGATATCAAACAATTGGGTGTGTCATTAAATATAAGAAATCAAAAGGTAAAAAGAGTCTAAAAGATAATTCTGTGTGCAGCATTAAATATGAATGATAAATAATAAGATGAGAAAAGAAAAAACTATGTCTAACATTAAAAACAAAGGAACATTACC
This sequence comes from Oceanodroma leucorhoa, assembly GCA_030449065.1. Classification (NCBI taxonomy): domain Eukaryota; kingdom Metazoa; phylum Chordata; class Aves; order Procellariiformes; genus Oceanodroma; species Oceanodroma leucorhoa. The sequence continues at coordinate 101,191 of JASVER010000122.1, read as the reverse complement.
AACTATGCCTAAGTAGGGCAAAAAGGAGTTGGGCACAATTTATTAGTATAAACAAAATCTAGAAGAAACAGACTAACTAAGAAGTGAACAAAGGAAAAAGAATCCACTTTCAGTTAAAAAATCTAGAGGGTTATTCACTCTTAGGAGATAGGAGTGCAACAAAGATATATACTTCTCATTGTACAATTAGAAGCTCTGCTAGGCTGTAGCTTCTGTTCACTGKACCAATGGCTCAGCTAAACTATCACTCCTGTGAGCTCAAACATCATGCCTAGAGCTTGCTTTGCCCATGTACTTGTTTAGAGGAGACATTTGAGGCCCATATGATGATTCTGTAAGAAAAGCCAAAGCAAAAGAGACTGCAAAAATACTTGAGGCACCAAAAGTTACAGGTTAGAAGCACCCCAAAATCTCACAATGGGATCTCACATATACTTGTGAAAATCTGGACCATAAGCGACACTAGCAGAATTCTTAGCACTATGAGTTCTAATGGATGAAGTCCATTAATAGTAAACCCCATCAGTGTTAAATCCCACTGCTCTTGTTATTCTTAATTTTGACATAACAACATTAAGAAATTGACATTTCATTTTTTTCTCTTCTTCAACACGGATAGTCTACTCTTTCATTAAGAGAATGACCCTGTCATAGCTGGAGTTCCTAGGTTCTTCTTTTTTATGATTTTGAGCCTATGTGAGTTTGTCCATGACAAATTTTTCCTGGCATATAATTTATGATATTACCATAAAAAATTCACTTGGGACTTAATTTTGACTTAAATAGTGGGTAATTAAGAAAATCAGTGGGTTGGTTTTTTTTTTTAATTAAAATGTTGGAACTTTTATTGCTTTTCTCTCTCTAAATTAGAAATACAGAGCACATATTAAAAATTTAAGCATTAAGAAGTGAAGAAATTCTGGCTGGAGTAACTGTAGTAACTGCTGACTGTAGTAACTCTTAGGAAAATGCTAACTGTATGAAATACTACTATCTCCCTCTCTAGCCTCTCCTTCAGTGCATTTTTATATACCACTTACTAAAGGGACAGTGCAGCTGAGAAACTGATTTGTTCCATTTTCTGGAGGCAGGAGGGTTCACTGCAGCTTTAGTTCGGTGCTTTAGTTCAGTGCAGCAAGCTCTGTGAGACTGCTGGTGGCCATCTTTTAGCATCCTTGGTCCAGGTTACTGTGCAAAGTTAAGCTGCACTATGCCTATATTGATAATTCAGTCTAGCTTGGCAAGATTTTCATGGGTGTAATGCAAGGCACACTGGTAACTCCAGGATTATATCTTGCCCCAGTCAAGAGTGTGGGAGTATTATAAATTCCAACAAAACAGAACTTATGAATTGCTTATAGCAGGCAAAGCAATATGCTTCTCTCTAGACAAAAGAAAAGCAGAACTATTTCTTTTAACTTAAAAAGTAAACAAAGTTCCCTCCACCTCACCCCCTCCCAAAAATAGCCTGTCAGACTTCTTTAACTGCTAAAACTGAAATTTCCAATGCTAAAGAATTAAGAATTAGCATTGTTTGGGGTAGGCCTGGGGAGATTGCTTTTGATTTGTCTTTTTTTTAAATCTGAAAAGCCTGTAAATCAATAAAAACAAATCTGCCATACAAATGTTTAATAACCTCACTAAAGGCCAGCCCTCACTAAGTCAAAGTATTGAAGTTAGAAAAAGCCTTGTATGTAGGTGAGAGAAGCAGGCAAAATGTCTTGCACAGACACAAGGGAAGGATAAAGAAAGAATAGCAAGCTGCTAAAGTGGTTGTGAATACTGTCTTGACAACACCTCCATCTTCCAAGAGTAGATGTAGATGAAGGAGAATGGTGGTTTGTCACCAGTTCCGTCTTGGATTAGCTTGGATCACCCAATTTTATACTGCTCCCTGATACAGTGGAGGTATAGTTTAGTGTGGAAAGGAGACAGAAGCTCTAAGATATATTAAAAATAAGATCTTTTTAAATAAAAGATCATTTTAGCTATGTTCTGTAGTGAATGGGGAGCAGAAGAAGGCAAAGAAGAAAAAGCAGGTGTTCACAAAGCTCTAGGACTGTACTACATCTCTATGTTGTCTTATGCAGTTTAGGCTCTTTTACAGAGCTGTGATCTGTTAAGAGTCCAAAAGAAGGGATCCAACAAGCATACTGCATAACAAGCAACAGCACACTGGACACTTTAGACTCCTGAGAATGAGGGCTTTGTGGGATGAAAACAAAAGAGATGATATGATACCAGAGAGAAAAAAGAGAACATTTTTTTAGCAGATATGGAGCAGAGCCATAGTTGTACATCTGGACTAACTGTACTTATGGATGTGTAGCACAGACCAGAATGCTTTGAAGCCAGGACATCTTTAGTTATCACCAGAACAGATGCTGGAACCTCTGCCTGTATCTATGTTAGTAAATTAAACTGTGCAATGCTGTCTAATTGTTAGCATGGTGCCTGGCACAATTTTTTGTCTTAGTCAGTCAGCATTTTCTATTGAAAGCATATACTTCATTTATGTTATCAAACCATGTTCACAAACCTGTACTACCTGCCATGTCCTTACAGCCAGATTGACCTCATTACTTGCTATGAGACTACAATAACTATGGTTATTGTATCTTGCCTATACAGGTCTCGCAAACCTGAATTTTCTTTGCTTGATCATCTTGGTGGTATAAAATATCAACCCAAATGACGTCTTATATCCCTGGAAAACATTCTGCTATTCTCTTTAGTCATAAAAAAGGCATAGCTGACTCACAGCAATCATCTGTAACAACTCAGTTTGGCAAAAATCTTTTTAATGTCCTGTTTCCTTTAACATTCATGTCTCAAAAGCATAAAGTAAGGTGCTGAAGACCAATACCTGCAGGTGTTTCATTTTACACTTTGTGCTCATACCTTTGCTTTTTGAAATGTGACTGAGCTTCCCAGAAGGGTCAGTTGTAATTCCAGGTCTATATAGACTCCATGAGATCTATTTAAAATCCCTTAAAAAGATAGTATTCACCTGCTTTAAGGGTTCAGTACATTCCAACTCATCTTCATATTTACATGACAATAATTTTATCATTTCAGTAGACTTAAGTGTCATCATTCTTTTTGCTATCTCTCAGCAAAAATGTACTGCTTTCCCTCCTACTCCTTCCAAAATTTTTTAGTCTTTCTGAAATGACACAATCGCTCTACAACCTAAGCAATGCTGTGCTGACTGATTTTTTTAGTCTCTGAGCATACATATTTTCTAATTTTCTACCAATAACACTTGTATTTTGAGAGAAGATGACCTTTTTTTTTTCTTTTTCTCCAGATAATAGGTAAAAGGAACTGATAATGATACACAGTCCTGCCTAATATCTGTTCTAAAGTTAAATCAATCATTACATTCCCTCTGCGTGAACACCAAACCTCTCTCGCTTCAAAGGAGATAATTTTTAATCTGCTAAATCTAGCAGATTCAGATGTAATCATCCAAATGTGATATAACACTTCAGGAAAATCTAAAGAGCCCTAGACCACCTTCATGTTATTCTCAGCCTTTTCTCAGAGATACATATGTAATACCTTGTTCYACTGTTTCTATTTTGTATCTAAGTCCAGTTTATTAATTTGACAGAAAGTTTTATGCAATATGTATAACCTCTTCAGAATGATGCATAACAATGTTTTGACATAACAAGAGGAAATGAGAATGAGCAAAAAGATATCCCCAGATTTTTTAATGAATAAGTATCATGAGGAACTGTACAGGTCTCACACCCTTTTCCAGGTATCAAATCATGTTAAACAGTTCAATTGCATACTCAGAGAAGTGTATATTTCATATTTTCAATTAATTCTGCTTATGAGGTATGCTCTCATAGAAAGTTTTTGTTCTTCACTTCCCTTTCTCCTCAACTAACCCAAACAYGGGAAGAGTTTCACCACAGAATCACAGAATCATAGAATGGCTAAGGTGGAACGTCACATCTGGAGATCGTCTAGTCCAGCTCCCAGCTTAGGACAGGGTCAGCTACAGCAGGTTGATCAGGACTATGTTGAGTTGGGTTTTTAATATCTCCAGGAATGAAGAGTTCACAGCCTTTCTGGGCAACCTGTACCAGTGTCTGATCACTCTCACAGTGTTTTTCTGATGTTTAAATGAAATTTCCTGTATCTTAGTTTGTGCCCATTGCCTCTTGGCCTCTCATGGGCTACACTGAGAGGTCTAGCTTATATTTATACCATCCAAACAGGTATTTATACACACTGATAAGATCCATCCTTTAGCCTTCTCTTCTCCCAGCTGCACAGTCCCAGCTCTCTCAGCCTTTCCTCATATGAAAGAGACTCCCATTCCTTAATCACCTTTGTGGCCCTTTGCTGGACTTGCTCCAGGATGTCCATTTCTTTCTTACAAAGGAGAGCACAGAAATGGAGACAGCACTTCAAATGTGTCTCAGCAGTGCTTAATAGAGGAGAAGGGTGACCTCCCTTGACCAGTTGGTAACCCTCCTACCTGTGCAGCCCAGGAGGCTGTTGGCTTCATTGCTGCAAGGACACATAGGTTAAGATATCTAAAGATATCTCCTGTCCGAATAACCTATCTTACAGATAGGAAACTTAGGATGATATCTTTTAAATATGGTTAGCTATATATAACTAACTGATTTCAATAGGAATTTGGCACTTACATATTTCAGAGAATGTGGACCAGCAGCGCTTGTTTGTTGTCATGCAGGAAGTTACAGCAAAGAAGAAAAAAGAGTCAGATCACCAAAAATCCCTATTCCTAGACTCATCTTCTTACTTTACCAGATATATTTGACATTAATATAATAGATTGCAAGCTACTGACATTATAATAGGTATCTAAAGTTGACATTAATTTAGATGTGCTTTTAATCTTGGTAAATCTGAAAGCAGAGGCATGATTAATTCCAAGTGAAATAAAATACCAAGAAAAACAACACCACTATTTTTCAAGCAAACAGTTTACATACAGAGCTATGCAGCAGCAGGAGCTCTGACTGAGGAAACATACAAAATACAAAAGCTGTCACCTCCTCCAAAATTTTTGTTCAGTCTTGATTTCACAGAAGAAACTACATAAGATTAGGGTAATAATTTCTTTGTTAACTTATAAGAATAACATTTTCAGAAACATTGCTTGTATTAAGAAGCYTGGACTAAAACTGAAAAGTGCCACCACAAAAATATACTGCAGTGAGAAAAATAATTGGCAAATTTTTGTGCTGCATAATCCAAAGGAAGGTACAAATAACATGACAGAAAAAAGGAAGAAATGAAAACCTGTATTGTATTAGCAATGCCTTCTCTATATTAACCACAGTGTAAACATACTAATGAATTTTATGTTTACTAGTAGAAAAGCTCATTGCTAGCATAATTGACGAACCTCAGAAGAGTCATTAATATGATATGGCTACTCTAATGAAGCATTCATACGTCACTCAGAACGGAATTATTTGATACGGAAGCATTCACATGCTGTAGGGAGTTTTGAGGGTTGATTTATTTGTATCTAAATACTCACTGTCTACATGGGCAAGAAATATATATGTAATATATATATTTGCAATAATTGCAGGCAATTTATACCATCACAATTGTTGGCTAAGGGCTTGATCCACTGAGGATTTGACCTTTGACTCCCACTAGAGAGAAGGCAGTTTCCCAATAGAGAATAGGGTGTTGAGATGATGAGAAGCTGCAAGGTCAGGCACAACTCTTGTGTTTGAAAGAGTGATGATTCAGAACAATTTCAGACGTCACAAGCTAGAGGATTACATAACTAAAATAGTATACTGCAATGGCTGACTTTAACTAAAGTCAGAAAATTCAACATTCAACAGTTTTTGTAAATCTACATCCTGTTCAGGGGCCTCAGTTCACTTGGGTGTGCTATTGGAAGTACATAAGTATAAAACAACCATCATATCCTGTTCCTGTGATCATACATGCAATATAATAAAGGGAAAACAGAACCAATAAATTACAAGGAGAATGTGAGAAGCAATGATCAAATAATAGTCGTGAGACCAGATGGGTTTTATAACCTGAACAGTAGTAAAAGAAGGAAAGTAATGGAGGTCCCATTTATATTATTTGCTACCTGTTTTATCTTTCCCTCCCCCCTGGAGGAAGCAGAATCCACCTCACCTCTTCAGTCTCTGGCGGTGGGTGGCAGTGCTGCAGTGCCATGGGAGATGGCAGGACAATGCTTTCAGCCCGCTCTGCTGCTGGCCCTTTTCTACTCCACCATGAATTCAGTCAGCAACGAGCACAACAGTTCTTCTTCTCCTAAAACTTTGTTTTAGGATCTGGGAGCTAATTAGATGGAGGAAGAAGCACTAGGAATACTTGAGTGACAAGAAGATTTCCAATACATGCAGTGGCAAAGCTGAGCTGGAACTACTGATGTTCATTTTCCAGTTGAATGTGCATGTCAATGGCAAGCAGCTGTCTCCCTCTGAGAGACCATATTTTTAAGAGACTACTAAAAACCTTAAATCTGAATCCATTCCTAAGCTATTAATTAGTTTGGTCMAAAATACTAGTCTGTCTTAATTAAGCCAATTCCATACGGATCAAAATAGGTTTGCTAACTGAATTTCAGTCTAAATGGAAGCATTTATGACTAGGTGTACAGTATTAATGAGACCCCTTTAATGAAGGTGGTGATTTTCTCAAAGCTAAAGAAAGGGAAAAGAACAGTACCTACAAAGAATCCTGTATCTTCCTCATTTTTTGTGAAATGGTGTAGTTTTTATGACATTCTTACCAATACAAGCCACTATCATTTACCTATTGTGCTATGATAGCAAAATGGCGGTTTTTAATACCACGCTCGCTCAATCTCTCTCAGAATCATCACTTGACAAACCAAGGATGTAGATATGTAGGATGTTTCCCAATTGCCTGTATTTCTACAGTCAGAACTGGAGACCATGGTATATTACTACTACTAAAAAAACGATTGGCACTTTGACAAAAATCAGTACAAAATAACTATTATCTCTCCAGCAGAAGTGGGGCAGTGAAATGCCACAGAGTTTGCAGGGTGCTGAGTCTCCATCTTTCTGTGTATTTTCTATTGAATAATAGAAAGTTCATGGATATCTTCACAGTACCCATCTAGGGCAAGAGCATAGCCAAAATCCATTTCATTTGGTCACAAATCTTCTGTATAGGATTTACAGTTCTTCTTACAGACTGAGGAGGCTGCGTTAACTCACAGTCTGAACTGRTTCTCTGTCTGCACATTTTCATTACCACAGAGAGAACACAGTTGCACTTATGACTTACCAACTTCTTGTTTTCTTAAGCAAAACTGTTCATTTGAGGAACAGGGAGAAGGAATTGCTACTGTGAAAGGAATATCTTATGTTTGTTAAAGCTTCAAAAATTCAGCTTTGTTTGATTAAAAAATTAATCAAATCACCCCTGACATACTGTTAAAATCCAATACATTTGTGCTATACACCTAATTATTTTGGTAAATCTACTGTTTTAATAAGATACATCCCCTTTTTTTTATGTTGTGTGTAGTTGCAAAAAAATACACGCATTTATAGTGCCAGCATATGTCCTAATTTAAGGTGATCTTATAAGCACAAATTGGAAGCAAGTATAAAAATAAATCTTTTTAACCAAAAGCTATGGACTTATTTGCAAAAAAAAATTCAAAATTACACTGGGAAACCACTGAGAAGCGGGTTTTACATATCCACTATCTTCAGTCCTTGTAGATTTTAGGAAGAACAYGCGTTACACTTTGGGACTGCCTGACCCAAATGATTTTTATCATTGTTCATCCTAGAGGAAATATTCTGATCCACTGCATTAACTRTTAAAATTGCTCACCTACATTGCAGATGACTCCCTATGACAGTATTGCAATACCACAATTTTATGTGATGATACTGGTCATGTCAAACCTGTAAAGGATGCCTTTTTTAAATAGCTGTATGACTTATTTATGCTTTAAACTCTGCAGAATGTTCCCTGTTTCCTAAAGCAAAGGGAAAAGAAAAAAATAATAATAACAAAATGTAATCTCATTATGTCATTCACCAAATTTGGAATCAAAAATCTTTATATTTTGAAAAAAAAAAAGGATTTTGTGATTCATAGTAAAGGAGAAAATCACTAGCTCTGCTAAGAGGAAATAATTTTTGAAACAATTACTGAAAAGAAAATTGAAATTTCACTTGAAATTTCCAGCCAACATGAATGAAACAGAAAGAGAAATTGCAGATGATGTTAAGAGAAGAGAAAGAAAATAGGTCAACGATYATGACTGAAAAGATTTATCTGAAAAGGGACATTTTTCCAAAGAAAAACATATTATAACCTGTCTTCCTATTAAAATGGAAGACAATAAAAAAATACATAAATAAGCAACTATCATAATGGCAGAGAGTATTATAGTATATTAAGGTGATAAAATATCCTCCCTTTTCCTGCTTCTTCAACATGGTTTTGTCTTTTTCATGATAAATGAAGAGAAAGACAGACAAACAGACAATTTTGTTTTACTGTGTCTTGCTGCTGACACTCAAGTGAATGTGTTCCAAAAGAATGTAATTTTTTTTTCAGAGGACAAGCGTATAAAAAGAAGCTGTAAAGGAGAAAAGCAAGGAAATTTACGTTAAAAGAGGATTCCTCTCCACTTTCAGAATATATTGGTTCTTTGTTCATATTCTGTGTATTCCAGCAGCTAATTGTGGTTTACTATGAAGTAATTAGGAAGAGACATTTCTATAGAACACATAGGGCTTTTTTTCTCTTGAAAAACATGGATTGCTAGTTTTTTGTCTCTAAGCTCTGTGCTTTGTTCAGATTCAGTGATCTAGTTCCTATAGAGTTTATGATTCCACTATACAATGTCCAAATGTTTTTTTAATTATTAGTATTTTCCTTTCCTTCTGTTTGCTTAAGCCTTCAATTATAACTTCATTTTTTGGATTGTAAGTGACTGGTTTGGGGTCTCTGATCTCTATATAAAGCTTGCCATGTACCTAGCACAGTGGGACACCTAGTAAGTTGAGTTCCCAAATACAATAAGAAAAAAATTCAAGAAAACCCCATTTCTGATTAAAAAATTATGTAGGTACCTTGTGGTTAGTCAGTCCTAAACTCTCCAGTGCCTTAGGGTCATTTTTGAAAACAGGAATTGATCACTTCTTAAAATAAAATGGGTTTGAATTGAAGATTAAGATAAAGTATGCCACCGACTGTCATCAAACAACATCTGCAATAACTAACATCCAACATATTTAGGCTTTCACACTAATTATGTAACAACAAGTTAAGTATTGCTAAGGCATGGAGACAAGCACCAGAAAGCCATCATTTACACTAATGTTAGAAAGGTCTGTGGGGCAGCTTTGTTCTTGCCTCCTACTGTTCACCTGAAAAATCCAGAATGTGGTGTGTGAGCACAGGCTTTTGGTGGCTAAGAGAGCTTAATGATAAGGATGTGGCAACAGGTCTTTAACACTGTGGCCAAAGAAACAGACTCTGGCACTAATTAGTTCACTAGTGCAGGAGTAGTCTTCGTGTTTGAGTCCAGCTAATAATTTTCTCTGTTACCTCTATATAAATAGATATGATCATTTTGGTGTGATTTTTTTTCCTTTGTTTTTAAATTTTCTTCTAAATTTCATGTTWTATTTGCATAGACTCCTCCACAAGTAATATGCAGCCTTCACAAAGGCTACATATTTGATGTTTGAGTTATATATGTTATTGTGATCGATGCAATAGAGTGCACAGCTTTATTTCCATTCCTTTTCTTGATAAATGTTTACAAATTTCAGATAAGAATGTTCACTGCATGTATTTAAAACAATAGTTTAACCTGTACTGAATGAAATGTATTTTCTGCTGAAAATTCATGAGATGAAATGTCACCTTCAGAAAGCTTGTGAAAAACGACCTGCGTGGGTGAATCTTTCTGTCTGAATTCAAGTTTACATAGTCCCACCTGTGTACCAAGCCCGTTTCCAGTGCCACAGGAAATGTACAGTGATATGTGTACCTTCCCTGAACCTACTACACGCCGCACCTGTGCACTGGCTTTTTTTGCTGCTGGAAGCAAAGGCTTGGAGCACAGAACAAAGTGTCTGGATACGGTACTTGTCATTTGAAAAACATTTACTTGTAGTTTCTATATGATATCCAAGCTCATGGTTTTCTGTACTTCTTTAAGAAATCTGAAATCCTCCGGATGCTGTTTTGTAGCAATGTCTAGCAAATAATTTTTACTTTATTTTGGGGCAGGGTGCCTTTTAAAAAGGCGGTTAGCTTTTTATTCTAATGGCAGGTGTATCGATGCTCTCAGTTTCTCATGTTAATGGCAAAGAACTAGTGGCGTTGCGGGAGAACAGGCTACATCACAATGGACACGCCAATTCATCAGGTCTGACAGCATGAATTCTAGATGTAGAAGTGCTGTGGAGTATGCTTAGACCTTTCGCTTCTGATGGCCTTTGAATTACATTGTTCATGTCAGACCATGAAAGGACCTGGAACTCTGAATTTTCACTTTTGTTTTTCTACTTCTTTCATGAAGATAAAAGTACTTCTTTTTGACATAGACAACAACATTAGGGGCTGTATTTGCTCTCTTTCTCTCTCTCTTTCAAAAAGATATTGATTACCTYATAATGGTATTTCTTTTCAGGTTATAGAAGAACAAAGCTTATTCTGTTATTCCAACTTTCTTGGAACTGCTCTGTTTTATCATTTATACTTGCCTGCAACATTTCAGTCAAACAGCTAGCACTGCTCTTACTCACTTCAAAGGTATGAGATGAGCAGTTGCCATTACATCAAGGCTTTATATTCCGCTATATCTTATCTGCAATAGTCACATAGTTTATTGTCTTATTATTGGGTCAAATTCAGCTATGTTTATTCAAGTTTTCTGAGTAAAATAATGGAATAAAAAGTTCACAATTTGCCCAGCTGTTATTGTTAAAAAGAGTTTTCTTGTCATGTTGTAGGGAAAGCATTCTGGACAGGATATTATCCTTAATTGCTTCCATATTCTAATTTATTTTACTTTCTAACGACAGACTCACATGCACATTCTCACACACACACATGCATGCACACACACACAACTGAGATGAATATGTTCAAGACAGTCTTGAATAATAAACTGTTCCAATATAGATGAGTCCTGTATAAATGATACAACTCCTAGTTGTATCTCAAAAGAAACATGGTTTTGATTGCTAAGGCTTTTACCTTGAACACATTTAATTTCAACACGTGTGGTAGGAAACTGAAAATGGAACTCCAAGTTGAAAAAACTACAGTGTTTATCTCCCTGTTTGTAAAGGAAGGTTGCAAAGATCCCATGTAGTGCTTCAGCCTGACTGTTCTGTGCATGGCCAGATCCATGGAAAAAAGAAAGACCTTACCATAAATCAGAAATACCATGAGGCAGCAGAAACAAAATGGTAGTGGTAACAAAACCAAGCAGTAGCATATGCAATGGCATAACAGAGTGGTTATGAATCACTGTAATTCTTGTTGATTCTAGGTAAGTAAATTAACAATCATTTAAGGTGAAACATAAAAGYAGACAAAAAGGAGAGAGCTAGATCACCTAGAGAACATAGATTTCCCTTTTCAGATTGGTAGAGTTTGACAGCTTCATCAGCTCTCCCCTTTAAAGCAGCGTTGCTTTAAGTGGTAAACCACAAATCTTCCTTTTAAAAGAGCCAAGAACGACTGGCTGCAACTCAGCTGCACCAACCAGGGGGTTAGGTCAGGGTGGGAAAAGGTCTGGAGGGCAGRGGAGTCGGAGGAAGGAATACATACGCATTGGAAAAGATGTGAGCTGATTCCTCTGTTTCTTCTCATTGCAATGAGGAATACATGGTGAGTTTTGGGAACTCTTGCCCCTTCATTGCTTTCTCTGTGCTTCTTCCCTAAAGTCTAAGGAAGTACATAATAGGACTGTGGGACAGGAAAGAGAATAATGTTTTAACTTAAATTTTTTGTATTTTTTTTAATCACAGACATCTGTTTTMTAATGTTTACAAATGTTGCTTTATCTTGCAGATGAACAAAGTAGAAATAAATAGACTGATTTTTTTTCAATGTTATTACAGTCTAATACTGTACACACACAAATACACACATTCATGTAAGTGTGCATTTATAAGAATAGGTACATGTAAATATATCTAATTCCATAGATAAGGAAATTAAGATGGGGTTTCCTAAATGGAATAATTAATTATGCAACATCTGATAATTATTCTAAGAAACATTCTCAGTCCATGTACTACTGCAGAACTGTTCAGAAAAGGCTGTGATTTACCATAGCAAACATTCAGGAAAAGCAGAAAATAAATCGACACTGATTGTATTGTATTCAATGATGACAATCTTACTGCCAAGTTCCCTCCTCCCCCAAGCAAACCATRTGTTTTTAGTCAATAAAAAAGCTTATTTCTGCATTCCAGTAACAGAAAACATGAAACTTCAGTCTTCTTTAAAGCATACAGTAGTAAGATTTCTCAACAGAAAGGGAAAGTCTATCTTTAACATATTTCGCGTGTGTGGATTTCAGCATATTTATATTCATACAGACTCATATGATGGATTCTTTTATTTTATTTGAAACCTTTTCCTTAAAGCAAGCATTTGTATTTTTAACTTTAGGTARGGTTCTAAACATTAGCATTTGTGTGCATTTCATTCAGCCTACCTCATCATTTTCTTGTTTCATGCCCAGGGCTTAACAGTTGGAGTTTAAAAACAGCCAGCTTTAATGTCTATGACTGACATGTAATTTCTGCTTACTTTAAAGCTTTTTTTCACTAACTTTGCCTTTTTTAATATTCTTTCCTGTCCATAATCACAAAGCCACATAAGCTCTTTTGTGGCTTAATAAATATTGTCAATTTTTTAAAGCTCAACATGGTGTGTATTCTTCAAAGACAGTTATTAAGCATATAAAAAGAAGCTTGTTAAATTTGTAGATTCATTTTTGTTGTTATTATTCCTACTGCTTATATTTAAATGAGGAAAGATAATCCATTAAAGAGGCTGAACTGTCAAAAATACTGCCATATCTATAATTAAGTATAACCTTCCTGGGTTTAAATAACATTATGGTTATGACACATATCAACAAAAGCCTCTAAATTTGAAATTAAATGCTCTACCTTCCATTAACACTGTTGTTTTGATTGGAAACTCAAAGCCATGTGAATGCAAAGGATGTATTTAGCTCATAGCTACAACATTATTATCTCCCATTTTTAAAAGTGAACAATTACAAGTAACATGCCTGTTTGTAATATRTATGTTACATCTTAGCGCCTTAGATTACATGTTTAATGACATGCATATATCTTAGTTCTGCAGAAGTGTTATTGAGAATAGAACAGTTAAAGGACCCAGTGACATAGCTACACACTCAACTTTGCTTCTCATTATCTGATCAAGTAAACTATTCTGAAGGATACGGTGGAAGCAGTTTTCCTTTTCACACTGCCTAAGAAGAAACTTATCAAGACAGCTGGAGAGATAGATTTTCCTCACCCCCAAAGGTTTGTTACTGWGTTGGTTTTCTGAAGAAAAGTGTTTTTCAAAACACTTTAAAATTTTCTGTAAAATAGGAGACACACATAGCTGAGTTGTTTATTATATATATTTTGCCATCATTCAATTGTAGTTGCTGGCAGAGCTCATTCATTATTTGCAAATGTATATGAGTTTTAGATTAATAATAACATGATTTTAATGAATCTGTTAAAATTTTGCCTGCCATGATCCTTACCACCCCACTACATGGCAGAATATATGTGAGTAGCTACCTGCTGAGACATACACATCCAAAGACAAACAAAATACATAAAGCCAGCATCTGTGAGATTCATTACTCATCCCTCCCCTGCTGCAGTTAACTAATAATGGATCTTCAGGTGGTAAGCTGCAACCATTTGATTTGAGAACTGCATACATCCTTTCTTCTCTTTCCTACACAATCCATTTGCTTAATACATGTTTATGACTTATTTTTTTTCTATTTGTAAACTATTTCACATARAGTACAAATCACTAATATTAGTCTCTATTATGACTGATGAGGGATCATTTAATATGAAAATTTGGTGCAAAGCATTACAAACAAGAAAGTGATGGAGGAGAAAAAAGAAATGAGTGGCAAAGTATTCCAACAGAATATTGGAAAATAAAATTATTAGAAAGCACTCATTCTCTATCAAAATTTCCCCCAAAACGCATCCTGCCCTCATTGAGTATTTGAGTGAGGTTGTTCAGGTCAGGGAAACAATGATGCAAGAACTGCTAATACAGTAAACTGCCCCTTCCAAGTTGCACTTCCCTTACTGCACAAGGGGTCCCATCTGCTTTCTGAGTTACCTCCTTTCTYAAAGAGTAGAAATGAACCTTCAGCAATCTAACTTTCATTTTTATGTGTAAGTTTAGTTAAAATTAACAGTGGTTAGTGCATTTCATGTATAGTACCATGCACTAGTCTAACTGGATATGCTACAAAATGAATTCTCTGTGTTAAGCTTTCTTATAAAGTAGCTGTAGGGCTTATAATGACGTATATTGATATTTGTTGAGAATGTATTGCTCATTTGTTAGAATACAATAGAATACAGTACTATAAGTAGTCACTGCAAAAAACATTTCCATAAACCTCTGTAATTATCATTGTGTTTAATATATTATATCCATGTCAAATTGTAGCAAATTTCAAAGTAAAATAAAAATGTTCAGGAGTAGGAAAAAAGAATCTTAATTTGATTTAAAGTCAATCTTAAATTGTAAAGTTACCAAACAGCATAAAATAACATCAAATATCTTTTTCACAACTTCAAATAAAATACATTTTAAAATCCATAAAAAACCTTCCAACTCACACTTCAGAGCAAACCTTTGTACTACAAACTGAAAGAGTACAGAAAGAGCTGTTTTCCTTACTACAGTGATTCATCACTTCTAAGGCCAGAGAAAATACCACTGCTACTGTGATATTTTATCTAGGTAGAGAATTTAAGCTGCTTCTATAGTTCTTAATAATCTGTTTGACTGGCATTTTAGCAGCAACATTAAATCTAGGCACAATCTTGGTCTCTCCATCCTGCAAAGATGAATAGGAAGGCTCATCTTTAAGCACATGCATAATAATACTGACTCTAGGCTGTCTGTGCACATCAACATAAGATCATCTACAATTTTTTTGTATATTTGTTTTGCTCAGGCATAAAGACAACTTTACTATCTGAAGTTCAATGCTCTGATTTAGGAAAAAAAATAGATTGGGATGCTAGTGCTGTACACAAAAACATATTCTCACAAACACAAGATAGGGTGCGTGTACATGTACATAAGTGTGTTTCAGCTGAAGGTTAAGCCTACCAAAACATCTTGCTCTCAAGGATCTTCTAAAGTCCATCCAAAAGTCACGCTTATCTAGTACATCTAACTTGGAAGTGAAGTAAGTTTTGATAATAATCTCTAAAGTCCTGAATAATTTGTCTTGGTCATTTTGAGACTCTTCTGTTTCCGTTTTTTAAGTTATTGCCCTGAACTGGTACCATGCTAACTRTAGAATGAACTTATTCCTTAGCACAAGTTTTGAAACTCTACTGATAAAGAGCTCGCAAGTATTTTGAAAAGTCAAGACAAGATGGAAAACTGAGAAATAAAAACAAAGATGTAGCAATTTCCAAAAAAAGGTCATGAAAACAACTTCTGTCAGTTACTAGTCAGTAGCAGAATGGCTGTATTACTAATCCCACAGCATGACCTACAGCATGAGGCAGAAAAATCAGGGCACATCAAAATGAATAAGACCAAATACAATAAGCAGCTTTGACTTCATCCAGTAAWATTATTTCTAGAGAAATCAAACATATTGTACTGAAGAGTTTTAATCCAATGCATTCATAAGAATTAGGTACTTCTTATGTTTCAAAAAAGAAAAAATATTCTCTGATTGCTCTTTGATGGACAAAAGAAATTGATCAATGGTGGATGAAGTCACAAAAGTACAAAAGTCTGATGCAGCCTTGAGTAAGTGGAGAAGGCTCCACCTTTTTCTTATTTCCCTGTTAGAAAATATACTGTATCTGGCCTTAAGTCTGCTCTAAAATATCTCCATTAATTCTTTGGAAGAAACAAAGTAAAATATTTCACTCATTGYTTTACATTGCTAATTTAATCCTAGAAAAACTAGATCTTTATTTGTTCCAATATAATGCAAGGGTTAAGTACTATTTACTTATGCCATGAGGCTGGAATCAAGTAAATAACTCCTGTTATTGCTACCCCAAAAAACAAAACAGTTTTAATATCTGGTATTAGAGTTCCTGCTGTGTTCCTCTGAGGCTTTTTCATACCAGAAATTGAACTAAACTCTATTATGGAATCAAAGTAAATAACATCCCAGCTGTTATTTGTTGTCACCCCAAAACAAGAAGTTATTGTAGCACATAAATAATACAATTTATTTTAAATAACAGAAGACCTAAGTGTAGGAAAAGTGAATAATGCTCAATGACCTTTTTCCTTAATTTTCATTCTTTTTCTGATTTATGTTAAAGATCGATGGTAAGCCACATGTGACTTAGTTACACCCYCCAGAATAGTTTGAATCTGCAGGAAATAAAGAAAAACTTAACAAGCTCAGAACTGTGAAAATTTCACTTTGTCTAAAGATTATTTCCATATTTAATCAGACTACAAGGGATGATTTTTAAAATGTCATGGATTTTTCAGACTGACAAATTCCTTCACGTTAGAATGTGTTCTCTATTATAGTGAAAAATCTCGTGTTTTCCTCTCATGCAGCTTCTCTTCTATAAATCTGACTTATTATTTAGTACTAGCTGCCAAAGCAGTATGAGGGCTTTATTTGGAAGGAAGCTGAGAATTAATGTAACACATTTGCTTTTCCCATCTGCATTGCCTGAATAGGTTCCAAAAAGTTCCAGTTTCCTCTCCTTTGCACATTGGCTCTCAAGGCATCAAAACCACACAGCCTATAGATGGGAAGAAAAGCCCTTGCATCTATTGAGACTGTAGAAATGAAAYTCATTCTAAAAAATTGGGTTCCACTGACAGGATGGGCCTTACAGTTTACTGTAAGTGTAGATTTTTTACTACTGAGTAAATGTTTCTCTTTCCCTCCTTTTCCCAAGAAGCAATCATTTTCTTTCAATGGAAAATATCTGTTAGCCAAATGAAGCCAAATGAAATGGTGGATTTCTCAAATTTTGCCTCTCAGAAAATGAGGAAGAGGTTAGTCTTTGTATATAAACAGCTAATACATTCCTGAGGCCTTGAAAATTGATAACAACAACATATATACCTCTTTTTCAAATTATACYTTAAACAATTTCAATTTGAGCATCAGTGTCTTTAAGAATTAATTCTTTGCATCCTGTTTTATATCCTTCATAGTTTGCCAACAACTTTCCAGAAGTACGTATCAAACAGGAGGAGGGAAGATGAGAGTAACARGTCACACAGACACGTAAACAGAAGTGTGATACTTTTACATTCAATGATAATGGGCACCGGTTGACATTTTAAGCAATGTTTGACTGTTAAAGTGAAGTGTTTGAAACATAAGAAAAACTCAAAAACTCATTGCGCTAATCAACATGCTAATAAAACAGTCTAGGAAATTTCATGCATAGATTCATGTTTGCCCTTGTATTCATGTGTTTGCCCTTGTATTCAAACTGAAATTGTCTTGGGTTGCATATTTCAAAATGCTGATTTTATCTTCAGGGAGAAAACTTTGTTTTAAAACCATCCAAAATCTCATTGTATCTGGAATCTACAAAGGTTTTTATTTCCTCCCCCCCCAAAAGAAAAGGTGTTTACAGTAAAACATTTTGATGGAATATTATCAAATGCTTTATCCTATAAAACCCAAGTATGCATTCTTTTATCAGAGAATCATAAATGTTGGTAYCATTCACCTACAGAACAATACGAAAGCAATAAACTGCAGCTACTCCTTCCCTTTTTTGCTATTTCCAGAAGACCATAGTAAGCAGAAAATCAGCATTAGTGAGTTTTAATACCCTCTTTTATTTTGTATTCAAATCAAATTTATCTTAATAGAGAAATATTTTATTTACTTTTTTTTCTCAGCTACTTTCCATAAAGAAACATTTTTGGAAGTAGACCTCTCATGAGTTCTCCAGAATTAGTTTATGAAATGTGGAGCTGGATAAAATAAGGATTTCTCCCGTTCACTGTATTTTTAATATGCAATTCTTCTCAAACTCTCTGAAGAATGATCTATCAAATTGAATAGCTGATGCACTTTGAACACTTAGCTYCAAAAGATAGATGACATTTTTTTCATTAGTTTAAAATTTATGTGCTACAGTATCTGTCACAATAATAATAAAATCTGACAGTGCAGATCAGATGGGTATTTCGCACAGCAGAGGTAATGTGTTCTTTGGAAGATAAAATGACAATTTGTTCAAATCATAGATTTTTAAATTTTAGACAAACAAGGTAGCTCTCACTCTACGTATCTCATTCTTTCAGAATAATGTCTTTGCTAATGAAACTATGGCAGGATCCAGACCACCCACATTCCATCTCTGTGGGAACCTGACAGATTGTAGATGTCCAAGAAAATGATCCAGAAAGCCTGCTCTGCAGTGCTGTTTGCCACAGAGACCGAAGCCTCRCTAGGTGCTGCTCTGCCTGTGAGTTCCCATGGTCTCTAAACATCAGCTTTAGCCTATGCCCAAAATCACGCTTCGTCAGCAAAGGGAGGCCCCTGGCTCCTGCATCCTTATCCGGGGCGTCCAGCGTGGTATGAATACTAAATACCCTCGCCTCTTTCATAGTGACAGGGTATTATTCAATGCAAAGCTCAGCAGTCATAACCACTTTTATTTAAAAAAACATGTCAATGGAAGAAGAGCAAGGTGGTTATCCTTTGAATAACAACTAATAGTAAGGTCAGGCTGCCAGGAACTGGAAGATCTATTATCTCTGCCTGAGGGAACTTAACTATAGCTCCTAATTCCAGTTGCTGCCTCACCAAATTATTATTATTACTGTGTAGCCAGGAAAACAAGAATCCTGGAGACAGTACTAAAACAAAAATGAAAGGGTCTCTGACTCCATTATCTAGAATTTAACACACTTAGTTGTCATTAAATTCTGACAAGACGATTAGCTCTACAGCTATACCTTAATGCAGCATATTCCCTCTACAACCTGAGCTGAAATCTGTGTATAGCACTTGCATACACTTACGAAAGCTGGCTTGTTTCGACCTATTTATTTTCCAACAGAGGGATGCACTGCACAATTTAGACACACCTGAACTTCACAATTTCCTCATTTCCTGTATTTCAAAATTAGTTCAGTTCTCCACCCAACTATGTCTTTACAAACAAAATCAAACAATACACTAAATTTATGTTCTTCAAATTGTTAAAGGAGAGAAGKATAAAGCTCTTTATAGAATAAACTTAAGTTCTTGTTGTTGTTATTTTGTTTCCTAGGACTTGCACTACTCTTGTCAGTTTGCACTGTGCACAATAATACAAATGTTTAAGGACACACCCTCAGGTAAAGAAACACAATTTCCTAGCATGAACAGAATTAATCACAGATAAGTTTAACACTAACCAATAGTATTTACAACACCATTTTAGTCCTATAAAAGATACAGAAAAGCAGGAACTTTTGGAAAGAAAATAAAAACAGCTGATTAGTGTTTGCATTAGTTGCCATTTGCACCAGAAACCTCTGAGGTCATCTCTTAAAGCTTTTAAATTCAGAGCAGCCACCATGTTTTTCTTTTTGTGCAAGAACTAAGTGGGCAGCCATGACAGTTCTTATTCCTATTTCAATCTCCATAAAGAAAGCCCACTGTAACAAACTAAATCACTGTGTAGTCATTGTTTTCTATTTTCATTTCAGAATCTATACCTTCTAACCAAGCTTTTAGAGTAAGGAACTAAAATCCAAACACAATAGGATCCTTGAGTATTGGAATAAGAATTCATATTTTTCTTTTAACTTTTAACCTGTTTCTTTATTCCAAACTATTTGTATGAAAAGATGGTCACCAACATTTCCCTATGCTACCTCTTTAGTTTCAGGGTTATCCAAATAAATATAGAGGATTCGATACTATATTCATTCACTATTTGAATATCCAGTATTGCATAGATAATGTTTTGAAATCATTTAAAAACTGATTCCACAAAGAAAAGAAAAAAAGGAAAAAAAAAGAAAATTTCATTCAGGGCCTTCCTCCTTCAGGCAAAATCTTTGCAAGTTTTCAAGCAATTTATCTATTAAAGGAAAGATTTTRTAAGGTTCAGAAGGAATAAGCTTTCCCCTTACATTTGCAGTTTATTGGTCAGCAACAGTATTGTAAATTGCAGCAAAATATCTGTTAGGGTGCCTACGACCTATATTTCCATATCTAAAATCTCCCTGTCTGTAAGGTAATATTTTTTTTAATAATTTTAAAGTAAAGCCTCATTTGCTAGTTCTTCTTCCTGATGCACCTCTCACGTCTACTCACAGCTAGGTATCTTGAGCTGGCTAAGAACCAAGTGTGACTGTGAAAGGTCCTTTTCTGAAGGCTTGCACCATTTCATCCGCAAAGGAAATGGTATCTATGCCAACTCTTAATGTAACTATATAAATGCAACTTCTGATTCAAAGAAATCCTTGCATTTCAACCAGAGGACTTTCTTAGTTACCTGGGAGTTTTAACAAATGTCCCTATGCTGTATCCTAGTCCCTGGCTACTATTAAGTTGGTCTGGACTTATGCTATTTCATATCTCTGGAAAGGCCTATTGCTCTACTTAAATCAAGATATCATCCCAAACTGGTCAGTCTTCCCTGAGGCTTTGCTAAACGTATTCCAGATAAACTTCTTATCTCCAGCCAAAYGATTGATACCACTCTTGTCAAAAAAATGCATGATTGTTAGGCAATAATTTTAACTCCACAGGTATTTTATGGATATGAAATAAGCCCCTGCTGTGCTCTAAAATTCACAGGGTGAGAGTTTCAGTTCCTGTAAGCCGAGATGTAGTTTTGAAAATGACGGAACTGTGTTATCTTAAATTACTTACAGAGCTATCCCAATACGACAAAGACAGGGATATCTTCAAGGGAGCTGTAATCACAACTTGGTTAGAAAGACCTTTCCAAATATTTATAAATACCTCTTTTCTTTGCTTTTCAGCTCATATTGGCATGTGACTTTAATCAGTTGGACTTCAGTAAACTTCACACCTTTGTTCTGTAGTGGTCTGTTAAGTTATTAAGACTTGTGAAGCTTTGCAGAGTTTCAGATAAATTGTTTTTGCTGACAGCRGCTGTTTCCAGTGTGCAGTAACTCCATATATAGGAAGGACTTAGGCCTGAGAGAATTAAGTAGAACAGTAGATTTTAATATTGCCATGCACAGTCTTAAAGAGAATTGAATTGTTAAAATATGAACGCATCTTTAATATTCAGCAAAGGGTCCAAACGTTCCCATGGCTAATGTTATATACCAGCCTTCAGGAATGGAAGTTTTGGTGATCTAAAWGGCCACCTAAATCCCTAAATCACTTGAATGGGAAGAATTGTCCATGTTTAAACCATCTGAAACACCATACAATGGTTAGGAGGACTCCTAAGCCAGGCCTCAGTATATACAGAAGAAAAGGGGATGGCTGATATCCTGCCCCTGTCTGAACTTAAAATTAGATGAGACTGGGATTTACAGTCCAATATTGCTCCCATTATTTACAAACCCATCCTGATGATGGCTAGAACCCTTTTTTTGTTCAATTAATTCATTGTACTTTTGGGTGGTTCTCCAGGGTATAAATAATGTGTATTCTAGGCCCTCCTCAGTTTCAGAAGGGTCTCAAAATATCAGCTCCAATATCTCAGAGAATATGTTTTGTCCTGCAAAATTATAGTCTGTTTGAACAGCAAGCAATTCATGTGGCAGAGAGATCTTTCTCAATCTGTACAGCTGAGACTGGACCACCAGGTAGAAAGGATATATAAGTGACAGTCTAAACAGTCAGCAGATGTACAAGAGAAAACTGAATGTTGCCAGACATTAARCTCTTCTCAGACAGCAAGGGGGAACGAGGTTCTGTTGTGTACTTTGGGGATGGCTTATTTATCTTCTGCATTAAGAATCAGTAGATAAAATGCACAAGTGGTCCAGACCTCAGGATTCTTTGTCCTCCAGGACTATCAAACACTCAGAGTAGAAGGTTTCTAATCTTACAATTACATTTTTTGTCCAGAAGATAGGTCCCTGGAGCTTTCTCAGACTACAGCTGCATTAGCAAACCAATCAGGACTTGAACATAGGCTGTAGGGCTGGCTGTCCATACTGCTTGTACGGACAAATAGCAATCTTCAAAAAAATGCGAAGGAATGGCTCAGGGAATAGCATGGACCGAGGACTGTTCCTAGTAGGGGGAATTTTCCCAGTATGCATGATGGCATCCCTGTTTTGGAGAGCAAGAGGGACAGCATTTATTCAAATGATAGTAACCTGAGCCATATGAGTTTTAAGGGTGGGAAAGGGAACTCTGTTTCATTACTTTTCATGTCTAAGTGGATAAGCAAGGTTGTGGAGGTAGCGGTGATGTATGTAGTCATCTAATTTTCCCATAAATTTTACTTTAGTTAGGTAAGCATCTGTGTCTCAAAAATACTTTAGCATTTTGTCTAAAAGCTACATATACTAAAAGTTTATAAGGCTACAATTAATAGAACCTCCTCAGCAGGAATGAAAAGACTTTTATGCACCATATTATGCAGTGTCTCTAGTTTGAAGTTTTCATGAATTATTACCTCATTTTCAAAATATTTTAAAACAGTATGTCCTATAAGTTTTCTTAGTATGCATATTTTTATACTCCATTTTTATGCACTTTATACAAATAATAAGTTGAGTTTTAATTCTTCTGCTACTGTTTTGAAAATACAAGTAATCATATAAGTCATGATCCCTGGGTTTAATTAGGTGACCATACTGAAAACATTCTATAAAAAGACTTAGATAAATAAAACAAGGTCAAAATGCTAACTCATTTTCTAGAGGAGAAATGTCCTCTATGTGTAAWTTTTGCTAGCAAGGCACTTAGTTTGCAATAACTTGTACCAAAAGGAGTCACAACAGAACACTGTGAAGTAGAAGAAGGATTTTACAAATGTGACATACAATTTTAAAGGAGAAAAATCTAAGCTGCCTGTAGTTTTGCTAACTGGAAATGTTTGTTTATGATTTATCTTATTGTTGCAGCTGGAATCAACTGTGAAAGCAAATTGCTGAAGAAGCAGTTTACTAACCCAGTTTATTCCCATTAGACAGCACTGCCTTATAGTGAGTAATGGGAAAACAAGCCTCATTTTTTATGCATGATGTATCCATTTATGTAGCCTTTGCAGCCCCAAATATATATATCTGCATCTATGAATACTGAGCCCATTCTGTTTTAATTTTTATTAAACTAAGTTTCTATACTTAAACAAAATAAGTGTCACTGATGGTTTTTATAGTAATGTAAAATGCTTGAAATATGGCATAAAATTACTAAACCTCACATTAAAATAACATCTTTAAATATTCAGTTTCATGCTTTCTTTGTAGGACAAGGGTAAGCTCAATTGGAAGGGCTTAAGTAAACATTCCATCATGCAAAATATTGCAAAATTTTCTATTAAGCTATCAAATCAAAAAAGAAACAGAGGAAACCTCAGAGTGAACTGCGCCTTGGAATACCTTGGCTCTTGCAATCATTAAAGGTTTGAGGACTTTGTAAACCAGAAGCTGTACCTCTACCATTTTGTTTACTAGCTATCTGTGTACTCATCATCCCTAAATTTGTCTAACCCTTTTTTGGACTCTGGCAGTTTTGGGGGACTTTTTTCCTTTTGACATTCACAATATCCCAGGATAATGGGTTCTACTATTTCAACACTAGGGCTAAAAGTTGTGCGCAAATATGCACAACATGTTAAATACGAAGACATTTTTTGATTTAGAAGTGCAAGAACTGTCCAGAAGGTCAATGCAAGGCTTGCTGCACATGTTCATTTTCAGTGCAGGACAGGATGCTCAGACAAGATGTGGGGAAAGAATGCAGGACAGAGCAGTCAATATTAACTATTTAAATATGGAGGGTGATCTGGAGAAAAAGAAAATCATGTAGGAGGATTCAAAAGCTTTACTTACATTTAAACAGACTTGTTGAAGCAGTCTGTCAAGCAGGCTGTCTAAATGTCCTTGTCATAATTCCAGCCTGGAGGCTGGAATATCGCCCACAGGGCACGTGTTTACACCTCTTACCTCCCCCCAGGCTCTTATGCAAGTGAGTTATGTAAAGATTTAAAGGGAATTCTATTTATACTCCCTCTTACACCACCCTTTTTCACAACTGAGGATGTTTTGTTACACAAGATAGAGTTACAGAGCTGAGTGAGAGCAGGATGAGGAAGATAACAGCAAAATACAGGCAGCTGGGAATGGTTCAGTTGAGATCCAGGGTAAGTGAGGCAATGAAGAGACAGTATGTCAGAAGACTGCCAAAAATGGCAGGATCTTACAGAGGAAAGGTCTGTCTCACACAGTCTGCCTGAGGGACATGTCAAGCAGCAAAAGGTATGTGAAGGAAGGGGCAGTGTGATAAGTTCACGTTGCTTTTTCTGATCTAAAAGTAGAATGGTGTTCCCTGAGAGATAAATGCATTATTCAGAAGCCATTTCAGGCCTTGGCCAAGGCTGGACTTGAGGATGTATATAGAAGTATGTATACAGAAGAAACCATTTCATTTAGTTGCTTGCTTTTACAGAATGCATTAATGGAGGGTGGGGATGTTTTTCAGCATTGCTAATTTCAGTAGCATTTTTTTGAAAAGGAGTTGTTGGAGCTATCACTTCAGCCTTTTTTGTGACAGTGGGCGAGGATGTTGGGGGAAAAGGGATGAAAAAACACTTTTTCTTCCCTTCATGTACAGGAGGGAAAAGAAAACTGAAATTGGAGACTGAATCACAAAATACCAATGCACTTTGTTTTTCAGGTCAAAAAAAATGGGCTGCAGGCCATGAGATGCAATGGAAACAGAAAAATATTGTAGCTTACAATGGTAAGCTTAATGGTAAAGAATATGATAGGTAAAGTGAAGACGTAAAGCAGATGACGAGTGATGTCCAATGAGGAGGTCAACTTTTTGAGGATACCAATATTTTAGTATTGTTATTTTTTTTAACATACACGTTAAAAAAAATAATAGCTGAGTGGTATAACTTGTTTACAGTATAAGGAGAAATGTTTTGCACACTGTGTGAAATCCATGATTTTGAAAGTTTAGTTCTGCTTTCTGAGCTCTACAGCTCTTGTTTCTTCTGGATATTTCAGCACCTTATCTCGAGTTTTTTTCAGCTTGTTTACTGAATTTTCAGTCTGCTTGCTCAGGAGATTCTTAAACCAGAGCAAGCAGACTAAAAATTCTGTAAATAAACTGAAGAAAATGCAAGGTAAGGAGTTAGAATGTTCAAAAAGTAAGAACAGCTACAAATACCTTGGCAAGGAATTAACTCTTCACAATATCTACACACATACACATATGCTATATGCACGTGTGCTTTCATCATGTGCATTAAGCAGATTTTATACACAGTGGCAGGTGTGGTTTGTCCTACATACCATGCATAGCAGTGCATCAACCACTCACTGTTTCCCACTTAATTAAATAGGAAAGCCATAAGTAAACTGCTGACAAAGACACAATATCACAGACAGGCTCAGTGGCTGCCACTGTATTTAATTAATTCAAATATAATACAACTAAATGAGTAGAGAGAGGCGAGAGCAAAATCTAAGTATTTTTGAATTCAATTATTCTCATATGTGTACAAATGTAATAACATGCTCCCAAAAACAGATTAAGAAACTATAAATAGAGTTGTGGAGGAATACATTTTAAATGTTCTGTTACTTTTCTTTTAGAAGGTTCATTCCACCCAAATTGGCTTTTGTGAGGTCTTAAGGAATAAAAAGCTCCCTCATGCACCACTTTTAATTCTCTCTTCATCTGTAAAAACAAGCCAAGAAGCGGTTTAATTTACTGTTGATCACTAGGGGGAAAATAAGGAATGCAAAATTTAAATGACATTCACACACAAAGTTAATAGCTTTTATCACTCTCAGAAGGAAAGTGTAGAGGAAGATTACTTCATAYAATATACAGCCTGCTTTCAGCCTTATAGTCCTTAATAGTTAAGGTACTGTTCTGCAAAYACGCATGGACTTAAGACATACGGGCTATCTTACCAAGGCGATAGCAGTGAGTCTAATAGTATATTGTATTTTGCTCTTATCACAGATTTATTTAGTGCTTTTCATGGATAGATTTCAAATTGCTTACAAAACAACTGAGTGACTGTCATTAACGCTGTAAGTGCTAGCAAAGGCTATTTGCAGAGAGGTTGGGAGTTAGAATCTTAGAGACCAGAAGTCTCCCAGAAGGTGGGGGACAGATCTCCAGAGTCCTAGACCAGCGCACCTACTTGCACATTGCTTCCTTCAAGGGGGAAAAAAAAAAAAAAAGGGAAAGCTGAAGTAACACACTAAGTGACATGAAATAAAAGCTTATTCACATTTTGATCAAAACCTGACTGATGAGCAATGTGAAAAAGAGTTATTTTTTGTACATTTCAATTCCTACTGAGGTAAAACCTGAGCAATTACTTGTCAGAGTTCATGAAGAATAGTAGAATAAACACTTTATCCAAAGTGCAAAAAGTTGCACAGATGAAAGCCCCATCCTAGAGTACATTTTATCTCCATATTTAGAGCACCTTTTTCAAGAGTTAAGAGGGCTTCAAGTCCTTCTGATGAATTGGTCAGGGGTTTAGCCTTGATCAGCTATAGATAAAAGATAAGGAAAAAGTCATTCATAAAATCTAACTCTTAGCTGGTACTTAAAATGGGTCTCAGAAAGACAAAATATTTACTTTTTGATCTAACRTGGAAATTCAGTCTAGCAAATTCAGTTCGGTCACTCAGCTGATCAATTTCCGCTCTTTAAATTTCTCATTTGGAATAACCCCGTGACCCAAAAGAATAAAAGCTATGACAAACGTTAATATTGTTTAAAACCTGACRATGTATTTTTCTTACTCATGCAGTAACTGCTTATATTCATATATTTTATMTGGGAAGTGAATGACCTAGTATCTGCCAGCATAAATTCTATATGTGTCTTCATAGTTACTATTGCACATGCTACTAATTGTTTTCTTTGTGTTGTGTGTTTCAGGAAGCAGTTTCTGCCTTTAGACTGGACGTAATTTCACTGAGCTGTAAATATAAGTCTTCAGCCAAATTATTTAGATTTCAGGGAGTTTTTTTCCCTCCTCCTCATCTCAGGATAGAAGATGCAATTAATATGATGGGACTATAGCAGATATCCAGTAATGCTATTACCAACTGGCTAGCTCAGCAGTATGTTTTCAGCATTTTTATGGTACAGCAAACATGGAAGAGAGCCCTTTCTGTCAGACCAAATCAGCTGCATACTCCAAAGAACTGCAATAAGCATACACAGAGCACCAACAGAGTTAATGCTACTATCAACATGCTTTTCAGTTTTCTCATCAAATCTACAGCCTGCATCTTCTGTGTATAAATGAGTCTTTTTCTGTTTCCATTTGTTACTGTAGGTAATAACAATAATTTTCCCACTGATATGTTCCCCTATGAAAAAAATTATCTCTTAGGGAAGGATGAGTAGTATGACATCCTCATTAATACCAGCTGAATCAGTTAAAATCCAATGAATACCAAATGTACTAATGATAATGTGTGAATAGTAAATAGAGTTTATTGTTACTTACACCAAACAGTGCCTTATTTATATATGTTTCCATAAAACAGCCTCATGAGAGTATGACCCTAAAGAATGAATTTATGCCTTCCAGCCCATCAGCACCATCTACTGCAACTTGGCATAACAACAGTCTTTGCCACAATAAGCACAAGTTTCAACTTCTTTTTCTCCTTACATCTGCCATTCTTGGGATTTTCTTTTTATTCCCACTTATTGCTCTAATGTGGCCTATCAAAAAAGGTCTTAATTTGTCATTTCTGAAAAAGTTTCTGGAAATGTGACTTCTTTTTCAGAAGAAATCATCTTCAACCAGTTCAACTGATTGAACTCAATAATTGTAGAAGCTTTGAAAATGCTTAAGGTCAAAACATATTTTCAGTTTCTCTTCCTTTTACCTGTCAGGGTGGAGGAGAAGAAGGGAAAGAACAGGAAAAAAAAAGTTTTAAATTCAGTGTAAATAAAGCCCTAAAATCCATTCCTGTAAAATGAAACAATAGTCCTCTCTCATGTCTCATCAGGATTGAATAAGAAAGACTTGGCAGAATATCATCAGGTTATCAAGTAGATCCTAGACTTTCAACATGGTCCTACCACACAATGTATTCATAATTTTGCTCGTAAGGCAGAGAGTTCCCTTTATAGGGAAACTATAAACATGTTGAGATTTGCTATCTTTCATATCTGATTTTAGCTATGTAACTTTTTCCTTTGTCTTCTCCATTCAAACGTAGATGAATCTGTAAATTTCTCTGCAGATTTTTGTTACACTGTACTGGACTTGCTGCCTTACAATGCCATGAGCTAAATTTCACCAGTTTATTCCGATTCATTCTGGCACAATACCAATGGCTGCGGTGACTGTTCTGACTCCAGAATCATGCTTGGGCAACTGAAAAGGAAACATGCTTTCAGATGTCTTTCAATATGACCTGTCACATCCTCGGTTATATAGTGCATAGCATTTATGAACTCATGCTGAGGAAAAGAGCCATTGTGATGAAATTAAAGAAAAATATGTTGTGAGAAAGAAGGGACCTACCTTTCCTCATATAAACCAACGTAAATCGTAAATTTCACCCTTCAGTTCACTTCACTTTACTCCAGAATGAGCACCCTAGCACAGGTTACACTGGTACCTCAGACAAGCCTGTCAAACAACCAACTTATTTGTGACACTTAGAAAAATATGCCTACGCATGCGTGCCTTCATGGGGTTAATAAATTTGATATGCTTTATTTTGCTGATGTTAAATCATTTAAAAATGGTTTGATTTTAAGAATACCTGGTATGTTGTTAAGTAGTGTGGATACAGAAAGAAATGAGATCCTCAGCACGCTGCATACAACAGARCAGCAACCTTCCAGGGAAAACAGAGTGAAAAATTCCACAGTTGTAAATTGAGCATGTTCTTTCCTTCTCCTTCTCATTCAGGTATATGATACTTTCTAAAACCTTTTCYATACTTTCTTTTAATGATTTGAGGATTACAAATTCCAAAGATTATATGACTCATTATGTGCCATTCTGGGTTATCCAGTGGCTAATTCCTGCTCAGGCAGGCAGGCAAATCTAGAAGAACACAGGAAACAGAAATACATAATTGCATCTTTCAAACATATAAGCAAAACAAACTAATTTTGGATGTGAGCTTTCCATTCTTAAAAGTCAGATATTTATTTTTTTATAGTCACAAAGTATTGGCACAGGAACATTTCCTTTTCAGTATGTCCTTCACATTCTCCCCTGCAGTCTYTTGGTACTTAATATATTCTTTTCTTTTAACTTCCAACTCCTCTTTTACCTGTCCATCAACGCTCTATTCCATAGATCCAAGCATGGTTTTCAGTCTTTTTTTCTTTTTTTTCCTAGACGAGAGGTTGTGTTTTTGATTCTTTTCACTGCAGTAAGAGGAGATGGAACATTAATGGCTTTAATAAAACTTTTCTCCTATACTTCAATGTTAAGTTATCCTTTCCACATATTGTATTTTGCTGTGTTAAAACTTATTCTCTACAAAAGATGAAGTTTTCCTCTTTCAGTAATTGGTTACATTTTTAATATTCATAATTTCATTCATATTGGATATTTTTAGTGTAACACATACATTAAATCACCATTATGACTCAGCAGTTTAAATGAGCTAGTCATAATCTTGAGATTAAGGACAACCACACAAAAAAACTTAGAACAAAATGGTGCAACACTTACTCAAGCACTGACTGATTTACACAGCTCCAAATGCCAAACCTAAATGTATTAATATTACAATTTATATTAYATTCGTACTGTATCTTTTAAAATACCAAATTTGTGGTATGTATTATTAATAAAAGTCCAGATCTTTGTCCAAATTTGAAATCGGTGAGCCTACTACGATACATTTAATTCAATGGAATATGTCTAATTTAAATCGCTGTAGGATAGTGTTTTAAGCAAGACTACAATTAGTGAGGTGGGCAGGATCTAGAGCAGGTGAAAGCATTTGCCCTTCAAAAACTGAGAGAGTGTTGGATTTTCATTCAGGTAGTTAGAGAATAAATTCCCAAAATGATGCCATGTAGTCTCATGGAGGAAGAGTCCTTCAATATTTCAAAGAATCACTAGGTCAGCACTGGCTGAACAATAAAAAGTGTTTTGTGATTAAAGGTTTGTCAACRTTAGTGCATGGATTAAAATACCTCAGATACAATCAACAAAGGCATTTGAAGTGACAGCAGAAGTGTAAAAGGTTCAGACAACAAAGCTCAAAGATATCATTCAGGTTCTGTAAAAGAAATGACTAAGTAGACCAGGACTCTTCAGTCTGGAAAAGAGGTTGATTACTGTATAGAGTGAATAGAATCTAGAATATAGTATATGGTACCTGAGTGCCATGAGCTGACTGGATAGGTACTAGTTGTACTCCATCTTTTACAATGACAGAACTATGAGGAATTGAATGAAAGTAGCAGATACAAATAATAACAATTACAAAAATAATAAGTAATAATTCATGGAACAGGAAGCCTGGGAGACTTGTTGCCAAAGGTTGCTATAAGTGGTGGAAGTCTATATGAGGTCCAGGGGAAAAAAATCATGAAAAAAAAAACCACTGAGAAATTATAAATATCCCAAAGTCCCCTGGGTTGAAAATTGGAGACTGAAAAATAAGAGGTACTCTTTTCCAGGCATCCTTTTACAGACACTCTTGAAGAAAGGATAAGGATTAAAGAAACCTATCAGAAGTGAGAAACTTTAAATTGTAATGAAAATTTGGATGTGCACGAAACTCATAGTAATAAGCAAGGTCTTGCATTAATCTTGGGTGTGATGCATCCCTGAGGTCCTTTCCAAATCCTGAGTCATTTCTCCCAGATGCCTTTTTTTGTCTCTTTTTATCACCAGCTTTTGCCACCTGTCAATAGATCCTTTAGGTCCAGCCAAGTTCATTTAAGCTTTCTCTGCAGACAGAAATGACCAACGTGAATTAGTCCCAGACAAACACCAACCCTTCTACCCCAGTGAGAATCCTGTAAAAATCATTACCTATCTTGTAATACGTGCTTTAGCTTAAAGTATTAAAGCAATTTAGCATTAATGAAAAGTGATAACTYTTCAGTAATTGATCATAGACATGCAGCCACCAGCCACTTAATACCTCATTTACTGGTTTTCATAAGTCTGAGTATTGCTGAACTTCATGTTTCGCAATGGGGTCAGTTATAATCAGATGAACTTAATTTCAAATTAGTAAAGCTTTCAGGTGTCTATTTTTTTTTTAATTGTCTAGTGAAAGAGAATGGCTTATTGTAGGACAAGTCCTCACATACACAGTGATGTTCACACACGAGCCTGTTGGGGTGTTCCTGCAATTACTTAAAGTTAATTATATTGAAATATGCCTTGCTTTTCCCAGATTCACTGTGCTGGAATGGTCACCATGGCCATGAACTTGTAGAGATATCCATAAATCAAAGCCAAGGCATATCCCAAAGGCTTTCCAGTTGTGCTACGGGGCACTGTCACTTCAGAAAGCAAAAGAAATGAACAAAAAGCCTAACAGTCTTTCTCCTTTTCTTCCTTGTTTTTACTATTGCCAGACATGCTTCACAACATGAAGCATGAATCCCAGTCATCCTGAGTTCATCTTGATCTGTTTTCTCCATCAGTTCATCAGCACTCTGGGAGCACTGGTATATCAGGTTCCTCTTTATTATCTGAAGCCTTTTTCTGATGCCTAGATTCCCATTGGCAGAGAAACATTATCCTCCGATCAGAAGCCTATGTTAATCAAAGCTACCAAACCCTTCTAGAACAGCCTAAATGAGACATTGATTCAAACGCAACCCAATGAGCTAACAATTGGCTTTAGGTGGCCGAGTAATGCTAGAATAGGCCAAGTTGGAAGGGACCTCAAAAGATCACCTGGTTCAACATTTTGTGGGGAAGGGAGCCTAAATGAGATTATCTAGCACCCTGTCCAATCACATCTGGAAAACCTCCAGTGATGGAGATTCTACCACACCCTCAGGAGGTTGTTCCAGGGAACGGTTGTTCTCACTGTAAAAAAATGTCTTTCTTATGTCAAGATGAAATCTCTCATGGTGCAACTTGTACCTGTTGCCCTTTGTCATCTCCATGTGGCTCTTTGTGAAGAGAGAGCATCCATCCTCTTTGTAGCCACCCTTTAAGACCTGGAATACTGTGATGAGGTCCCCCTGAGCCTTCTCTTCTCCAGGCAGAAAAGACCTAACTCCTTCAGTCTTTCCTCACGGGGCAGGTTCTCCAGATCTTTGATCATCTTTGTGGTCCTCCTTTGGATCCTCTTTGGTCTGTCCACATCTTTCTTGAATTGTGGGGACCAGAACTGGACACAGTACTACAGATGCAGCATGAGAAGTGCTGAGTAGAGTAGAATGATCGCATCTCTACCTCTGCTAGTAATGCCCCTGTGGATATAGAGACCAGCATCTGATTTGCCTTCATTGCTGCAGTGGTGCACTGCTGACTCCTGTTCAGCTTGTTGTCCACCAGGATGTCCAAGTCCCTTTCAGCAAGGCTGCTCCCCAGCCACACAGATCCGAGACACTACTGGGCTCTTTGGTTACGTCGTCCCAGGTGCAGGACCATGCACTTGTCTTTGTTAAACTTCATGCTGCTATTGCTAGCTCACTCTACCAGCCTGTCCAGGTCTTTCTGTAAGATGGCTGTCCCTTCAGACGTGCCCACCTCATCACCCAGTTTGGTGTTACCAGCAAACTTGGTGAGGGTGCTTTCAATCCCATCATCCAGATCGTTTATGAAGATGTTGAACAGCATGGGGCCCAGTATTGATCCCTAGGGTCCCACCTGTGACAGGCTGCCAGCCTGAGTAAAAACCATTGATCACCACCCTCTGAGTGCAGCCTGTTAGCCAATTGCCTACCTGTCTTGCACATTAGCTCTCCAGTATCTTTCCAGTTTTGCCAGGAGAATGCTGTGGGAAACACTGGCAAATGCTTCACTGAAGTCCAGCTAAACAGCATACAMAACTCTAAATATCTCTTCCTATATTGCTCCCACTAATCCTCTTCTTTTCTGCAAGCATGTCTATTTGCATTTTCATTCTGAAAACAAGTTGGACATTTTATGCTGTTTTCATCTTTCCAAACTTAAAAATTAAAAAAATATCTCTGACTGTGGGAGATTTATTTTCCCTGCCCTTCCTCATCTTCTGCCAATAGCAGGATTTATGTTATTGGCTAAATATAGGTCATGGTCAATAGCTACTACCCGGCTCCTTGAGCTATCCTCTTACTTTGGCATACAGGGAAAATAACATGCATGTGCGGCATGCAAATTATTCATCAGATATAGGCTCAACTACAAGAACTCATCCCCTACGTGAACACCACTGTCACCCAGAATGCTGTTAAGTACCTTGCCCTCAAGGTTCAAGTGTTGATCACAGGACACATGCAGAACGCAATCAGATTTGTGGTTTCAAGTCCATGCAGTTGTATAACTGTCTACTTCAAGAAACCTAGAAGGGTTTTCAGGAAGGTGAACCTTAACAATGCTTGATACACAGTTTGAGGTCAAATAACCTAAAATTCAAGAAACCAAAACCCGCTAAATGTCCCTATTGGGTGTCAACTTTCAAAGGAACTGAATGCTTTTAGAGCACATGAACAAGTTACTCTTTAAATTGTGTAATGGAAAAGGTCTGTGCTACAACAAGGGTATAGCTGTTTGTACAGTATAAAGCACAAATATCACTAAATTATAGAGTAGGAAGGAATATGATATCAGCCAGTCTTTATCTGACAAGCCCATTGCACATTAGGCTGCAGAATTTTGCAAGCAATAGACAGTGTGGGGTGGTGAAGAGCTTTGGAGAATAACCTGGTAAAATTATAAACTAATCCCAGAAACTTTCAGACCTAACAACCTGAACACTAGGAAAGCAATCATAGCATAAATGCCTCCTGCAAGCCTGATCTACTGACACTCAGCTGGCTCATAGTATTTCACTTTTCCAAAAATTTCAAGGTTTTAGAAGCTGTAATTAAATGGATTGTTATAAGTATTGTGTAACCAGAAGAAACTTGGGGTCTTGTGGACATGCCAAAAATTCCAGTGGAAGCTGTCTTTACTGCATTTCTGCAAAATGATTACTTACACATTTGCAGTGTAGATGTAACTCCTTACTGGTACATATAGTTTTAAATAGCTTCACAAGTTACAGGTCAGTGGCAATTCTACTGGGTCTTAAGACTGAAACTTCGTTACTAGGTTCATGGCCAGTCAGTAATGACAAGAATTAACTTCAGTGACCATTTGAGCAGATACTTTGGTTTACTTTACTCACTGTGCATTTAGAATTAACTCCTCTGACTTTTAGAGAATGAAATAAAGAGCTGCAGAGAGTAAGGTACTTGTAGTGTATGTCAAGTTTTATTAGTTGAAAAGACTAAAACGTGTGTGATGCACACACTGGAGCACATCTACTGTAATATCATATATTATATATTACCTTTTTGCATTTTACATTATATTCCACCATCATTCTACTCAAGCAACGATGGACAAAATTTCTTGTATCATAAAAGGGAAAGCTATTTAAACAAATAAAACAAGTGCCATGTAGTCTATTTCAGATACTCTTCCACCATGAAAGAGTTTGGTTTGTTTTTAAGGAACTGTAAGAGAGCATTTGCTGAATGTTATTCTGAATCTCATTGTGTTTCAACTAGGAAAACTATATTCCCTCTCACCTTGTACAAAGCATTTCAGAATCCCTTTGATTCAGCAACATTTTGGAAAAAGAAATGGAAATCCTTACAAAATGTGAGTCTTATTGGATAACTGCAAGCTATAACAGATATTTGGGAAAAATTACTAATGTCCTGAAATAAAAAGTTCAGTGGCAAATGTAATTTTCTTTGGAAATACAAAAGCTTTGTATAATTCTGCCTGGGGAAGAAACGATCACCTAGAACTAACCAAGCAACTGTAATTCTTAATCCCATTGTATATTTTTTTCATGTTGTTCTGCTTAGGTCTATTCAAACTCATTTAACTGTAGTTTCAACTTTCATTCTCTCGCAAATTTAGTTTGTACCCATTAATTGCAATTGTCATGAAAGAAATGCAGCCATTAACAATGCCAAAATCCCAATACATGTATACGCATAAGCTTGGGATGTGACACTAATTGTTATGAAAGCTTTGACACAATCCTCTCCTGAACCCATGGAAATTATTAGCTCAAAACATTGTTACTGGAAAAAGACTTTATAGCTACTTACACCAAGTGAGCAATAGGAGGCCAAATGCTTTCAAAACAGGTTAACGAGTTATCATAATTACTGAACAACTATTATCTCACAAACTGGAAGAAACTTTCCCCTGGGTAATTTCTTTTTACACTATGAACTTTGAAATTGGAGCTGGGCCTGGAAAAAGTGGATCAAACTAATGTGACTGATATAAGCACCAAAGTTTAGTTCATTAGACCTATATTTAAGAGAGAAATACAAAACAGTTCACAATGGCCTACATATTTGCCATTACGTACATGCAAAATAGCTGTAAGCATGCCTAAACTAACATGGTGACAGACAGTATTTGATAGTGCAAATGAAGACAAGAAAGCAAAAAGAAACCCTGTGACAGACCATATATTTTTATTTAGATGTATTAGCATACGAAACAGATGTTAAAAGAGGTTAATCCAACATTTATATCAACCTCCAGGAGCTGTAAAGCTTAATAGTCAC
The DNA here is from genome assembly GCA_030449065.1 of Oceanodroma leucorhoa. NCBI lineage: Eukaryota > Metazoa > Chordata > Aves > Procellariiformes > Oceanodroma > Oceanodroma leucorhoa. The sequence continues at coordinate 65,028 of JASVER010000122.1, read as the reverse complement.
TAAAAAGAGAAGTACCTTAAAATGGACTAAAGCGAGGCTACAAATTTTTACGTTAGTCATGGCAGCACCTAGAGTTCAGTTATGTAGCACCAGAACATCAGACCAGGCTGCCTAAGGTAGATGTCTAGTCTTCCCATAAGGTCAGAGAAGAGCAAGAGAGACAAAAGGAGAGAGAAGAAGAAGAAGAAGAAGAAGAACAAGAACAAGAAGAACAAGAAGAACAAGAACAAGAAGGACTATCCAGAGACAGAACACATAATGTGAAAAGTCATAATAATCAAGCCAATAGGAGCGAACATCAAGCAAGAAGATAGGAAATCCTGCAAATCAATAGGTAATCAGCTTGGGAATTGTTCCTACACTTGTTCAGAGAAACAATCTGCTAAGAACGGTATTCATTTTGTATTGTAGTCTAGAAGTCCCTCCAYGTCCATTGTCAGGGTGTAAGCCTCCGGTTCAGGTAGAGAAATGAGAGACTATCCCTGTCATACACACATACAAGGACTGTGGCTCTCAGTAGTATTGAATGATGAACCAAAACCTTTCAGGATGAAGGAATGATTAAGAAGCCAGGTTCCACTTCCTAGGTTAGCACCCTAATCAAAAAGATATTATGCAAAATATAGGTGGTTTTGAATAAACATGGCTTGGTTTCGGCTGGGATGGAGTTAATTTTCTTCCTATTAGCTGGTATAGCACTGTGGTTTGGATTTAGTATGAGAATAATGCTGATAACACACTGATGTTTTAGTTGTTGCTAAGTAGTGTTTACACTAGTCAAGGACTTTTCAGCTTCCCATGGTCTGCCAGGTGCACGAGAAGCTGGGAGGGAGCATAGCCAGGACAGCTTACCCAAACTGGCCGAAGGGGTATTCCATACCATATAATGTCATGCTCAGTATATAAACTGGGGGGCGGCAATCGCTCCTCGGGGATTGGCTGGACATTACTCAGCGGATGGTGAGCAATTGCATCGTGCATCACTTGCTTTGTATATCCTTTCAGTAGTAGTAGTAGTGGTAGTAGTAGTGGTAGTAGTACTATTTTACTTTATTTTGTTTCAATTATTAAACTGTCTTTATCTCAAGACAGGAGTTTTCTCACTTTTACTCTCCTGATTCTCCCCCCCATCACACTGGATTGGGGGAGTGAGTAAGCGGCTGTGTGGTGTTTAGTTGCTGGCTAGCGTTAAACCATGACAGTCCTTTTTGGCACCCAACATGGGGCTCKAAGGGTTTGAGATAATAACAGATCRTATTAAGGAATTTATATCTGTTAACAGTTGCCAGTCATAATACTGATTTATCTGTTCTCGATATTAGTTTATCTGATCTGCACCATGCTCTTGTTTTTGCTGTATGTGTTAAAAATTGGTGTTGGGTTTTGCAGCCTGCTGTGCTCTGCAGTGATTAGTGATGTTTTGCCTGGGAGATTTGTTATTAAAACACTGGCCTTGAGCGTTATCTGGTATTTGGGTTTTGTACTGAAGCCATTACTGTACTTCAGGTACCAGCTCATGGAGACAACTAGCAATTATACCTCTTCCTCGGAGAGGTTTTTTRTGAAGGAAAAAGAGAATGGCATCTTCGCTACCTTCTTCTATGACGTTTCCTCTTTCATTACAATAACTTTTCAGTATCTTGAAGATCCTGGGTAGTTAATATACTTCTATTGGTATTTCTTGGGAATATTATTTTGGTTTTATCTAAGGTTAATAAGCAATTTAAGAATATCATCCAGAGATCTGTCCTGTCCCGAGGCTGGATAGTTATGAGTGGCAGAGTGTGTGGGATAGCATGGGCAAATATCTAGGACGGTGGGCACTTCCAGTGTTCTGGAACTTCACCCCTGAACAAGTGCAGAATCCTGAAAAATTAGTAGAATATTTGGAAAAAGTATGCCGTCACCCTGTCAATTCTAGGGAGACACAAATCACTGCAATGTGTTGGGGCCCAGCCCAGGCCTACTGAGCCCTGTTTAACACTATTCATAACCCTTAAGGGGAAGAGAAGATCTCTGGATCTGATGACAAAATGGCAGGCACTGTGGTTACTCCAACCTCTGTGACAGGCACCGGCAGCAATATTGCATGAACCGAGACTCCCTRCTTCTCATCCGTAAGCTAATTCGTTGACTGGAGAGCCAAGAAGTGATCAGCAAGACTCGCTCACCCTTTAACACTCCCATATGGCCAGTGCGAAAGTCTAATGGAGAGTGGAGACTAACAGTGGACTATCGTGGCCTGAAAGAAGTCACACCACCAGTGAGTGCTGCCGTGCYGGAYATGYTAGAACTTCAATACRAACTGGAGTCAAAGGCAGCCAAGTGGTACGCCACAATTGATATCGCCAATGCGTTCTTCTCAATCCCTTTGGCGGCAGAGTGCAGGCCACAGTTTGCTTTCACTTGGAGGGGCATCCAGTACACCTGGAATCGACTGCCCCAGGGGTGGAAACACAGCCCCACCATTTGCCACGGACTGATCCACACCGCACTGGAACAGGGTGAGGCTCCGGAACACCTGCAATACATTGATGACATCGTTGTGTGGGGCAACACAGAAGAAGTTTTTGAGAAAGGGAAGAAAATAATCCAAATCCTTCTGAAGGCCAGTTTTGCCATAAAACAAAGTAAGGTCAAGGGACCTGCACAGGAGATCCAGTTTTTAGGAATAAAATGGCAGAATGGACGTCATCACATCCCAGTGGAYGTGATCAATAAAATAACAGCCACGTCTCCACCAACTAGCAAAAAGGAAACACAAGCCTTCTTAGGYGTTGTGGGTTTTTGGAGAATGCATATTCCAGATTACAGCCTGATTGTAAGCCCTCTCTATCAAGTGACCAGGAAGAAGAACTATTTCAAATGGGGCCTCGAGCAACGACAAGCCTTTGAACAAATTAAATGGGAGACAGTTCAGGCAGTAGCCCTTAGGCCAGTCTGGGCAGGACAAGATGTAAAGAATGTGCTCTACGCYGCAGCCGGGGAGAATGGCCCTACCTGGAGCCTCYGGCAGAAAGCACCAGGGGAGGCTCGAGGTCRACCCCTGGGGTTTTGGAGTCGGGGATACAGAAGGTCCGAGGCCCGCTATACTCCAACKGAGAAAGCGATATTGGCAGCATATGAAGGGGTTCGAGCTGCTTCAGAAGTAGTTGGTACTGAAGCACAGCTCTTCCTGGCACCCCGACTGCCGGTGCTGGGCTGGATGTTCAAAGGGAGGGTCCCCTCTACACATCATGCAACCAAGGCTACATGGAGTAAGTGAGTTGCAGTGAGTGATCACACAGAGGGCCCGAATAGGAAACCCCAGTCGCCCAGGAATCTTGGAAGTGATCACGAACTGGCCAGAAGGCAAAGATTTTGGAATGTCCCCAGAAGAGGAGATAACACTTACTGAAGAAGCCCCACTGGATAATAAAATACCAGAAAATGAGAAGCAATATGCCCTGTTCACTGGTGGATCCTGCCGCCTTGTGGGAAAGCATGGGAGGTGGAAGGCTGCTGTATGGAGTCCTATACAAGTCGCAGAAACTGCTGAAGAAGAAGGTGGGTCGAGCCAGTTTGCAGAAGTCAAGGCCATCCAGCTGGCTTTGGATATTGCTGAACTAGAAAAATGGCCAGTGCTTTATCTTTATACTGACTCATGGATGGTGGCAAATGCTCTGTGGGGTGGTTGCAGCAATGGCAGCAGAACAACTGGCAGTGTAGAGGTAAACCCATCTGGGCTGCCACACTGTGGCAAGTTATTGCTGCCCAGGTAGAGAACCTGGTTGTAAAAGTAAATCACATAGATGCTCATGTACCCAAGAGTTGGGCCACTGAAGAACACCAGAACAACCAGCAGGTGGACCAGGCTGCTAAGATCAAAGTGGCTCAGGTGGATCTGGACTGGCAACATAAGGGCGAATTATTTCTAGCTCGGTGGGCCCATGACACCTCCGGCCATCAAGGAAGAGACGCAACATACAGATGGGCTCGTGATCGAGGGGTRRACTTGACCATGGACACTATTGCACAGGTTATCCATGAACGTGAAACATGCGCTGCCATCAAGCAAGCCAAGTGAGTAAATCTTCTTTGGTATGGAGGATGATGGCTGAAATATAAATATGGGGAGGCCTGGTAGATGATTATATCACACTCCCACAGACCCACCAAGGCAAGTGCCATGTGCTCACCATGGTGGAAGCAACCACTGGGTGGTTGGAAATATATCCTGTGCCCCATGCCATCCGGAGGCGGGGAGTGAGCAAGAGGCTGTGTGGTGTTTAGTTGCTGGCTAGCTAGGGTTACACCATGACAAAACATTATTATCTATATTTCTGTGGATGGACTGAAACTGTTAAATTATATTGTGCTATTATTCCTCACTTTCTTATCATGACAACCTCCATGTTTTTGTGATTCTTAATTCACAAGCAGTGGGAAAGTGTCTCTGTGCGTTCAAGTTACCAGTGAAATACCTGGTGAACAGAGGTTTCTCAGGAGTTAGGAGATGATGAATACTATGCTGTTTATATAACTCTACAAAGGCCTGATTCAGATTCCATTAAAGTTAATAGAAAGCTGTCCACATATTTCAGAAGTGCAATGAATCACTGAAGAGTGCTGTCCTGCTTCATAAGTATTTTGATCTTTATAGTCAACATCCATTTATGTAGGCTTTTAGATGTAATTGATACTAGTGCCTATATACTTATATTAGTTTGTCTAGTTAATTCTAAATGGAAAGAAAAACACAATTAATTTGCATGCTCAACTTAAAATAAAAATGTTTCATTATGTTACTTAAATCCTATTAGCCACAATTACTTCAGCATACTTACTTTCAACATGCACTAAAAATGATTAAGGATTATTTTTTTGAAAAGGACTTTTCAAAGGGGATACCAGCTATCAGGGATAATACCAGGTATCAACTCTCAGCTTTTGGTAAATAATTCATAAAGAGAAGATTGCATGGAAACAATCTGAAATGTTTCATTAGCCAGAAGAGTTGTACCCCACATATCACTCTCTAGTTCATACCTCATGATTATAAGAGCCAGTTTCAAGTCCCTATGGGAAGAAACTAAAGCTACTAAGGAAAGTGCTAGATTTACTGGCATTTGAATAAAAATTGCAATTTCAAATTCATAAATGCATTGAGAGAATTACATTTTTATTGTGTTTAAACCTATTGACAGATATTCATCAATTTTATTAGTCATAAACAATAGCTTTTTTCCATCTCATTTATAATTTGTTCACCTGACCTCATCTGCCACCACTGAGCTACTAAGTTAGCTCTGTGGACCAGCTCATGATGAGATACTCACCACCTTTTTAGGGTGGTGAAGCTGATTTCAGAAGCCTGTGATGCAACGCAATCATTCCCCCCATCAGCTACAGCTTGCCATCAGTTCAGTTCTCCAAGTATTGCTACCTATTACCACTGTACCTATATAGATAGTATTTCTATACTATAAATACATTTCTATACGTTATTTATATAATATGTATATAAGTATAATRTGTGTGTGTGTGTGTTTATGTGTATATATTAAAAAATATATTGTATACCAAGTCAAAGCCATGATCCTGGTTTAAAAAAAAAAACAAAACAGGAAGGGAGGGGGAGAGGGATGTGAGTAGGAATGAATAGCGAAAACAGAGAATGTCTCACGCTGTCTGTCAGAAAGAAAAGGTATGTGCAACCTTGTATGCACATATATCACCTTGCTGTTGATAAACATAAATTGACAACTAAGTAGTATGTAGGAAGAAATTTAGGGGCCAGCCCTGCGAAAGAATGTTCTATAGCAGGAACAGTCACTCACTGGCCCTTTCTAATCTTTCCCCAGTCTTCAGTCTTTCTCTCTTTCCCACGTTGGTTCTTTATATAAAGTTCATTCTTGTTTAATTAATTCCCATATGTCCTCCTTAGATTTAACCCATTTTGAGGGGTTTTGAACGATTATACCTAGGATGTGTTGGCACCGCAGACCTCAATGTAGCAGAAAAATACTTGAGCTATCCATAAACAACCTGCAGTAACTTTACAGGRCTCATCTAGCCTGTGCTACCATGGCCAAACAGTGCCAGGGAGCTGAGTTAACTCATTGGCAATACCAGTCAGTCAGACAAACACCAAAGTTGTTTCCGAATCTAATGGTTAGAGTAGCGTGTACTGTTAAACCACTGAATCAATCCTGACATTGTTTCTTTGGAATGACTACCATATGATAACCTAATATTCCCCACAAATATCTATTCATAAAAAAAAAAAAAATCTCATTATGGAAACACCCTATAGCTAGATCTGAGCACWGTCACATTCTCTGGTTTCAAAGTGAATGAACGGCCTTTATGGAAGGGGGAATATTTCTAATGGACAAATCAAGAAAATTTTCACAGAAATTATCTGTTTATGGTGTGCAGCTGTTCCGTGTAAGTTTCCAGATGAATAAAACTGGGTAAGTGCGATTTTTGTAGACTCAGTATGATCTGTAAGGTGACAGGAAACAATATGTGTATCTTTAATATGGAACAACAGATGAAATCCCTGCGAGCCTTCAGAAAACATCATTGAGGCTAATGTGTTATTGTTAATGATCCTATGGCTTACCATATGTCCAGGCAGTAAAGTTAGCTAATGTGCTATTGTTATTTCTAACCTCAATTCCTTCATAAAACAAGCTGATAGGAATATAATGGTATTAACATTAGAGAAATGAAGGAAAACTACAGAGGAGAAGACACTCGGTTTTGTTCCAGGGTATCAGTATTCAGACTATATTACATTCATTAATATTTACAAAATTTACTTCCTGACAGTAGCTGTTTGTATAAATTCTGACCTCGATTACAAATATGACCTATATGAATATGCAAGAAGGTGGCATTAGAGATTGCTCATTTCTAATAACAACAGGACATGGGATTAAAAAATACGAATACTGGATAATAGATTCAATAAAAATTTCACAAGTAGTAAGGAAACTAAAAAACACAAAAACATGCTGAATGCAAGAAAATGCAGAAGACAAACACCAATGAATAATGATGCAGATGCTCAGTAACCACCCCATGGTAATTTCTGAGCAGTGGTAAAAGTCACAAAATTTTAGTTCTAGAAATTATTAACTTCAGAGAAAGAGTCTAGAGACAAAATTTGTCTCGTTCTCATTAGTATAAAGACAGAAGAGCTCCAATGTCAGTGGAGTTACCCTAGAACTACCTTGGGATCAATATCTAGACTTCAGAATACTAAAAGTGTACAAAGCTTTTTTCACAGAATTACTTACTTTGTTTTGTACTTCTGTGTTCTGTGTTTTCAGATCAAGACTTTTTCTCATTTCTTCTTATTTCATAATTCGGAGAGTAAGGACATATATGCACATGTGAGCATGCCCACACAGAGTGGCATGCATACACAAGTTAGTTGTGAATTTTCCAAAAGAAAAATGTCAACTTCAGAAAATAAATCAACATTTTCTACTTTGAAAGTCAAAATTAGGAATTCCTCACAGCTGCTTTGGAAAACTGTATCAATTTTAAAATGTTGAATGTTTCTGTTAAAGTGGATTTGAAACAACTTTTAAAAATTTAATTTTTACTTTTACCTGAAWGTTCTATCATAAAAAAAAATATCAGTCTTTTTGGTCTGAGTAAACTATAACCTCTTCTGGGTTACAGAAAGAAAAAAAGCTTAATTGACTATTTGTGTAATTACACCATGTGGCAAATTTTATAATTAATTATTCCTCTCATGTGGTCTAATTTCCCACTTTGCCTTTCTGCCAATCCAAAATAATAAAATGGCCCATGAAAACATTAAATTACAATGTTTTTTACTGGGGTGGAGCAGGTAAGAACGTCATGTAAACAGGCATCCAATTCTCCTGAGAGCCTGTAGGTACTTGTCATGGTCTTTTCAGCTGTTGGTCATGACCTTATAGCTGAGACTGGTGCTAAAAGGGAGAGTTGCTTCTTTTCTGCCTCATTCTACTATAAAGTTGAATAGCTTCATTTCGTAGCTTTTGCTGGAAGAAAACACTCACTATTCAGGCATCTTTATTACAGAAGGGGGCAATTTAATAGCTAAGCAAGGAAGTCTGCTTAGATAACACTCTCCACACCATCATTTAGAGAAAACACCTGGAAGCTGGAGCTTCAATGTTGCACTGACATAGTCAAGAAGAAGCTCTCTCACAGKCAGGCATTGCTCAGATAAGGGGGACATTTCACAGTAGTCTCACAGCTGTTGGTGTCTGCTTTCCAGCTGAGATCATGGCTCAAGGTGTGAGTATTTTTTCTTCTGTTCCCTACCACAGCAAAGTTAAATGGCATAGCTAGAACAAGCAACAGTCTGCACATAAAGGAAGGGAAAACAGAATAATTACAGCCTCGGGCGACAAAAAGGTTGTTGCTCTTCTTCAGTTCAAATACATCAAATGTGGATGCATTTTGCATGTTAGCAGGCATGTTWTGTATGAGTTTGGGATGAGAGTTTTGTTCCTAACCACCAAGACCTACCCAGTATTTTTCACAAAAAGATAGATTGGTCTTCAATACTAGGCCTATTTGCCAAACTTCATGTTACTTTCTCAAGATTTTTCTTTAAACAGCCACTTTTATACAAGGGGAAAAAACAGTTAAATAGGAATGAGGTAGCATTCATTTCTATAGCATCCATCCATCCATCCAAGAATAAGGAAAACATAACTGCTTTTACACATCACCCAGTGAGTCCTGCTACTTATTCCAAATACTATGCTGAAAAAATTCTTGTCTCATATAGATGCTTGCTCACCCGTAGCTTTTGGAAACTATCAAAAGTTTAAAGGGATACTACTATATAATTCTTTTAGTTAACTGCCATTTGTTAGAAAAGCATCCCCACTTACAAATTTAATTACGATGTTAATATAGCTTTAAAACGCTGCAATAATTATCTCTTTTTAGGAGGATCTCACCACACAGGCCCTTTACTGGTGTTATTAGAGCCATCTGCTTTGTCCCATAACATTAATTACAGCCTGGGAATGTTTATGTCTTCTACATTTATGCAAAATGCCACTATGGCTAATACAGAGCCTTCAAGGGATGCAGGAAAACGTATATGGATCAAGTAGTTAAAGAGCTTTTGTAATCAATAAAAGCACCACAAGAAATATACTGCACCACACCTGTCAATAAGCAGTTATGCATTCAGATAACTAAAGTAGAAAGGTCATTCCTCATGTTATAATTATTTATAGATATTATTTCTTTTATTTGCTCTCCATATGATTAGTTTTTATTCACAAGACTGGTGTCTACATTTGTCCCTTTCATGCACTGTGGCATGTTCTGGTGCCAGTGTACACTGTTTTTAGTTCCTGCACACTTTAAATTATATATTCTGTTATGAATCGGGTGTGATTTATGGCCATATCTTGTTTTTCCACTCTTTATCAGACAATACAGATAATACAGATATGTCAGTTTGTTTCAATTTATACCCAACACTCTCTTCTGCCACTTCTGGTTTTAATACCATTCAACAAAATAGAACTGACTATGCCTAATCCTAATGCATAAGGAACAGATACTTGTCATCTCAGCAGCTTTTCTCTTTCTCATCTTCTGCTGTTCGTGCAAATGTCTTCTTACTCTTAGTTCAACACTTTATTACACATTTCTTCCATCAACCACAGSAAGTCACTCTGTTTATAATTCAGATATGAAAAAAAAAAAAAAAGAGAAGTGAACACAACTTGAGGACTGAGCATTCAGGTTTAATATACTTATATTGCTTATCTGGGACCCAGTTAGATTGCAGAATCTTCAGAATGAAAGGCAAGGTATAGAAAACATGTATTTTTCTCTCTCTTAGTACAGCTCTGGCATAGCCTAATTTATGATAGCTGGAGATAAATTCAGAACATTTAAGCCTTTTTATACATGTCTGTATAGTGACATAGCTCACATAGCTCACAATCTGGTTTCTACTTTTCACTCACAGTGGACATAATTTTGATTTATTTTTATTTTTCCTCTTCTCAGCTTTTGCAGAATGCTGATGTGTACGTTTACTTACAAATACCATCTTGAGATTGCCAAAGTTCTCTTCTAAACAACTTTTTTATAAAGATTTCAAGTAATTCTTTCTTTTTTAAATGTTCATAATCATTAATCATGTTGAATATCAGACTTAAATTCTTCATTGGATTTGGAAATGTATTTGTAGTGTTTTAGTATTTGAAAKCTCAATGTTTATATTGTATATTTGTGTACATTTTATAAACCCACATATATCACTTCTGAAACAAAGTTTACGATTGACCAACTATATCCATGATCTGGAAATCTGTAATGTATCTTCTCCAGTTTCTTGACAGAGGCTGCAAAAGCAAAAAATACATGTATTTCTCAGTAGATATCATTGATACATCTACCACAATCTCATTTCATAATGATTGGACTAGGCTTCTTCCTGTGTTTGTAGAATTTCCAAGAAAAGCAAAGTTTTGCTATAAAACCAGAAGTTTGATCTTTATGCATTTAAATGGCACTGGTTCTACACTTTACTACATTCATCTTAAAAAAAAAAAAAAAAAAAAGGCACCAAAGCCAAAAAAGGAGCAATAAGAAAACTCTGTTCAATACCAGAACAAAATGGCTTTTATAATTTATTTTTTACTACCACAGAAAGAAATATGTCAATGTTTTCTAAAAGTTTACTTTGATATTTCCATATTTAAGTATTCTGGAATTTTACACTGCAAAATCTTTTTTTCATTAAAGTACAGAACAAAAGCACACTTTTAAATACCAGAATTTCCCACAGAAGAAAAATATTATTTTCTATCCAGTTCTAGGAAATATTAGAATTATTTAAAGAAAAGTATTTCAGTCATTCCTATCCCTATATTTGTATGATGCTCTTTGTGGAATAAAATCAAAGGGTAAAAAGATGTTATCTTTTATAACTGTAATGTTGTACTACCTTCCAAATGTATTTATGATTCTACTAAAGGAATATGGGTCTGAAATGTTACAAAATATGATTTGAAAAAGCAATTGCTTACTTCTCATGCTGTATTTATTCAGTTATTTTTACAGCGTTTACTGTGATAAAGCTTTTACTTACTTTTATAATTTGATTGTTTTGTTTACACTAAATACATTGACTATGGTCCATGCTCAGCCCTTGATGGTGTTAAATATTTCATGTTTTTCCTTAGAGCAATTATTAATTTCTCATTAATCAATGCTTTTAAATGTGTCTTCACTATAAGACTTAAGAACTTTATAGTGTAAGCTTCTTCTTCCCTGAATGTCTTACAAATCTGCATCTCAATTAGCTCATGTTGATAACATCCTCTGTTCCCTTTGACTTCTATAGAAATTAGGAATACTCAAAAGCTCAGAAAAGGTACATAGAACACTGCAAGATCAAGTCCAGCTTTTTACTGCTCATGAGATGCTCATATATAAACCTTTCAGTACACCATCTTAACAGGTCCTAACTTCATCTGACTCTCTGTTCTGGTGACAAAAGATGGGACAGAAAAACTAACAGAAAGAAGGTAAGTGTTATGAATAGGGAATTCTGGTTCTCAAAGAACTTCATATGGTAGCAAACGTGCATTAACACGCATCAACATGGTGCAACCCTAGTTTTCCACTCTGATTCCTATAATGTTTCCATTTAGATTTAGGAGCTGTATTGATCTAAAAATAGAAAATGTAAATCCTTCTTACAGTATACTTTGAAAGTGAATGCTTTTCCTTTTTTTTTTCCTAATTTAAATACAGATAGGTACTTTTTGAGGCCTCCAGAATTACCTGAAAGTTGCACACTAAAAACATTTCAGGTGCACATATAAATTATTTTATACTACTTGCATAAAAACATTCAACTCTCTGTACCTCTCTTCCTTTCCCCTGCAAGCAGATCAAGGTCTGCTCTCATTCCCTTTCTGATCTTATTTCTATTCATTCAGTTTTGTTTCTCCTCATTCAGAACTATGTGCCTTGAAACTTCTCAACAACTTCCCAGTTCAGGAAGTAATTATTGCTCCCATTTCACACACAGAAAGCAAAAATACAGAAAACGCAGTAACATAGAAAAAGCCACTAGGGAGTGGTTCCAGGAAATGAACAGACGTCTCTTGATTCGAAGTCTAACCTTCCATCTAAAGAGAATTTCTCAGTTCATACCTGACTTGGCAAGTTAATGAAACACACATTTAAAGCACTATAGATGATTCTAATATCTGAACTAGCTCTAAGTGTGTCTATATTTTATCTTGTCAAGGGTGCATACCATCAAACCCCACTGTCCATACAGTTTGGTTACAAGTCCTTCTTGGGATCCACGTTTCCATTAGCAGAGCCCTCCATTCAGAGGGCTGGATCTACAAAGGGATGCTGGATACTACTCAGGCAGATATTTACCTGATAATGACATGAATGCTTGAAGCCCCACAGACTCAAGTTTTCTTCTGGTAAAGATTTTTGAGTGCTTTAAGCTATTCCTGGTCATCATGTTCACAGCCATCAAAGTCCTGATGGACATAATTCATGCATATTCTCCAGCTCATTCCCTTCCTGTTAAGTCCAGCTGGTAAAAGTCAATCAACACATGTGTTTCAAAAAGGCACCCCCTCCTGATTGAAATGACAGACCACTTACTAAGTTTCCAGGACTGTTGTTTAAAAAAATGTGAGATTTTTGGTCTATGTCTACCATTCCTTTAACATCAGAAATCTCTTTATATGGTCATTTACACAGCATTATCAGGTCGGTCACTCTATTTGAAAGCTATATATACTGAGTTTACAACTTTAAATTAAATTTCCAAAAATTTAAAGTATTCTTCCATTTCTTTCTAGATTTTTTTTTTCAAATTTAACCATCACTTTTCAATATGGACCCTAACATTGGCACAATATGTTGTTATTGGTCTCAGAAATCATGTCTGTAGAATAACAATATTCTTCTAAATTTATTGGCTACTCTCCTTTTTGTATTATTTGTTTAGTATTTAGATCAAAGAAAATAATAAAATTATATTCTTTCTGATGTGTTTTTGAACTGTTAAAATTAGAGGGCTGCTTATGTTTGAAGAATGGGACACACTCCTACCAATTCAGCATAAATAATTTTGCCTTTGCAGTAGTATAATACAACGTATATATTTGTATAACAGTCTAAGAAACCATCTGCATTTAGATATTTAACACTCTGAATTACTCCACATTACATATTCTCTTCCTAAAAAGGATGTTACATAAATGACCATAATTTGCTATATGAGTTGTGAAATAGAGTACACCATTGCTTGCATGTGAAGAATCACACCTATAGCTAAAGTCCTTTGGAGTTTTTTTCCCAAATTTCACTTCATATATAATTAAGTAGAGCCAATATTTCACAACGGGCAATCCAGACAACAGGATCTGAGGTCTAGCTGAGAAACTGACAGTGAGTTCTGAAATGCATTATTGTAATGTGTTGACTTTCTGTCTTTGCTGTAGTTGCAGTTTTCCAGCCGCACTCAGTGTAAATTGATGAGTTTGATATGAGATACTGTAAAAATACCCATTCCAATGTTTGGACTGCTGGCCAAGCGATTCTTTCCCATTCAGCATCACTAGTGTAATGTTCTTTCTCTTATGAATTTCTATTTTTATGAGTTTTTGAAGGAAACTTGCCTAGAAAATGCAATGTGAGGCTGCTCAAACAAGTCTAATAACTCCGGGTGTTTTGATTTGATCAGAGGTGCTGGTGTAAATACAAAAGAAGTTGTCATGGTCTCCTCAGCACAATTCCCTGTCAGCTACAGGATTTGGTTTTGTTGTGTAGGCAGAAAAACTATGGGGAAAATAAAACTGAGTTTTCAAGATATTAGATGCTTCTTTCACTCATCAGACAAAAAGGCTTTGAAGGAAAGCATCTCTGTATGCAGTAYCTACTTGCCTACCAACAAAAAAACAAGCAAGTGAAAATATAATAGAAAGGTGTAATCAACAGTTTGTATCTTTCCTATAAATGCATATGATTGCTACATGATTATCTTCAAATACAGATGGCTTAAAATTATAATTAGGATTGAGAAGTGAAAATAATATAGAAGAGTAAAATCCTGCAAACCTGCAGGCAAACTACTTGCCAGTTTTAAGTACCCCCATCAAAAAATAGCACACAATACAAATTGATGAAGGGAGGACACAAGAAACACCCTGCAAAGTAGTATTTCATTCTGTTAGGCACTGACTGCAGATATAACCTCTAATCAAACAGTTTGGAGAAGTGCCAGCAATAGGGTGAGAGAAAGCAGAAAATTCCTCCCCAGAAGACTGTATGGCTGAAATCACCACTAAATGAATTCTGATAGAACTAATGGAAAGTAGGTTCATGCTACATACCTCCCTCATTTTTGTAAAAGTCACTGGTCCAGTTTAAAGCTAGTTCATGTAAACACACAGAAAAGGCTTAGTGGTTGATACCAAGGGCTATCTAACCCACTGACCTAGCTCAGTGGTGGCCAGAGTGGAGGCACAGGGAAGCATAGGAGCAGGGCAAGCACAGAGGTCATTTCCTCCAAATAGCCTTCCAGTCTCCAGCTAAGATGCCTTTGTCTATTCCTTTTTGACTCTGGTTTAAAGGCTAACAAATGAAATACCTAGCTGTTATTTGTTGCTCTTCAGGGCAGTAAAGGCAAAAGCTTTCTGCCACACTGAGCACAGTTTTTGTCCCTAGCATAAAATTTTGAAGGCGTAAAAAGAGAAGCAATGGTTCAAATAGTAATAAAAAAGAAGAGTAGTCAGGAGGCCATTCAGAGACCAAGTAGGACAACAGAGGCATTAGAAGCAGATATGGATAACAGAACTAGTAACACAGCTGGAAAAAGCCCAGCAGCTAATGTGAAAAGAAATGCTCTCACTAAGGCAAGGCATTGAAGGAATTCAGCACGCAACATGCCTCTTGTGACCTGTGTGGACAGTGTACTGGAGGAGAAGAAAAGCACATCCTTTCCAATATTCACCAGAGAATGATCACCACATTAGTTTCTTCACAGTTAGATCCTTTGAAGAATCCTGTCAAATACTGAATGCTTTGTCTGTTGCCAAACTGTGACAACATATTATACAACGATGTTCTAATGGTTTACTAATTTCAAATTAAATGTTTGGGTTGTGTATTGGGTTTACGTGCCCAGGTTTTGGTAGTGGGGGGGCTACAGGGGTGGCTTCTGTGAGAAGCTGCTAGAGGCTTCCCCTTTGTCCAATAAAGCCAATGCCAGCCAGCTCCAAGACGGAACCGCCGCTGGTCAAGGCCGAGCCCATCAGCGACGGTGGTAGTGCCTCCGGGATAACATATTTAAGAAGGAGGAAAAACTTGCTGCACAATAGCAACTGCAGCCAGAGAGAGGAGCGAGAATATGTGAGAGAAACAACCCTGCAGACACCAGGGTCAGTGAAGAAGGAGGGGGAGGAGGTGCTCCAGGCGCCRGAGCAGAGATTCYCCTGCAGCCCATGGTGAAGACCATGGTGAGGCAGGCTGTCCCCCTGCAGCCCATGGAGGTCCACAGTGGAGCAGATATCCACCTGCAGCCCGTGGAGGACCCCACACCTGAGCAGGTGGATGCCTGAAGGAGGCTGTGACCCTGTGGGAAGCCCATGCTAGAGCAGGCTCCTGGCAGGACCTGTGGACCCATGAAGAGAGGAGCCCACRYTGGATCAGGTTTGCTGGCAGGACTTGTGACCCCGTGGGGGACCCACACTGGAGCAGGGGCAGAGTGTGAGGAGTCCTCCCCCTGAGGCAGACACCATGTGTGATGAACTGACCGCAWTCCCCATTCCCTGTCCCCCTGCGCTGCTGCAGGGGAGGAGGTAGAGAATTCGTGAGTGATGTTGAGCCCGGGAAGAAGGGAGGGGTGGGGGAAGGTGTTTTAAGGTTTGGGGTTTATTTCTCATTACCCTACTCTGATTTTGATTGGTAATAAAATTAAACTCATTTCCCCAAGTCAAGCCTGTTTTGCCTGTGATGGTAATTGGTGAGTGATCTCTCCCTGTCCTTATCTCAGCCCAAGAGCCTTTCGTTATATTTTCTCTCCCCTGTCCAGCTGAGGAGAGGAGTGACAGAGCGGCTTTGGTAGGCACCTGGCGTCCAGCTGGGATGAACCCACCACAKTTTGTCAGTGAGACTCATTTAAAAGTAATAAATGCAAAAAGGTCAGATGTATGGGGAGGGAGAATGATGTGGTCAATGTCATGAGGAGTTGGCAAGAAAGCAAAACAYATTTTAATTATTTGTTTATTTAGGAGTCAGTAAGAAAGCCTGGCACTATCCATTTGAACTTGTGATGATTTCAAAGGCAGAACTCATACCTCTACCATTTTGGAGTCTGAAACTCCAGACAATTTTTCAATCATTCTTCTATTATATCTCCAGAACAGCTTCTGAATTGAGAATTTTTTTTAAAGGAGAAAAAAGGAAAAATTCAGGATCTGGTTAGAAGTCCAAATAGTAGACTATCACAAGTTTCTCTCTTATTTTAATGAGCTTCAGATCACTCCTTTGTTGTACAAGCACTTTTCCATCCGAATACTTTAAAATATTTTAAAAATTATTATATACCTATGGCACTTCTAAAATGAAACTATATCCAAGGTAAAACATCCAAGAGTAAAAGCTAAGTGGGAACCCTGCACAGAGCAGCATGTTGCCTAAATACATGGAAAAGAAAATTTAGTTCTAGGTAACTGAAAAATCGTGCAAATTTTATTCCTTTTCTCTGTGCCCCCTCAACAAGAAATGGTAATAGAAAGTAAAGTCTTCATTCTCAATATTTCTCAGAATGGCAACAATAAAAAACCACAAAGAGAGTAAGCTCCTTGGAAATAAAAGTGTCTACTTCAGAAGAAGAATTTATTAAATCAACAATGCGTGAATCTGAGCTGCCAGGAATCTTGACCTGATGATTATATCCCTTTTCTAAGTTGGCAAATGCTATTTTAAAATACTGAGACATTTCTTCACTTAGGCAGTGTTAGACAGCAGCAATGCCTCCTTTTAAGTAGGTGAACAACAGAAAAAACATAAAATTACTGTTTCTGTATACATGGAAAACTATACAGTTGCACAAACTGAGACTTATAAACTAAAAAACAGCACACTGAGAGGCAGTGTGCAGGGTAGATGCAGCGTTTTCTGACATGTGTCTCTGCTTTAAACAATGGGGTTTTGGCTAAGAAAATTTAGAAAAAGAAAGTCTTCAGACAAGATATTTTCCTACATTTTTAAACTCTCTATTCTCATCTATTTCCAGTAGGAAAACCAGTCAGGGCAACTTAAAAACATAGCAAAAACCTCAGTAAGATTTCTACTTTAAATAAAAATACAATTTTATTTACATAGAATTTTACTATATTTTGAACTTTTAGGCAGTAATATAGTGTCTGAAACTGTTCAATTTGCTTTTTGTTGCCCACGTTGCTGTTATTTTCTATTTTTTTCTAAAATTTTGCTATTCTTAATTGCTTATTGCATAGACTGCCCTTTGAGAAAAAACTTCAAGTGGCATGTAATTATAATACAGTATAAAAACACCTACATAATCACATGTGTAAAGAAACACATCCAAAATAAAAGAGCAGGAGTAATGAAACAGAAAACTGTCTGAAGTTTCTGTGTTCCAGTGTATCACTGTATACCTTAGAAACACTTACAACCAGTGTATGCAAGACTAAATTTGGCATCTAAGCCAGCATTTGGATTTTTGTGTTCAAAGCTAGATAGTTTAATGCTAAAGGGTATGTTTTTTGTAAGCACTGCATAACAAATTAGCTGTCCTAAGCACTACACCTAAAAGCTCCCAAGTGTGTCTGAGGATCTGTTTTTCTTTKGGATCATTTTAACAAAGTGAAGCTTCAGGAAAGAAAAGATAGATTAATTCTGTGTCAAAAAGAGGGGTTAGTCATTCAATTTTGTGTATTTTAATTGAGGGTGCCCATTAAAAAYAAAGATTAAAAAACAGCTATGTCATTTCATACAAAACAAGGATGTTAAACATAGCAGGATCAGTTGTAGTGTCTCCTATTGTGCTGAAAGTAGACAGCATCTATTTTAAAGCAGTTGGAAGTGGGATCTTTGCTTTTTAAAAATAAAATGTGAAAGAATTAGATACTTCTGATACCTGTTAAAGATACATGGAAAGCAGTTTTGGAAGGTGCTGTTAATACCTGCTACTTCCTATTAGTTTGAAAGTTAATCAGAACACCTTCAAGACACATATTTATTTAACAGAATTTCATATTTCTTGTTTTATCCCCAATAAGCATGTAGGTCTTCACATAYGGCTGATTTATGGAGACTGTTTCACAGAAGGAATTGTCACTCGCTTCTGTTTAAATTGGGGTCTGGAAGGCTATGTGTAACAGCATTCCTGATAATTGGTTCTTTTATGAAGCACTGCCATGGCAAATTTTCTGAGCACAAAACAGACTGCTTAATACTACCTCCCAGGAAAAAAAAAAAAGAAAAAAAAACCACACTATCCTGCTTCAGCAGCACAAATTTAAATTCTAATTGCATAGAGTAAATGCAATTATACCTCACATAATGCAGGTGCCAAACCTGAAATTTGGAGTATGTATTTTGAACAATACAAAGTTGCCACAGAGCTAAAACAAAGACATGAAACACTATGGTTTCAATTCTTCTCTAAATATAAAAGAAGAAAAGAATCCATCTGTCTTTTCAAAGTGTACTACGCTGCTACATGTTTCTTTTTAACTCACTTTCTAGCAGACCTTTGATACTTCATTAAAACACTTTTCAACATGTCATATATATTTGTGGTGTAGTAATCCATAGTTTATTCATGTTGAGTGGCTAACCTTTCTCAAAGCAATTTAGCAATGTTTCTCCTTCCTTCCTTTTGTAAAAACTCATCTGAATGGCTCTGAAGGAGAACGGAGCAAGAATTGACCTAAACATAAATCTTTTTAAAGATTAAAAAAGGAAAACTTGGGGRTTTATTTATTTGTCTTGGTTCTGGTACATCAGCTTTGCTTTGATTCTAATTTTCATGCCTTTTTCTGTCATCCAAGTCCAGCTAGCACTAGAAAAAAATAATGCATTGTAAAATTGTTTTCATATTTTTCAAGTGAGAATGAAACCAAGAAGTTTCCCAAAGGCTGTCACATGATCTTACAATATAGCCAGCTTAATTTATAGTTGCCTTCACACATTTTGAGATTATCCTCTGAATCGTCAACTAAAACATCCATCATTATTTAGGACATGAAACTTCACTTTGAGGAATGCTTGATAGTTTGGATGGATATGAAAAGTCAGCTAAAAAAAATTCCAAATGAAGTCAAGTCTAAGTAAAAAGCCATTCAAACTTTAGTTACAAAAAACAATATTTCAATTTGCATAATTCATTTGGATAAATTACGTATTTCCTTTTAACATTTCATCACTGTATTTCCTTATTGCAGACAACATCTTATCATATTCGGTCAAAAATCGTAAGGTCTCAGGAGAATCCTTGCTCTCAAAATTGTATGCCAAATATCCTTCATTAGCTTTATATATTGGTGGTCATTCAGATAAAAAATGAAAAATCCTCACATCTGTTTTTTAACACTAGTCTATAGTCGCAAATATGTATACAGACCTACTGTAAGGTTTTTAAGGGTAAAATTCCTATTTTTTACTTTTATTTTGCAGTTGAAACAGCAGTGATTTAAAGTGCAGATCTGAGAGTAATAAAAGGAACCCACAGGAGTAGGTAGGCAAAGCATAATGTACCKCAGAACAATTTTTTCCCCCTTGGGGATTCCCAACTACATTTCTTACCAATCAGCTATGGGGTAAGTTTAATAGAGATACTTTACTTTCTCAGCCAAATAGGAARAGGTTATCTGCCTGGCACTCAGAACATTTATTGGATAAAAACAGAGGACGACAAAGGTTCATTTGACCACTGCATCAACCACAATGATGTTGAAAATGAAATGCTTAGCAAAAAATAAATATATTCACAAAACTTTTAAACTGAGCCTTGAAGTCTGAAGACAGCTCAGATAAGCCACTCTTCAGGCCCAATAAAACTACGACATAACAATTTCATATAGGAATAAACAACTACACAATCTACTCCACTGAAGTAGTGCTGCAGTCAAAGATATGATATACATATTTGCAAGTCCACTTACTTTGTAAAACCAGGAGAGCCATTAAGTGATCATCATTTTTGTTTTTCTCTGTCATTTGAGAAAAATCTTTTAAGTTTGCAGGCTTTTATTTCTTAAGGATTGTTATTCATGAGCTAATGGTACAGTACACAAAGCTCTCAGAAAACAGCTTCAATCAGTATTTCTTTCACTTTTTGCAACAGCAACAACTTTTCATACAGCTGAGCCCAAATCATTTCAACTTCCCCAGATTGGAGGATTCTACCACCTTGCTATACAGTCTGTTTTTAATCCTATCCACTATTCACTGGACTCCATATTTTTACTTATATCACAGCATTGTCAAGCACAGGAGTAACAGGCTGGCTAGGCTCCTTCCCCATCCTTTCCAGGTGGATTAAAATCTTCTAACCAACCCATCTGTTTTTTTCCTTAACCATTACCAGTTTTGAAAGAGTACATAGCCTTCAGCTATGCTAAATCCTCTGCATTTCTGCACATTGTCTTTCCCACTCATCTRTAGTGCCTCTCCCTTGACCTAGAGAATTCACTACTCTCTCACTGCAGAGTCCCAAACACCTCCCTCACAGGATCCCTAACAAACACACACACCCCTCAGGCCTACTCAGAGGCCTAAATTAATTATGTTAATCAGACTACCCTGGCTAACCCAATTAAGTTTAATTAGCTGATGCCTTTCTTCCTGAAACACCTTGCCTTAGGGACATTTTACCTCTGTTTTTAAGCTAGCTGGAGAAGTCAATCTCCTCTTGCAAATTTGCCCCTTGGCTACAGACTTTCAGCAGGGAGAGGCTCAGAGCAATCAGCCTCTCAAAAGTCTTAACAAAGCTTCTTGTTTCCTCAATACTTAAAACTGGACTGTATTCACATTGGAATTTGAGCTGTAATCAAAAGCAGATTATTTAGCAAGTCCAGTTTCTATATGAAGCCAGGAATGCCATTAATAAGCGTCCTTTCTTGGTTTCTCTGTCATTTGAGAGACATCATAGCGCTCTGGTCATATTAAGGAGCACCTCTGTCTTGAGATAGCTGGGCCATTGACCATCTACACCCTACCTGATCCTGAAGCTGTGCATTATTTCACCTATATCTCTCTTCAATTTCACTGCAGGAAACCTCATCATCTTATATTTACTAGAACTGCCTAGGCACAAAATGCAGTGATGCAGAAAATCTCCTCCACGGCAGATCCTGGTTAAATTTTCTCCTGCATGAGACTGAAACTAACTTCCCTCACTCCTCTGTAGAATATAGCTGAACAAAAACTTTAGAGTTTCCAGTTGTAGGAGACCAAATGGAAGGACAAACAATCTAAAACACCAAGGATAACTTGCARTCCTCTGGAACAAAGGAYTGCTTGATGCAGACAACTACAAAAGACAAAACTTGATAAGGGAGCAGGGGATGGAGATTCCCTGTGCCTGTCTGAGGTATGTCTCAACCACTTGCAAGACTGTGGGACGATGAGTTCCAGGAACGCTCTGGTGAGATAAAGGAATGCAACAAAAGACATTATTCAACCTCTGTAGGGAGTTAACTGAACATGGCCTTGGGGGATGGCACCATAAAGCGGCCAAAGAAGGGAGTACCAAGATAAGAACAGAAAAAGAAGCAACTACTTGAACTATGGGCAAACTATCCCAATTAGCATAGTAAGAAAACTGTCCACCAGCAGGAGAACTCCCCTACTCAACAAAGTCCCTTCCCCACTGAATATGCAACCAATAGAGGCAAACTAYGAAACTGCCACCGTAGCARAGGGGCAGCTTGGAGTGACCGACGGACATAAAAGGGGAAAGCAAATACTACAGGGTGGGAACTTCTGGACGAGCGCTCCTACAAGCCAGTGACCCTCCGTTGGCTGGACCAACGCTGGAACCAGGACCGGTGATCTCTTTCTCTCYCTCTCTCTTTTCCCTCTTTTCTCTTTCTTTTATTTCTTTTACCTTTTCCTAATAAGTAACGCAAGGCATAAACCCCCACAGCAGTGGAGAGTAATAAGCTTTCTGCCACCCAGCTATTTACTAATGAGCCTAGTTTTGGAATAAAAGTTTTTGTTCTGTACAGACCTTGGTGTCGTTTCACCTTAATCCACACAGAGGRAATTTATGGATCTGAGTCACCTGTCCCTCCGCACAGGTGGGACGTGACACCAGTTCACAGAATAATTCATTCTTTTCAAAACTTCTATCAGAGCAAAGCCTAAACAAAAAATCTGGAAAACTTCTACCWACTGGAAATCCAAACTGATGTTACTTCAGAAATACTGGAAGATTATATTTTCAGAAAAATGCAGGCCTCTGGAGTTCTTCTGATAGTCAATTAAAGTTAACATTCTTTTCCTACTATCTGTAGACTGTTCTCTATCTTATTTCCAGGGATAAATTGGAAAAACATTTATTTCAAATCACAGGAAATTTAAAAGGAAGCTAGAAGACTTCCTTCTTGAAGTGCTTTTTTCTCATGAAAATGGAGTTGTGAAATCAAAGGAGGAAGAGGAATAAAATGATGGTGTATGTTGACCAAATGATTTTTTCACCAGAATACGTTCAAATATTAAAGGGTTGGAGGCTTTTTAAATTTTAAAAGTTGACATTTTATTCTGGCTATCAATTTTTTTCTATTGTAAATAAGGTTAATAATACTGAAAAATTTCCATTGGTTCAGTTGAAAATTTTAGTATAACCCAAAGACTTATGCCCAACTAAGTGAACTGTTTCCATTTTCACTCAACAAATATGGAAAAATTCAYTACTTTGACAATGATAATAAAACCTTAGTATTGTATTTATTGGGTTTATCTTCAAGGTTAAAAGTAGTTATTGTAATGAACGTACTCTTATTTACAAGCACTAAAAGAAATGTGATTTTGGACAAATGGACACTAGTTAAAATAAATACTGAAGTGACCAGTATCATATGATAAATGATGATCTAGGAAGATAAGTGATACAAGAATTTGGGAACATCATTGCTCAAATATTTTATCCCATCCAAATCTCTGTATTCTAAAGAAAATGTTGAAAACAAGGAGAGATTCCTTAAGATATTCTAAGGAATATAATGTTCTGCAATGAATAATAATACAACTTACCTTCCTATTAAAGCGTAACTTTGCCTCACATTACTGAGTGCTTAGCTTTTCACCAGTACAATCAAAGTAATGAGAGGGCTAAATGGACTTATCCTAAATATTTCTAAATCAAGATGACAGTTTCAGGTTTTTATTCGTGGTTTTGTTTGKTTTTTTGTAATATGCAAAGGTAAAAAACACATCAATCTCTTAGGAAACATTTCTACTGATTTCAATAAGATCTTTGACTAAGTGAAGATTGCAAGATTAGCTCCTTGATTTTACATTCTACAACATTAATATGCTTTGCAAGCATGGCTTCTATATAGGCACGGTTCTTAACAGGCTGTAAAATCCAGAATACTTTGTAGTAGTTCACTACTTTGCAGAATGCCAACTATTCATATTTCTCCAATTAAATACATTCGTAGTATGCTCTTAAACAGAAATAGGAATCTCTGACTGAAATAAGGAAGACCCTTATAAAGCTAAATGTTACGTTTCCAATTATAACACTTGGGAAACAGTGGTAGGAAAAAATGCTGGCTGTTACATAGCAGAAGAAACAAGTCAAAACTGACTTTCTTGTAGGTTTTCTTTTTCCCCTTATCACAGCTCTACACAGTGGCACCTTCTGACCTCTCATGTTGAAGATGTTCAGGCTATTYAGCTGTCATAATAAACTCCAGCAACAACTGTGAAATGAAATTCCTATTGAAAACATGTTGATAAAATGTTGGCAAGTAGAAGTAGTGGCACATGATGGAGAGAAAACAACTTTGAAAATACCCAATCTAATGTTCACATTTGGAATTAAACAAGTAGTTGCCTGAAGCTTCCCCTGTAATCAGGAAACTACGTATCTTGCAAATTGTATTAGGAGATAGATTCCTCAAGCCAAATAAATAACCTGCAGTGCATATGAAGTACAGAAAGCATGTTTCCAAAACTGCTTATTTGGGATACAACCATTATTATAAACAAATTCTGCTGTGGATTAGCTCCCTTAGCTCCGCTAATGTCAGGTTGTCTGTAGCTTGTATTTAGTTCTTAAAAATTAGTATAGCACTGAAAAATAAAAGATTGAAATGATGACATTAACATACAAAAGTAAAGTCACAGAATAGGTAGCATATCACTGAGTCGATAATTTGTTGTTACTTTAAGTTAGGATTTAGACTGCTTATCTCAGTACCCCATCTGCTCGAGAAAAGAAATCAAATATATGACGCCAGTACATCGAAACTGCATGCTATATACTCATGTATAACATGTTCAAGTGGCAGAAGAGTTTCCTGTGAAATGTGTGTATTTCTAATTCCAAGGAGACTGGGTGAATCTCTAAAAATTCTTCCTGAAACTACCATTAACATGAGTCTCTTTCAAAGCTTTATAAGCTGACTATCCTAAAGATAGTAATATAGCTTTCTAGATAATTTCCAAAGTTACGTGTACTGTACAAATCCTCTCTTTCTAATGGTTTTATGTAGCCTCCAAAGTGAGACGATGTGGTGAATCATGCAGTAAGTCAAGGAATTATTACAGTATGGTAGTGACTCAAAAAAGATCAGATGGTACATATTTCTCTTGAAGGCAGAGGACACTAGTGGAGAGGAATAGTACRAAACAAAGGACTAGAGTTCAGAGGAGCCATTCCTTTTCAAGTCTTCTCACTCTTCACCTCATAGTTCCTTTTAATCCCTCGTGGGTGCTTCTATTTTCTGTGATTTCATATCACAGTCAGACAACAGTGAGTTAGAGAATGCAATTTAGAAGAATGGCTTGCTATAGCAACAAAAGATGTGGCAGGAGAGCTGCAAATGAGAAGTATTGGTCTTTCTTCACTCAGTGTTGACTTCTGAAGATTTGTAGGAAGAAAGAGTCACCCTCAAGACCTGGAAAGATCTGCAGGCATATTTTTGGAGAGAGACAAAATCTTCTCTCCCATTGACAAGCTTCCCTGAACTGGATTTATTTTCTGATGTCTTAATGTTGCAAGCAAGAAGCTGAAGTAAATTTTCAAGCTCACTGAAGACAACAATCCACTGTGATGTTCCAATTTCAAAAGTTGGTATGCTACTATATTCATCAGTCTTTAGCCAATCAGTCATTGCTAGTCAGTAGTGGGATTTTCAATGTTAGTCTGTACCTGCTCTGACATCCAATCATCTGCTACAGAGGAGGAATAGGAATTAGTCTTGGTGAATTTTTCTATTTCTCTGTTGTCATGACTCTGTAAGTTCTTTATCAATCTCTATAACTTTTATAGAGAAATCCTGCCTTGATTTTAGAATTTGAACAGTTAAAAATTAACATTTTGTGGTGATTTTCATGTATGGGGCAAACCGAACAGGGAATGTGGTTGGATGCGTGGAGTGGTTGGATGCGAGACATAGCATGGACTAATAAAATACACCTCAGAATACTTAMAAATTGCTGGATAAACTGCTTTACATTGTGCATTGCCAAATAGATCTCTCCCCTTCCAGCTTTTTCATGATATTCCACTGAAAACAGAGTCATATTGTACTTTTTTTTTTTTTTTTTTACTTTGAGCACTATTCCTTTGTGAAGCCTTAAGGAACATGCATACACTTGGTGTAAATGATTCTCACATATAGCAGCACCCTGTCTCTTCAACATACAGTTCTTAAGACCCTACTGCAAATGGCATCCACATTCTCACTCCTTCAGGGTATTTTTTTAATAAATTACTGAAACATCTTTTCTTTTCATTATCAATACAATTTAAAAGCCAAACATATTTAGGATTAGTTGCTTTAGCAGTTATGACAGTTTTATAAAACAGCAAGTCAAAACTGTGGAGCTTTGTATGTGGAATAACATGATCATCTTAGGCTGTGCTTGCATTAGCAAGTAGTTCAGTGTTACAGGAATAGATTAGGAGAGCAAAAAAATTGGTGCTGAGGACCCTACATCTACATTATACAGTTTGTTGCTGCACCTGCTTTGTCCTTGTCCAACCAGAGGCTCTAAGCCTAAGACACAGGCTTAGCCTGGGAAGATACTGCATGAGATCTGGAGAGCTTCCCTGAGGTTCTCGGGTTGCCATGAGCTGGTGTCATGACTTTGTCACAATCAGATAAAATTCCAAGAGCCTTAYCTATGTTCAAGAAAACACTAGCACTGAGGAGAACCTAACAGTCTTAACGTACCTCTGCATGGAGAGAAACAGCCATTTTCAGAAAGAAATTCATCCCACTGTGAAACAACTGCCAGAGAGGTACAGATTAGTGTGTATGTCTTGCTGTATAAACTATGGAAGTTCAATCAACTAGCCTGGTTATCTAAYATCTAGAAAGTCAAATTTAGGAAGCAAATATCCAAGTAGCTTCTCCCTCATTACTAAATAATTTTTCTGTTTTAATTAATGTTAAATCAGTTGTAAAATAGTAGAGACAATGTTTAGTTAAACTGGTAAACAGTATTTTTTTCAAAAAATTAATTTTCTTTAGAAAAAAAATTACAAAATATGGAATGTTCCATCTGGTATACAAAGGGGGAGAAGGAGGCATTCAAGGGGAAAAGGGAAAACACACTGGCAAAGAAATGTTTGGAAAACTGTGGGAAAATGAAAAAGAAATTGTGTGAACCCAAAATTTTTCATTCAAACTCACACACAATCTATTTTCTTAAGCTTCTACAAATTTTCAGCTCATTTTCTTTTTTTCTTTTTAGTCGAGGCAATTAAACATACTTAATTAAATCTAAGTTTTACATTTTTCTATTTTCATTAAATGTTATTATATTCTAATATTTTCTGTTGTTTAAGATTTCAATATTGTCTAAATATTTCCCTCATTTTTTCTCTTGACAACATTATTCATTTTACTTGACTATATTTTCAGATAATTTAATCTCTGTAAAACTTATCTTTATTATTTATTGGAAAATTTTGTCCCACTTGTTTTAAAATGCCACTTGTAAATTGTGTGTACAAATATGGACAGAATTTCTCTAGTTCTTACACAGACAATTTTATCTTCAGTCTTTTTTGGTTAAAGTAGTGCTAGAGAGGTGTTCACACTCATTCTAACCTTAAAAAAATCTGTACTTTGGTGAAAAAAAAAAATGAATTGTATACCATACACATTTGAGACCTGTTATTTTCAATAATAACATGTGACAAAAGCATTCATTACAGACTAGAAATAACTTATTCCGACAGTTTGCCATGGTAGAGTTCATGTTGAGTGTTGAGATGCTGACAACAAACAGAAAGAAAGTAAATACAAATGGCTCTTTTCCAGTAGACGCATTCATCAAAATAGTATATTTCCAAGACACAGCATTATTTCTCCTCAATCTGCAAGTTCAAGGTAGCATCTTAACACAAGACAGAGTCAAACAGATATTTGTCTTAGTTGGCAGCACTGTTCATTTCCCACCTCTGCAGTAAATCTAATCTATTTTGAGAGCAATTCTCCTTCAACTTTCAGGTCAGACTTGATTTTCAGATGTCATCCATGGGTTACTAGAAACATGCAAAGTTACCTGAACTTATGAGTTAAACAGCTTTTCTAAAGAAACATGCTTTTGTCATCCAGACAAATGTTCTCTCTCATATATTTTTGCAGATTACAGCACAGTGTTTTGATAATAAGTATGGAACAGATCTTTGGCAAGTGTAAATCAGAAGAGCCCTTCCAAGTCCTAGCTAGTTCTATTCCCAGCTAAGGCAGTGATTTACACCATCTTGGGACTTTGGCAGACTGTGTATTTTGTTGTTCCCTTCTCAGGTAATATTCAAAGTAACACTTCTTGTAYTTTTAATACTGTTACTGTAATCAAATCATAAACTGGAAGATTCTAGTGAATTAGGCAGAAATAATCTGCAAGGTTTCAGAATAATCAGAAGTGTCTGCAAGCATAACATTTTTTGAAGGAAAATGGCAATCTTCAAAATTATGGAAATTATAATGTTTTAAAGAACACCTACAGAAGCTGAGCTACCCAAAACATTTAGCTGCTTGAAAAGCAGTAACTTGTGCCCACACCCATACCAGTACAGCACTCCAGCTGACTTCATGTTGTGGGGGTGGCTCTGCTTCTAAACAGGACTAGTCAAGGACTGATACTTGTATTAACAACTTTAGTCTACTGCAAGTGCTGGAATACATACGTAAATAATGGGAATGACACTGAAGGAAGATTTTTTTGAAAATAGCTTTGAATATTTTTGAAAAATATCTGATAAATTTTAAAATCGCTTACAAGCTCAATCTGCTTTTCTCAAGGCTAATCTAACCCAGCATATTTTGATTCATCCTATACTGTACGATGGAGACTAAGATTGCTGCTACTGGCTACTGTCTACATGTTGCCACTGTCTACTGCCATGCCTACTTTAGAAACAAGAGAGTCACCTCAGCTGGTGACATGTTTTGTCCAAGCCAATCAAACCTTGCTGAGAGGCACAGTCCTGGACTAATATAGCTCTTACKCTTTTTAACCCTACTTGCTATCGGTGTTATGCCACATGGAACAGTTGTGTTTGGTGCATATATTGGCTCAGATCAGCACAAATTCATGGATCTCTGATCGCCAATCTGCTATATGAAAAATATTCCTGTAGATTCGTCTTGTAAAATTATTTTCCCTCATTACTCTTTGTATGTCTTTCAATTAATTTCTATTTCTTGAACTTTAATGGTGAAGGTCTTAGAAGATATTCCACAAGGAATATGTATGGGGATATTCATCCTTTCCTTTTGTTTCCCAGAAATATTAAACTTGATGTATCCAAGGACCATATTTGCATTCTCTAAAGGTGCATTACATTGATGGCTCTTCATGATATGGTGGTTGTTAATGGATTTTTCTCTTTCTAGCTGAAGAACTACAAGCATATAGCAAGCATTCACATTAAGCCCGAAGCTGGGATTCATGGGGATTTAGTTTTCCTCCAAAAGCAATGTAGTGAGAAAAGCACCTCTAAAAGCCAGTACAACCTACCTAACATCTTAGATAACTATTTTAGCATAGGATAAGTGTCCTTGTAGAGGCATTTCTCTACGATTATTTGAAGGAGCTCAGCTGAACAGCTTAAAGTAGGCCTCTAAGTTTTAGACAGTTAATGACGAGTAAGATGAAAAGGCTAAATTCTGCGACCTTTTATTTTGTACTATTAAATCTTATTCCAATTCTATTACTGTAGTCCTCAAGGTCTCTTAACTCTGCACAATATTCATTTGTATTTATAGTTCCTCTCACCTTTATGCCATCAGCAAATTTCATTAAAACATTTTTGCTTTTTGTGCCAGGGTCATAAATGAATATATTAAATGACATCAATTCTGAACCAAGCTTCGAGGAACTCCGCTAATAACCTACTTTCAGCCCAACACTTTCCCTTTCAGCATAAGATATTTTTCTATTCTCTTTAGCCAAGGTCTTACACAGTGTAAAAATCTTGTGTAACTTTGCATCTTTCTAGGCTAGAAATATTGGAAATTTATAGACATTCAGAATTAGACRCTGGAACACCTGATTTCTGCAAATTAGTAAAAGGATATTTAAATGATCTGGTCAAGGACTTCAGCAGTGCAATTCAGTTGTCTACACGTGTGCCCTGACCCTCAGCTGCTGCTTTAGCGGGTATCCCGTAGGTTCTGTGCCATATTTGCTGTCTCCATAAGTACATACAGGGTACCTTGGGGTATGTCAGATGACACTGGAGGTCAATGCTCAGGCAACCGCTTTGTGCCCTTTTTTAATGTATTGAGTGTAGGCAGCAAGGTCTTGACACAAGGTGGGCTGCAGGGGTGGCTTCTTTGAGRAGAGATCAGGGGTTGTCCTGTGCCAGACATAGCCAGTTCATGCCAGTTCCACAATAGAACCACCACAGGCCAAAGCCGACCCCATTAGCCAAGTTGGTGGTGGCTCTGTGAAAACGTAAGGGCAGTAAGAGCAGAGAGAGAGGAGGAGGGAACAAAGAGAGGGAACACCAAGGCCAAAGGAGGAGGAGGTGTTCCATGGTGGAGCAAGCACATGCACCCCTCCCTCAAAGGGACTGAAGCTCAGGAAGGACCCATGCCAGAGCAGGTGCACCCCTTGAAGTACAGGGTACAGCCCACAGAGGTCCTACATCAGAGCAGGTACTTCCCAAGAGGGACTGTGGCCTGAAAATGAGCCCGTGCCGGAGTCAGTATTATTATAATATAATAATGATTATATGTTATTTATTATCATATTACTTAATATGAAAGTAAGTTACAATTTAGAGGCAACGTATTTATTACTAACTGGAAGGAAAACGCTTCACTTCAYAGCAAATAGTTCAGTTGCAAAATTCTGAATCCCAGGGACACTGGTCTATAAGATAGATACACAAGAAATGGAAAAGAAGACAGTCTATATCATCACAGCATAGAGCTGCAGTGGTTTTACCTAATATTTAACATGTATAAGTTAGACAGATACCTACATTCATTGTWTAGGCTCCCTACAGCCACTCCAAAGGCCTAGGGGAAGAGTCTGTAGGTTCGGTAGATAACTTTCTACAACCATACTCAGGGAGCATAACTATTTGGTCAGACTTGATGCCTATTTTTTTGACAGATAAAGTTAACAGGTTATTGTGGACAACAACCATCAAAAACCCACCTGAAATATATTGGAAATTTGGTATGCCTCCAACACAGAGAATATGGCTAAATTAATAGATCACTGTATTCAGTATTACTTCACTCTCTGAGGAGTGATACATTATACCTACTAGGATTACCCCGACCATTTTGGTGAAAATGAGCTATGATTTGCATCATTAACTACGATTACTGCTTAAAAAATAATGWTCATATTCCCCATTTTCTCTTAGAACAGAATTTAAAGCTCTCATATGTTCCAAAATATATTATTTTWAATTTTTCCTAGAATACTGCTACTTTACAGAATTGAATGGGGTGTTTCAGGTTGTTGATCTATATTCAGGCCAGCTGTGGTAGGAATATAAATTAGGCAAAATGTTTCAGAGCACCTGTGCAATAAAGCTACACTACGCAAAGAYAGGTACTATTCAAGAGGCATATACAAGAAAACCTAAATGAAGGTCGCTTCAGTAATCTCACAAAAGGCATATAAGTATCATCTGTAGGATAATTCATCACTTTCCCAAGCTTAGTGAGGGGCTGTCTAGAGAAAGAAAATAAGAAACGTAAGGTTCAAGTGTCTGGATGGGCACTTGGCTCAGGACACACAGTTGATCCATATGGGATTAAAAATTTTTAGCCCCTATTTTAAGATACGCATCAAGTAAAGGAGGACAAACAACCTCTGTTTTTCACCACTGCTCACTCACTGAAGTGCATGCCAGGAAATAGGATGCCTAAGTTCTTCTGAGTGCAGCTCCACTTTCACAGAAGAGTCTTTTCAGAATTAAGCTGCCCCTTAACACTGTTCATCACAAGTGTTGCTCACTTGCTGAAGGTGAGCCACGGTACAGGAAAGAATGGGAAAGATCTTCACTGATCCTAAATAGTGATGGGCAACATATCAGTACCACAGTAGTATCACAGTTTTACAGGTAACAGATACTAAAATTCCTCAGTACTAATTCTATTCTGATATCACTATATCTGCAGCCATAGTCTTTTATCTACTTCACTCCTACCCTCGTGGCCCAAACCTCCTGAGACTCTGCCTCCACTCTTCCCACTTCTCCATTCCAGGCCTACAGCAATCTGGAGCTGTGTTGCAAGAGCGTTATGGAGTAGGTGTGAAATGAGCTGCCTTTTGCCTTCACTGCCACCTCAGTCAGCAGCTCTCCTTGTCTACAGCAAAATTTCAAAGCTAAAAAGAGCTTGTATAGATGCGGCTTCACTGCAGGGACAGCGAACTCCAAGAGAGGAGTGGTTGAGGGAGACAAGTTGGTTGGTATAGGATGTTCATGCATGTGAGTTTCAGGGTGGATGATAAAAAGACAGTCCCAGAGCTTCCAGCAGCACATTCTACTGAAATCTTCCCTGTGGAGTGAAATCAATCAAAAATTGCCTTTAGGCATTCAGTAAGGCAAGATCAATCGTAGAGTGGGGAAAATGCGTCAACTGAAGAGAGATAGCTTACCTGCTCTCCATAGTCTCCCAGAACTCCATCACGCTTTTTCCAAAAGGTTTAATATCATGAAATGTGCTGATAACATGAATTGGGKTTTTTTTCTTTTTCACTGTAACATCATGCAAAGTCAAAACTTTATCATTCATTTCTAATTCTTCATTTTTCAGTGTATTTTGTCAATGATAATTGATTCCTTTGGATTCTGGGAATTCCTTGGGTTCTTCTAGTAGCTAGCAACAACCAAGGAATACTCTCTTAAGTGTAGAAATTGACAAATTTCTTTAGAAAAAGAACAACAAAAACCACAAAACCAGAACAAAGCATTTCCATTTTTCCACAGTTATTTTTCCAGTGAAGGGAAAATGGAAGAAGTTCTTATATTCATTCTCATTCAAAATGAAAACTTTCTTGAAATATCAAAATTTCTTCCAGAAGGGAAATTCAGAGTGTCAGTCAGCTCTGCCTGAAAGTACCTTTCTGAATTCATTGAATCTCAGAAGCAAGTCTGTGATTCTTTCTAAAGGTTCTGAAAAGCTGTATTGTATTTTCACTTTAAAATGCACATTAAAGCATTACATATTCTCCAATGTGCATTCTCAGCAACAAAAATGCTTTTAACCCTCAACTTTTAAAAGCAGCTGCAGGGATTGTTCCCCAGAGAAGACAGTCTTAAAAAGGCCAACCAAATTTCTAGGTTCCTGTGGGACCATGCTAGGCTTGTTTCATTTGTCTCTGGGGTCTTTCATACAGTTCAGCTGAGGGAAGTGCAATTTGTTCAGTTATGTTTGCTGATCATTCTTTTTTAACCAATTCAGCAAGTACAAATAACAAAAAAAGTGGAATAACTAGCCAACACAAGAAACATCTAAAGTGCACACACTTCCATGCTACAATTACACCTTCAAGAATTGTATTAATTAGAATCTTCCCTGCATGTATACAGAAATTAGGGTTACATAATTTTTCTTTCCCTCAGAAATTAAACATTCACTACCGCTCACTAGACTGAGTTAGGTATCTCTATTCACCTCTTATAGGAAACAGCAAGAAGGAATTGTGGATTACCTGAAGCTGTTGGTCACCTGTGTCACCAAGGTAACCCAGTCAATAGCAAATCAGTTATATTCGGTGTAACTATTAGAACAGATTAAAAAAAGTCTATGGGAAAGTACTTAAAATTCCTTTTTTTTTTTTCCCCCAGGATTTGGAATGATATATTAATTGCTTTAGCACATAATCAAAGTTGGTATGAGCATTGCTTTAGTTTTCACCTGTGAAATACAACACAAACTGCTTCATAGGAAGCTCTTGTGATTATTGCTTTGGAGTAGGGGAGAGAAGCCTCGACTAAAACTAGGATCTATTTCAAAGGCATTGAGCATACACATTACAAAACAGTCCCTGATCTAATTATTTTTCACTTTAAGTAAATAAAATAGATAATAGCTGATAATTAAAATGGTTATATGACTTGCTACRCACAGTCAGCTGGTCAGAGGAAGGAATGGAACTTAGATTGTCAGGTCTTGGTCCAGCACCCAGATGTGGTTTRTGAAATAATCCTTATTTTTTTTTCAACATTTTCTTCACTGCTCTAAAAAGACAATTATAAGACTCTCATCAGAGAGCATTTTCACACTGAATTCTAACATCTCTAGCATGGTCAGAGGGCAATGATAACTTTAAAATTTAGCTTCATCTTAAGATAAGGCTGGACAGAAAGCCAGGAGAGACTCTTTAGTTTGCCCTTTTTTGCCTCTAACATGGTGTATTCACCAGCATGTCATGGCTTTTACCTTCAGTTCCTGGCACAACATTTGCAGTAGCCTAATCTGAAAATGCTAGTATAAATTTGGCTGGATTCCCATCACAAAASATGGAATACTCTTTTACTTGAAAAAATAAAGCATTATTAAAAATAAAGCATTCCAGTTTTTAAATATTTTTTCTTATTACTGAAGGCAGAGATTTCAAATAAATCTATCTTCTTGGAAAGGAATAGTTAAATTTCTGAGTAGTGCAATAGCAATGCATTGTTATGATAATAATTGTAACTAGGATCGAAATGGTAMAGAGCCAATTCTCATTATCACTTGAAAAATATAT
Organism: Oceanodroma leucorhoa; assembly: GCA_030449065.1. Taxonomy (NCBI): domain Eukaryota; kingdom Metazoa; phylum Chordata; class Aves; order Procellariiformes; genus Oceanodroma; species Oceanodroma leucorhoa. The sequence goes on along the minus strand of JASVER010000122.1, from coordinate 30,573 downwards.
TGTGTCCTACTAATAAAAAAAGAAGTTATATGTCTAAATCAATAATACAGTGGTATGTTTTACTTCAGCTTTGCAAATGTTACTGTAGGCATCCTGGAATGCACTGTTTCATAGTCAGTCAATAAAAGATGCATCACAACTTTATTTATCCTTCCCTCTTCCCTAGTTATGTATACAATATCTCTAACAGATCTGTGAATATAACAGTCCACTCAAACTGCATTATTTAGCTTTATGGCAGARTCAGTATGTCAGACTAATACTAAATACATTTTGTTATATTCATGCCTATTACCTTGGCCAAAAAATAAGAATGCCTAACAATGTGAAATAGGTCAGCTTCAGATGTGATTTCTATCCAAAAATAAGCAAATTGACTAACTTTTTGTTATGAAAGGTGACATAAATCATTAGGGAAAACATGAAATGGCAAGCTTAGTAGAGTGTTACTGAATAAATGCCCTTAGGACCAGAACAATTTTTTTGTGATATATTTACAAATGCATAACAAGAGATTACAGATCCACAAAACCAAATTTCTAAGTACTAACTAAATGCAGTGATATATAATCAGTAAAATTATACTGCTGTCATCATATGAAGATAAGCACTGCTAGTTCTTRGAGTTGAGTTGAAGCCACATTTTTGTTTTTAAATTCTGTTGAGGGAAAAGATGAGGATAATGAAGTGACAGTGAAAGGATGCTCTGGTGCTAGCAAGGTTAGAAAACAGGCTTAGGAAACCCTTTCATCAAGAAATTTCACACAAATCAAGATTTAGGTATCTTTTATCAGAAAACAGGGAACTACTCTGCAAGGTAAAAACATTATGTGGACAGAAGAGCACAAYAGTCTGATTATTGTGAAAATACCCACCTTATTGTACATAGTCAGGAGAGCTATAAACTTGTACTGTAGAAATGTGTTTCTTTTCTTGAGTAGATAACATCRTATGAAATTACTGGTAGAAACCAAGACTGAAATCTGGGGACCCTAAAATTAGATGTCATCAGACACCACAGAACATGTATGTGTTCTAAATATAGCTATAGATAGAAAAGTGTAGTAATGAGAAAAGCTAGTTTGGAGACTGTTATGACTTGATTATCCATGGCTGTGGACAAGGAGAAATKGAGCCAGCAACTAAGAAGCATACCCACATGTGGAAAGGGACATAATCTATCATAGTATCATAGTAAGCAACCAACTCCTTGATCAAAGCACCAGTGTTACACTGCCTCCTTAGTGTGAGGGCAGAATATGTGATAAAGAGGGATGACGGGTTTTACTGCTACTATCACGACATTTGAGAACAAATAACAAACAAGGATGGTTTTGAAGCAGGGACTATCTCTCAATGTGGTTTTTTTTTTTTTACAGCTCAATACGGTTTTGAATCTGTCACTGTAGTATACATAATGGATTTCTTACAGTTACTTTGGCAGCTCAGAGGGAAGTAAGTAGAAGCCTTAAAATTTGGAAGAAAACATGAGGACACTTTAACTAGGGTTAGATCAGTTAATGAGATGGGACATCTTCATACCTTTCATTCATAAAAGTACAGCCAATTCAACTGTTGTTATGATTTTATAAACCCCAAATTTAAAATAGTTCTTGTATCCTAAAAGAAAAACTGCTCCACAATTCATGGAATATGTAGGCCACACCAAACACAGAATTAATTTTTAAAATATTATTTATGCTTCACCTGTCTGAGCAGTGTAAGGAGGCACCAACTAAGGTGCAAAAGATGGGGAAGAATTATACAGAATGATCAAAGAGAATATAATGAAACACTATGGAATGAGTTTAAGAAAGTAAAAAAAAAAAAACAAAAAGAATGTTTAAAGACTTTGCTGGCAATGAGTTCTACAAAGCAACAGAACAAATAGGAAACAATAGAAACTATAAATGTTGGCACTTGTGGTATTTAGAACTAAACAGGAAATACATTAGCACAGAAAATACCTAATAGGAGAAACATGATTTACTGAACATAGAGAGAATTTGGCAATCTGGAAAGCTGGATTCTAATCTAAATGTAAGCTGCTGTCATCTTATAGAATCATAGAATCATAGAATCATAGAATCATTAAGGTTGGAAAAGACCTTTAAGATCATCGAGTCCAACCATCAACCCAGTACCCATGCCCACTAAACCAAGTCCCGAAGCACCTCATCCACACGTTTTTTGAACACCTCCAGGGATGGTGACTCCACCACTTCCCTGGGCAGTCTGTTCCAATGCCTGACTACMCTTTCAGTGAAAAAATTTTTCCTAATATCCAATCTAAACCTCCCCTGGCGCAACTTGAGRCCATTTCCTCTCGTCCTATCACTTGTTACTTGGGAGATCTTGCATAAGTGCAGACAATACGCTTTAACTGTTCTTGCTCTCCTGACTTCTGACTGTCTTGTTAGCTTAGATTATGACCTTTCTCAGCTTTAGACTGCAAGTTCTCATTTAACTTTTGTTTATACCATGCCCAACACAACACAGCTTCAATCTCCTCTAAATCAGTGCCTCTTTATGGCATGGAAAAATAAATAATAAATACTGTTTTCAATTATTTTACAGAGCAGAAACTTGACGTAGTGAGATTTTGAGAATTTTTAGCCTTTATATTCTTTAACATGAAGACTCAATTAAAATATTATCAGCAGCACTGGTATAGAAGATGAACAGTATTTATTAGTTTAAATATAGACTTGATAAAATAGGGTAGATGAAACTAGCCTACAGGAGTAGCTACAGAATATATGCTTCTCCAGGCAGGGGAGAGAACGTTTCACAGCTCAGGGATCTGCTTGAAGAATACTGTGGGCAACAGTCCTGGAGAAAAGAGCGGTCCAGGAGAGCTGTTTGATGTTCGTGGATCAACTCTTCCAAGCTCAAGAGCAGTCAATCCCAAAGTGCAGGAATCCAAGCAAAGGTGGCAGGAGGCCTGCTCAGATTAGCGAGGAGCTTCTGACTAAACTCAGACATCAAAAGGAAGCACACAAGAGATGGAAGAAAGTTCAGGTCACCCAGGAGGAATATAGAGACACTGACTGCTTGGTCACACACAGACCATGCAGGGATGTGGTCAGGAGAGCTGAAGCCCACCTGGAGCTGAATCTGGAGAGGGATGTGAAGAGTAACAGCAAAGGCTTCTGCAGGTACATCAGCAGCAAAGAGAAGATGAGGGAAAATGTGGGCCCATTTCTGCATGGGGTAGGGGACCTGGTGACAAAAGGACATGGAAAGGTTGAGGTAYTCCATGCCTTCTTTGCCTCAGTCRTTAGTGGTGAGATATGCCTACAGGAATCCCAGGGCCCTGAGAACAGTGGGAAAGTCTGGAGCAAAGAAAGCTTACCCTCAGTAGTGAAGTGCTGAGGGAGCTGATCAATGCCATTGCAAGGCCACTTGTGGTTATCTGTGAAAGGTCATACCAATTGGGAGAGAGAGGGGGGATTCTCGAGGACTGGAAGAAAGAAAATGTCACTCCTATTTTGAAGAAGGACAAGGAAGAAGATTTGGAGAACTACGAGGTGATCAGCCTCACCTCAAACCCTAGGAATATGATAGAACTAAATCTGGAAGCCATTTCAAGACACATGAAGGACAGAAAGGTGACTGGGGTTCAGTCAGCATGGATTTACAAGGGGCTTGACCACTGTGAAATTGCTAGCTCAATGGACAAGGACAGAGCAGTAGATATTGTTTAYCTTGACTTTAGTCTCCTAAGACATTCTCATAGACTAACTGATGAAATATGTGCTTGATAAATGAACAGTAAGATGAACTGAAAACTGGCTGAACAGCTAGGTTCAAAGGCTTATCATCAGAGCATAAAGTCCAGCTGAAGGCCAGCSATTCATGATATATCCAACGAGTCAATACAGGGACCAACACTGCTTAACATTTTTATTAATAACATGGATGATGGGACAGAAYRTACCCTCAGCRAGTTTGCAAATTACACAAGAYTGGGAAGAGCAGCTGATACACCAAAAGGTTATGYTGTCATTCAGAGGAACCTCAAGAAGTTGGAGAAATGAACCAACAGGCATCTTATGAAATTCAGCAAAGGGAAAGGCCAAGTCCCACACCTGGGAGGGAAGAACCCCATGGACAAGTACAGTGACCAAGTGACTGAAGAAGGGCCCTGGTGGACAGCAAGCTGAACACAAGCCAGGCATGTGCCCTTAGAGCAAAGCAAGCCGACACCTTCCTGCACTGCATTAGGAGGAGTGTTGCCAGCAGGTTGAAGGAGGTCATCCTTCCCCTCTGTTCAGCACTGGTGAGGACATACTGCAGTACCACATCCAGCTCTGGGTTCCCCAGTACAAGGGAGACATGGAGCTACTGGAGAGTGTTCAGCGAGAGGCCACTAAGATGATTAAGGGACTGGACTATATATCCTATGAGGAAAAGCTGAGAGAGCTGCGACTGTTTAGAACGGAGAAGAGAAGGCTCAGATCAGTGTGTATCAGTACCTGACATGAGGGAGTAAAGAAGACGGAGCCAGGCTCTCCTCCTTGCTACCCAGGGAATGGACAAGAGTAAATGGCCACAAACTGAAACACAGGAAATTCTATTTAAGCATAAGAAAAAAGTTTTTTACTGTAAGGATGGTTGAACATCAGAACAGGTTGCCCACAGAGGCTGTACAGTCCCCATCCCTGGACATATTCAAAAGCTGTCTGGACATGGCCTTGACCCTGCTTGGAGCAGGTGGGTTGCACAAGATGATTTCCAGAGGTCCCTTCCAACCTCAGCAACTCTCTGATTCTGCATTTTATGCAGCTATTACAATCTGAAAGGTAAGAAGCATAGAAAGATAGCTTTTCAGCTCCAACGCTCCCAATGAGGTTAAGTAAATTTACACCTGAGGAGGATCTAGCTAAGAGAGCTTTAGAGCATTAGATCCAACAATTCTCATGTAAGCAGAACTGGCAAACAGCATACGAAAATGAGGCTGACTGAAGGAAATGCGCTGACATTTAAAGCATGCTTCTCACAGCAAGTATTCACGTTTAAGGAAGGAAAAGTGAACGAGCAATTGCCATTGATGGGAATGGTGGGAAAACATAAAGGAGAAGTGTGTGCATGTGGAAAGATGTGAGGTAGAGATATCCTACACTCGTTAATTTAGCAGAAATGTTAAAGGTTTTAAAATAGATAACAAAGTACATGCAGAGAAGCAGCCAGAATACTGAAAGCAAGAAGCCAAAAGACGAAATAAGAAGACTCTAATCGTAGGAAGGATGATAGGAGGGGTCAGAGCCATTTAATCTAATAACTTATTGTTGGTTTTAATCTTTATTTCTAATTTGCCTTTCCTTTAACACCCATGGAAATAGCCAAATGTTTTACCTGTCCCGTTAAGCATCCTGGGATATCACAGAACTGCAGGAAAAATTCAGGGAATAATTCTAACTCAGTGTAAACTTAGCTGCTGTATATATTCAAAGGACACAATTTATTCCTTCCTGTATGTTTGCTGGCCTAGGGAAGGGGATTCTAAGTCCCTCCTGTCATTCATTTCCAAAGTTACTATTGATATGAGGCATTATGCAGTACAGCAAATGAGGAGATAAGAGTCAGTTAAATGTTAAAGCAGTTCACTGACAATTCTCAACTGTCTGTGTACCTCAAACCATCAGGATTAGTTTATGAATTATTCTAAAATTCTTCTCTTGAGATTCATTCCTATTTCATTGTTAAATACATTAAATTTTATTTCTAACTCTAAACCATATGTATAATAAAGCAGTTTAAAAAGTATCTGAACATATATTTATTTTAATCCTTACCCTTTTATTTCTCTTGATGAGCTGAGAATTTCAAGAGAAAATAAAAACTTGATAAGGCAAGAGGTGATATCACTGGAGCCAGAAGTTTCCTTCCTTCAATTCACTGAACTGTAAAAAAAAAAAATCCTAATAATTTTGGTTTTTCTACTCTTGATTCCATCTACAGACAGGCAGAGTTCTTTAGACATGGTGAGACTGTTGGAATTAATTCAAACTAAGTTTCCTTCTTTCTTAAAAAAGTGAGGTCTATGTACTAGAGCATTGCCAACAAAATAAATGTAGTGTGCCATAATTTGACTATTTGCAGTGTTTCTGCAAAACACTGTTGCTGACAAAGATGATGTTTGATAGATACGAGTTGATATTTCTCACAGCATAAGTATCTCACTGACAGTTTCATGAATCTTCCTCTCTTTTTATTTTGAATGGTGGGGTCTTTTAATATTTTGGTGTGCTCAAACTTTAAAATCACAGTAAGAACTCTAATGCAGCTTAAAGGAAATAGGAGAAGTTTATGAAACTATACTCTTTATCAACAGCTTTAGAAGCATCTCATTTTTCATTAGAATAATAGATAAAATTTGACCTTTGAAGTTCTTTTCATCTTACAGGGAAAAGTTAGCTTTTTTTCATGGACTTATCCTTTATAAARAAAGCAGACAAAACATCTGTTGCTAATTATTATTTATTCATATCACAGTAACACTGAAAGGCCCTAACACAAATCAGGGGTYCCATTGTACTTTACGCTAGAAAATACTTTCAAAGAGACAGACTCTGCTTCAAAGCCTTTACAGACAAGGYGGACACATTCTTCCTTCTGAAGACTAGAGATGAGGTATTGTAGCACAGAACAATTGCATTTCTCCAAGTTGCACAAAAATTCTGTGATAGAGACAAGAATTAAACTTAGATATTCTATAGATAAAMTTAATCCTTTTATTACTGGATGTCCCTTCATTTTCAAGTACAAAATACTCCCTGGAGTATGGAGGCTACAAGGAACCTTTTTGGACATATAACTAAATCTTTTGTACCAGTTTAATCCAGGATCAAAATAGGAAATCTCTTCCTAAGCTAGAGGGAGATAAAATGCATTTTGGATTTTTGTTCATACATGTAAAAAACTTAATTTTGCTTAATAATTCACACCATGCACATTTGGATTTATGCTTCATTGGGATTTCATTTTTGCACCATTTCTTCTGTGATGAACCCTGTTTCACAAAATCTGTGTTATTTGATTTCCTAATAGGCTGGATATCATTACAAAATATGGATCAATACTGATACAGGCTTTCCTTTCTTGTACATAATATGCCTTCAGTATGCATGAAATACTCAATGAATAAATTACAAAAGACTTTCCAAATGGTCTATTGATCCTGCTGCAGCCCACGGTAGGGACACAAAACTGATGAAAACTTGAGTGAAACTAAAAGAAAGAAGATCCAGAGCCTGAATTTTYATAAAACTCACAAAGTAAAAGGAATGACAGCACATTTTCTCCAACACCTCTTCAAACTGGCTGAATGTGCATATCTGAACTATCATTAATAATAATTTGAGGTCCTTTTTTTACCACCCCTACTGTATTAGCAGGAACTGGAAAACAACTCATGGAGGTAGAGGTAATCAATTATTACAGTAATCCTACATCAATCCTACAGGATACTCTGCACTAAGGAAAGAGGAAGACACTTTATAAAATATTGAGTGACCACATTTTGTGTCTAAATTCAAAGGAGTCTAACATTCAGATGATTGGTCCAAAGCTATTTCTGAAACTCAGATTAATTAAATRTATCTCTACAGAAAACTCAGATTCAAATGTATATTTATATGTCACAGAATCACAGAATCGTTGAGGTTGGAAGGGACCTCTGACGATTATCTTGGCCAACCCACCTGCCAAGCAACGTCRCCTAAAAGCAGTTGATCAGGGCCATCTCCAGACAGCTTTTGAATATCTCCGAGGGTGACTCCACAACTTCCCTGGGCAACCTGTTCAAGAGGTCAGTTACCCTCACAGTAAAATTTTCTTTCTTCACATTTAGGCAGAATTTCCTGTATTTCAGTTTGTGCCCATTGCCTCTGGTAACTTCACTGGACAGCACTGAAAAGAGTCTGGCTCTGTCTTCTTCACACTCTCCTTTCAGATATCCATATACATTGATAAGATTGCCCCTGAGCCTTCTCTTTTCCAGGCTAAACAGTCCCAGCTCCCTCAGCTTTTCCTCATATGACAGATGCTCCAGCCCCTTAACCGTCTCCGTGGCCCTTCACTGGACTCTCTCCAGTAGTTCTACCTGTCTCTTGTATTGGTGAGCCCAGAAATGGACACAGAACTCCAGATGTGGTTTCACCAGTGCTGAATAAAGGAGAAGGATCACCTCCCTCAACCTTCTGGCAATACTTTGTTTAATTCAGCCCAGGATACCATTAGCCTTCTTTGCTGCAAGGGCACATTGCTGGCTCATGTTCAACTTGCTGTCCACCAGGACCCCCAGGTCCTTCTCTGCAAAGATGCTTTCCAGCCCCCATTGTATACTGGTGCCTGGGGTTCTTCCTCCCCAGGTGCAGGACTTGGCCTTTCCCTTTGCTGAATTTCATGAGATTTCTGTCAGCCTATTTCTCCAGCCTGTCAATGTCACTCTGGATGGCAGCACAACCCTCCAGTGTACCAGCCACTCCTCCCAGTTTTGTATCATAAGAAAACTTTCTGAGGGTACACTCTACCCCATCATCCAGATCATTAATAAAGATGTTGAACAAGATTAGAGCCAGTGCTGMCCCCCAGGGTACACCACCAGTTACTGGCCTCCAGCTGGACTTCATACCACTGATCACTACCCTCTGGACCTGGTCATTCAGCCAGTTCTCAATCCACCTACCTYACTGTCTGCTCTTCCAGCCCCTACTTCATCAGTTTCTCTACGAGGATCTTATGGAAGACAGGGTCAAAAGTCTTGCTGATGTCAAGGTAGGCAATATCCACTGCTCTCCCCTCATCTACCAAGCCAGTCATTTCATCATAATTCTCTGGGTCCTCCTTCTTGCCCTTCTTGAAGATAAAAGTAACATTTGCTTTCGTAGAGTCCTCAGGYACCTCTTTCAATCACCATGATTGTTCAAAGATTATTGAGAGTGGCCCCGCAATGACATGAGCCAGCTCCCCCAGCACTCATAGGTGCATCACACCAGGGCACATGGACTTATGTATGTCCAGTGTGCTTAAGTATTCCCTGACCTTATCCTCTTCCACCAAGAGTACAYCTTCCTTGCTCCAGCCTTTCCCCCTGGTCTGGACCCTTAGATTTCTGAAGGTCAGTCCTGCTCATAAAGACTGAGGAGAAGGCAGTATTCAACACCTTGGCTTTTCTGTGTCCTGCGTCACCAGATCCCCTGCCCCATTCAACAGCAGACCCACATTTTCCCTAGCCTTCCTTTTGCTACTTATGTTACTTACAGAAGTGTGTGTGTGTGTSTCTTCTCATTATGTGTTGCTCCCGATTCATCATTTCTCATATGTGATATTTAGTCTGAGAATCTCTCCTCTGCAGTGAAAACAAGCAATTTAACCTATGATTTTTTCCCAATATGGCCACAGTAACTTACAGGAAAGAAACRATATGCTACCTTCACAGCAGTCATTTACAGCATTTTTGTATTTTTAAAAAGTTCTGATACTACACTGATATTAAAAAGACTTCTCAAAACAAATCTCTTCAAGGTTGCTTGTTTTAAATCTCTGATTCATTCTGTGGGTCTAGAGATGAAGTCAAATTAGTAAGTTTGCTGAAACAAAGATGCCACGTTAAATGATATTTCTTCAGCTTTTTTGGCATGGCTGACTGCACTCAAAACTTTGCCTTCTTCATTAAGTTTGACCAGATAAAGTTAAGACATTTTGAAAACAGTCTGCAGCTAGGCAGCAAATAATCATAGGCACACTTGAATTTTGGCAGAAAATTTGATTTGTTTTATACTGTTATGTCAAAAAAAAAACCCTAGGATTCCTCCCTTCCTCCTATCCAATTGTGCTTTTTAGCCCCTAAAATGTGAATTTCAATTCATTTATTTTGAATTCTGTAGAAAAAAATTTACAGAGGCAAATGTTTTATATATACACAGTTTGAATTTAATGCTTTAAAATTTAATGAGTTGTATGAGAATGGGTTTGTCAAAAAAAACACCCAAACTTTAAATGAAGGTGAGAAGAGGAAGGAATGAAATCAACAAGAGACCTGAGTTTCATATGGAGATAATTAGGAAGAAAAAGTGGAAACTTTACAGGGATGACTAAGTTACTGATGTTAAAATAGGTGTGACTTCAGAAGACAGCTGTAGTCATCMTTCCAAATCTGAATCTTTCCCTAAGAATTAACCGAAATATATCCTCCATGCAAGAAATAAGTAGAAATACAAGGAAGTTTCATTAAGACTATTTTTCCCCCACTGATTAAATATATAACAAAAATATATTGTCAATTAAACCATCTACTTCAAGTTATTTTCTTCTAATACGTAAACTTTGGAGTATAGGTCAGCTGGAAAGTGTATCTCTTTAGAACTTAAATTTAGCCTGCTTTGCTTATTTTTTTATAAAAATCTCTCAAGTTTTATATCATTAAATTACCTCAAACTGTTCTTCCACTATTATTATTCATTGATTGYGGAGAATAAGGTGTTTCATGTTCCTGTGATCCCTCGCTACCTTTTCCCTGGGTCCACCATGTTAAACTTGGTGAGCCACTGGTGTGACCATTTCAACAGTCATCCTAAGGAAGCTTAATAAACAGTAACATAGCCCAGTATTTTCTCTCCAGCAGCAGGAGATGTTGTTCAGGGAGCACACACAAGCCCTCCACTATCTGCTGTCCATTCTCCTCTCCTTCTCCCAACTTCACAGTAGGAATTGCAGGGAGTACATCCCTGATTTTAATATCCATTTGTCAACCTGTTGTCCAAGAACTTAATTAATCCTTTTTTGAACCTGCTTGGTATTATTTATCTCCACAAACTTCTGTGGCAACACATGCCAAAAATTCACTAACTGCTATGTAAGGCAGWACTTTCCTTTATCTGTCTTAAACTCACATCCTGCTCGTTTCAGTGAGTGTCTTCTTATTCTAGTACTGTGGGATTTGATGAATAATAGCAGTGTATTTGCCTTACCTACTGTCTTCATGACTTTGCCAATATTTATCATCTCTCTCTCCCCAGGTTTTTCTTCCCCAAACGGAAAGGTTCAAGCATTTTAATCTTTTATTTTAAGATAGTCTTTCATTCCCATAACTATTTCAGTTGCCTTCTCTGCATCATTTTTAACTACATTATATCTTTTTTGCAGATGCAAGGAAAAGCATTGTATCAAGTAATCCAGTGCATAATGTTTTTCAGAGCAAAAAAATGTTGGTTTCTGGTTTAGTCTCAACGTTTTTTCTGATGATGCCCAGTATTTTGTTTGTTCTTGAGAACAAAGCACACACTGAGCTGATGATTTCAGAAAACTGCCAGTGAGGAGTCCAAGATCTCCTTCCTGAATTGTGAATTCCACTTCCAAGTTCACCATTATGTAAGCATGATTTAGGTTACATTACCTCCCATTTACTCACCTAATRCATCATCTGGCATTTCTTTGCTCAATACTTCAGTTTTGTGATGTCCTTCTGGGGTTTCTCACCATCAGTGTCACATTTAACTGCCTGAAAGACCTCAGTAACATCTGCAAACTTGAATATTTGATYACACATTCCCTGTCCCAAGGTCAATAATGAAAATGCTGAATAAAAATTAACCCATTCATTGCTGATCCATGGGGATCCATACTCTTCTTCCCCCTGAAAAGAGATCTAAAAGTTACTGAAGACTAAGTTGTAGCCTATCMTTTATCTTCGTATCCTGTAAAGCCATTAAAGCACCCTTCCTCCAAACCCATAGCAACTTAATTTCTTTAAGGGCCTTTGGTGTAGAAGCTGCTTAAGGATTTTACTTTCCAAATCCATACATACCATGTCTTCTGTCTCTTCTTTACCCACTTGCTCACTCACACTCTCACAGAACTCCATGTTGCCTGGCTTCTAACACAATGAGATTACACCTGTGCTTTGTTAAGTCATTCTTTATTGTAGATCATCATTTTGCAAGGAATGGAAGTCAGACTCATCCCGAAGTTCCCAGGATTTCCTTTAAAGTCCTTTTKTTAGATAGAAGTTTTGCTGGCAACCTGGCAGTCCTCTGACAGAGTGGCTGTTTGTAGTAGATAGTTCACACAAGTTCACCAGAAATTCAGCAATTTCCTATCTAAGTTTATTCAAAACTCATAGCGGAATGTGATATGGTCCTAGTGACTTACCCACATTTGTTTGACATCATGTCATCATTGGATAAAACATACAAAACTTCCCTCATTGTTTTTCATTTTTCTAGCTCCTTTGATTCAGAAGCATAGGTTTAGTATTTGAGATGGAAAGCATTTGTGCCCACAGACATATGCACTGAGGTTCATAGAGTCTAAACCAAGTTGCTGAGTCTAAAGAGATAAGAAGCATAAGATTTTTTAAAATTTTTTGGGGGAAAGGAGGAAATGAACCTGGGTTCACACTGTCATATTAAAATAACCAGATCTCTAAGTGAAAAGGGAGATTTATCCTCTAGCTATGCTTTCAAAGAAAGCAGCAGTTATCGTTGCATGCTTAGTAATCAGTAATTCTGAGGAAGCTTAGCAGATCATACCCCTCAAAGGAGGAAGGCAGTAGGTGCCTAGTTTCTGGATCCCTGAGTTAAGGCTGAATTGTTGAACTACTAGGATTGAGATACTTCTGACAACTGCAGTAAGAGCGATTTAAGCATCTGGGCAACTTTAAGGTCAAGAACTGAAGTGCTTACAGATTACAGACCTGTCAAACATAAAAAAGAGCTCTGCAGGAGCTCTGGACCTCACAGGTTTAGACTAAGACTTCAAAATATGCTGCTCTTCCACTACAAGTATTTAAACTCTTTCCAAGATCCTGCATTTGGCAACTTTGTCAAAATTTGCTTTGACTTTGCCTAGCAATCACATCTTTTTGAAATAATCAAATAATTGTGAAAAAATTATAAATCACAGAATTTATGCATTTTTATGCATTTTTATCTTGTAAAAAAAGTCTAAAAAACAATGAGACTTATATTTGATGTTTTATATTGCTTAACTATGCTTGTAATACAATACTTGGTACAAATGTATAGTATTGACCTCTACTGGATGTACTATCTGGTGTTCTATTAAACTACATATGACTATATCACACACTATCTGTGTCAAAGATATTCATACAGTTTAAACTCTGACTTTTTCCAATGTTAGCCTCTGCCTAAAGTGACTAGCAAAGAATATCTTCTAGCCAAACAGCAAATACCTGTGCATTTGTTGCAAAATGTCTTGATTTTATTGTTAGCAAATTTGAAAATAAGTCATTAAAATTCAGAAAGTTTTTCACAGTTTACATAATCTGAATATTTTGTTTTCCATTTCTTACAAATCTAAGGTAAAAGTTTCTGTCTATATGCTTCTCATCTCCCTCTCTTTCACCTATTTCACAATACTTTGAAGTGTTCAAATCTGTTGACCGTTCTTTAAACGGTCCTTTACTACAAAATCTCCTGGGAGTTGTGGGGTGTTTTTTAACCGCATTCAAAGAAATTTGTGTGGAGTCAGTTCTTCTCATTTATTTTAAATGGTTCAGAAACTTTTCAATGAGATGTTAAGGACTCTTGTATGATTCTTTTTTAAAAAAAATTAAGCAGAAAGTTTCCAAATGATACATTATATATGTATAACAACTATACATATGGTATATTACATATGTATACACACTCTTTGTATTARAAAAGTATTTCCTTATATTTTCCCTTCCATACTCTTATTCTGTTGTTCTCCCCCTGTATCTTGTCTATTTTTAAAATCAGAAATATCCTGTAACATACATAGCTCAGAAATACTTTTGCCTTTTCATCACAATAAGAACCTAATCTAATGAACCCATTTTAACCTGATTAACTGGGGTAGTACTACAGAATGAATGCATAAATGATAACACTGTAATATGAACACATAATAATAGTAATTATTTTACTGCAAAAATTACTCATTAGCTCCTGGCATTATAGCAAAACTTCTGACATTCATTAAAGATGTTGCTCACCCACCTCAGCAGTACACACCAAATAATCAGTGGTATGACATCATGCTCAGCATATAAAGCTGGGGGAAGAAGAAGGAAGGGGGGGACTTTTGGAGTGACGGCGTTTGTCTTCCCAAGTAACCGTTACGTGTGACGGAGCCCTGTTTTCCTGGGAATGGCTGAACACCTGCCTGCCAATGGGAAGGAGTGAAAGAATTCCTTGTTTTGCTTTGCTTGTGTGTGCGGCTTTTGCTTTACCTATTAAACTGGCTTTGCCTCAACCCACGAGTTTTTTCACTTTTACCCTTCTGATTCTCTCCCCCATCCCACCGGTGGGGGAGTGTGGTACTTAGTTGCTGGCTGGGGTTAAACCACATTTGTTCATTAATTCAAAGTATTATAGAAACTTGATACYCCTATCTGTGTCAGAAAAATACACCAAATATTTGGTGACATTTTGTTCGTGAATACAAAGTATTATAGCAACCAATCACTGCTTATCTCAACTTTGTTAATTCAGAACATTTGCCTACAAAAGCACGGTGATTTGAAACTCAGAGCATCTATTGCTTTAAATCCTTGTCTACTAAGACACAAAGTGATAAATTCTTTTTTTCTCCCTTTTAGAACACAAATCTTGATTAAGTTACAAGTAGACAAGCTGGTAGCCTTTGAGTGCTAGGAACCGTGACAATCATCCAGTCTAGACTCTTACATTCACACACCATAGAAATTTCCCCGATAATTTCTCCATTATAATCCATATAAGCCCATATCTCCTTTTTTAGCCAGAACACCTCTTTTTGTAAGTCACTGGATTTATTTAACRTTTTCAGGCAGTGAAAAATCCACCTCTTCCCTAGATAAGATTTTATAAAGATTAATTACTTTTACTTTTAGAAATATGTACTTTCTTTTCCAACCTTGAATTTRTCTAGCTTCACCTTGAAATAACATCCCTGGATCTCATTATACCTTTGCAGCTAAATTAAAGAGCTTGCATTCTGTAGTATCTTCCTCGTGAATGTGCTTATAGATTATATTCAGTAGGTTAACTGTATGTCACATGTACCCAGTGATATAACTTCAAAACATGTACTCTACCCTACATTTTAATATCCAAGAATAATTTTATTATGATCATTTAAAATGTTGCTGGATCAGCATGACCTTCATATAGCATTCAAATAGAGCACTTCTATATTCCTAAGGAAAAAAATTACTTAATATTCACTTTTGGGCTTTGTTTGACACTGAATCCTAATGCGCTTGACCCTAAAATATTGACACAGTTGTTATCTAYCTTCTTGTTGTATACGGTTTCCACTGAATATATACTGATTGCCGTATAAGAGACCTACATGAGAATACTGTTGACAAGACATTGGCACTAATTGTTTCCACATAGACTTGAGAAATGAAGAATTGGATCGACTTTCTATCTCAGTGAGATAGGAACAAATTCATCAAAGATTGCCCGTCATCTCCATAACTGCCAAAGGAGCTATGGATTAGGTCAGGAAAGTTCAAACACATAGGGTTTTGCTTCCAATATCTTCATCTCCWTGTTCATACACGGCCAGAAAAACCTTGCCAAATAGCTTTTTACACAGCTTCTATGAAGAAAAATAACATTTTTAAAAGTAATATTCTAAAACAAACATTGTTTTTAAGACAAATACAATGCTTCTACATATTCTATTCTATTCTATTCTGTCTATTTAAAGGTATTGATTGACATAGTTTTAATACTAAGTCATTTAGCACAACAGAGGAAGACCAGTAGATCAAAACAGCTGGTGATGAGTCCCAGTAGCAACACCTTGCATGGTCTGTGATTTTACTTCAGACTAGCTTTAATCTGGTCCCCTGGACCAATCATCACCACCATCATATGTTATGAAGGATCAATCACTAGCTTGAACTTTTATGGTGATGAAGTGCACAGCTAGAGTGGAGCTCCCAGTTTAATTAATGTCTCTAGCGGACAGCTGGTTCGCATGCACCAAAATTTCCCTTTGAACCAAAACAATGTGTAATAAGTGCAATTGATTGGAGGATTAACTTCACAACTGGTCTACTGCTTCAAATCAAAATGCTGAGGGTGCACCCATGGAATAACAGCTGTTTAGATACCTGATCAAGGACTAACTGCCTCTAAAACAGGGAGGTACATGAATTAAAGAAAGAGTTCTATAATTATTTAGTAATTTGTGTGTCAACCACAGTTGTCCACATTGGGTGAGAGCTGTCATAAAGAGGGAACTACTCCCACGTTTATTATCCCACCCACTAAAATGTGACGCAACTCTATGATTCAGGTTTATATAAAGAAAAAGTCTGGTCAAAAATATGAGTCTTATTCTAGCCTCTAAAGCTGTCTGCTCAGGCACTGACAGACCACAGAAAGAGAAAATTCCACAACTTCACCACATATGTTTGAATTTCTATTTTTTCTGGCTTCACTTCTCAAGCCATTACATCCAGGAAGAATCTATATGAATGTTTCAGCCTGATTTCAGAAGCTGTCATCTAAGGAGCCAGCTCCTAAATTCAGAAGATTTAGATTGCACACTTAAACTTGTATGAGATGCTCTAGTATCAGTCCTCTTGATTAAACCAGCAGTCAAGTGTATTCTACACTCAATGAAGCACCTAAATATTCTAACAACCCTGGATACAGCATATCACGAAGACTTAAACAAGATGATTTAGGAGTGTTTAAGTCATTGCCATTGCCCTTTAATTAGCTACTTACAGTAACAATATAAAAGTATCATAAGTAAATATTATCCCCTGAAAATCCAGAAGTATACTACTATTTAAAAACACACAAGGTGGCCTAAAAGTTTGGTGACAGGATTGTGGTCATACTCACTAGAAGATCCAGAATTCACATCAAATAGTCTTTAGTTGCTTCTTGCCAAYCACCATTGTCTTTGCCTCATCCACAACAGTACTTTGGAGCCAAAAGACCTATTCTTAAAAACACTAGATATTTYTGCTTCTTTTCATTCCTTTTATGATATGTCATCATGGTTTTATTGCCACTCTTCAGAAAAATATCCCTAAGTTTAAAGGTCTGAACAGTATTCATTTCTGTTTGTTCTTTCTCATAAATCCTCTAACTGGATTTATACCAAAACCTGTTTGAAAACTTTTCCAAAGGGACTGCACAAAAAAAAAAACAACCGTGCAACAATATTTTCATCCTCTTAGCTGACAATTTTATAATCCTGAACTTTTTTTTAATTATGTAGATAACAATGTTCCAAGTTTATCTATTTTTAGATACCGGGGGGTTCCAGGTGTAATGCTGAGCAGATGCACAGCATAAAATATGTTTGCTTTTTCTCAAATAGCTCCTTCAGTTTCACCACAGATGTTTTTAAGCAAGTACYGTGACTATAGAAATCTGTTAAGAAACCTTGTAATGCGTTCATACCTTTGTGCTGCAAACTGACTTTCAGCTTCCTACAGAAAAGCAGTTTTTAATGTATACACAAAAGAAGAAGATTCCTTCTACTTTTCAAATTACCTTCAGAAATAGAGATGCTGAAATTACTATGTGGAAGGGGATGCAACTGGCATTTTCCTGAGCAGGGAACACGCACTACTTAGTATAGTGTCATACCAGATTACGTCCCATGAACACTACCTGTGAATTATAGTGGTACCCCATTAGCACTGCTGTGGTCACAGGTCTGTCAGCTGTGCCAAGAGAGCTGTTATTGCCAAGAGGTGTGGGGAGGTAGGGGTGTTACAGCTCAGCCACTGACATGCATTGTTGCTGGAAAATTTAGTATACAGATTCTACCCTGKTTTTTTCATGTGTCTCTGCTGTTCTGCTATTTGAAATAAGCTGTTGTCACATTCAAAACCAACGTGAGAAGGATACAAGTTCACCTCTACATATCTGTTAGGTTATGTGAAAAATAGGTTCYTCTCCCCACACACAGACGTGTGAGACACAGGGTCAGGCCTCAATATTGAGAGGAACCTCAATAACCCCATCAAAGACACGAGCCCCCACCTGCCCCCACCTCAACCTGGGGTGTCCCAGGGGAGCTTCAGCCCCATGGGCTGGGCAGGGTGCAGGATTTGTGATGGGATGCAGAAGAGGAGCTTCTTGACATTGCACAAGAGTTATAAGAAGTTTAAGGGAGGAGCCAAAGGGTGGGATCAAAGTGTTTTGGGGAGGAACAAGCATGGGAAAATAGACGAATAAGGTGATAAAAGGCGATGGTCACATGTAAATAGTGATATCTATATATCCATATTCCAGCTGGTCGGTATGCTTGCCTGGCCATGCCCTGCGTCCATCACTACAGTCTGTCCTGTCTTCTTATTAAATCCCATTTCTAACTCTTTATCTTAGTGAGGGACTCATGTGTGTGCTTGGGAGGTGGGGAGTGCCAGCAACTGGAGTCAGCCCATGGGTCAGAGGGACTGTGCATCTGTGGTGCCAGTAACTGGAGAGACCAGACTGCGTGTACACTGCGAGTGTATGTGAGTCACTGTGTAAGCACCAGCAAATGTCAAGCTGAACTAGCCAGGGAGTAGGATACGTGGCTTGGGAGCCAGGTACGGAAGCAGCCGTAAGCCTGGGGTGGATACGTGTGTGCATCTCCATGAGGGAGGCAGCTACTGGAGAGGCCTGGAGGTCCAGGCTGACTGCTAGAGAGACTGCGGGGTCCAGAGATGGACTGAGAGAAGAGTGAGTGTGTGTGTGTGTATGTGTGTGACAGCCAGAGACAAGATGCACAAGCCAGTCACTGGGTAGACTGAGTGTCTAAGACTGATTGCTGGAGGGATCCACAGCGTGGGTGTCTGTGTGTCTGTGTCTGCGTGTGCCCAAGGGGAYCTGGGGTTCTGTACCTTCCTTGGAGGTTGCATGCCCAGGTGCCAGCAACTGGGGAGACTGGGATCCAGTGGCAGCTACTGCGCAGGCTGAGTGTCTGAGCCCGGCTGCTGGAGGGATCCACCTCRTGCATGTGTAGATGTATGTATTCCCATTAATGGATCTTCATCCTGATCAGCCACAGGGTGAGGTCACATGTGCTGTTTGTGTTTGCATGAGTGCTGAATGTTTCTGTTTGTTTTGATCTGAGTGGCTGGATGTGTCTAAATATAAATACATGGTTTATGAGTACGTGTGTCTATTAGGAATGCATGCTCGTTACCAGCTGAACCTCARGAAAAGGAGCTGCAGCAGTCTCACCTCTGTCAAGCTACTGGATTCAGCAACCACTAACAATACCYGGCTTCAGTAGGTGGACAGGGAACATGCTCAACAAAAACGCTTTCTGCAGCATACACACTGTTTTTATATATAAGATAAAACTAAGCATAAAAGATACATAAATATTTTTATACAAAAATGCTCATTAAATATTATACCAGTTACATATTCCATTCTGTGACATTTTCAAAATATCATATCGGAAGTTCATGTATGTCTAAGGCAAAAATGACTGGCTTGCAAATGAGAAGTCTGCTCATAGAGTTACTCSCATTCAATTTGTACAACAGTGGCACTGTAGCTGTTGTAGTCAACTGAATCAATTTCACACATATTTGAAATATAACAAGGATAGGTAAATAGATGTATAGCATAGAAAAGCTCAAATGTTTTAAAACTAGAAAGGGCCAAATCCTGTTACTTCCATAAAGTTCTCTAGAACAGTGCAGCTACCAAATGCATGTCACACAGACAGGATTTGGCTTACAGTCAACATTAATATTCAAGGCTGATGAAATGAATAAACTGGCTGCTTTAAGATGTACATGCATTGGAAACAGCAATAAAGACCTCCTCCATCCTTCTGAAGATTACTGCCATCACAGCAGAGCTATTGGAAGGGATCATGTAAGCACGAAGTAACTTCAGGCAAAGTGTAACAGATAGCTCTAGGTAGCTAGAGCTAGATTCCTAGAAAAAAAGGAATTCAAGCYCACTTCTTTTTAACTAAGAAGTAAAGCAAATATTTTTAAAAACTTCATTCAAATGTCCTTAATGCACCTCTGAATGTACCTACTAACAGAAGAAAAAAGTTGTAGCCTTTAACTCTTTTCTGAGCTGAGCACACAGAAGTTAAAACTCTACAAAAGCTTGAAAACTTTGTAAGCTTCAGTGGAACCAAGGAGCCAGGGAGCTACCGAGAAAGCAAACAGCACCTCATAGGAAGAACCCGTATTGCATAACACCTGTATAATATYATATAGCATATGTTAAACCTTGGACATTCCATACTCTGCAGTAAATTTTACTCCCACAGGTAGTTCTATTACAATCATTAGATTTTTTCACATGAATGCAAGTTCAATAGATGCAGAAAATTAGTTTCTGCCTCAAATTTTCCTGTTATCATAAGCATAAATCACACTATGCCAGCTGAATGTAGATTCCTGTCATTTAACAGGACAAAAGTTTTATAAAAAAAACAATTATTTACCTTTATAATTCTTTTTTGTGTCCACARACACTTTAGTCAATAGCTACAGATTCATTTTCTCTTCTTCTTGATACAATAACTGTTTAACATGCCTCCAGTTTTAAAGCTTGGAATAGAAATGACTACACCAGTTTTATCGCTACCACAAGGTCTCTCAAAAACTACTTAAAGTCTTTSAACCCAGACTCATACCTCCAAACTAGTCACTTAATGAGGTCTAAGTTAAATCCCTTCTCTGTAGTAGGGTTTCAGCCCACCAGTCTGTTGGCTACTGTTGGCGAGTACGTTTTGCGCTCCTCGTGTTAAAGCTGAGTTGATGCAGCAGAGGATTCTATATTTGTGTGAACACAAAGGGGAAAACCTTCAGGTCACAATAAAGGGGACCTGGGTTCCAAGTCTTGCTTCAGATCCTGTTTCTTCACTGTATCTAGTGACTAATGCACAAATGCATTTAGGTGGAGAGTCTGTCCCCCACCTGATATCACCATAGCTTTACACCTGCTAGTTCATCCCTTTGCAAAGAGGTAGCAGACACAGTGAGGACTCCTCCGTTTGAGGAAGCTCTGCTGCAAGCTGGGTGCACACCACTTCTGCCCTCTGCCCTCACCAGCTGGTCTTTCCTTAGCGCAGACCAAAGCCTGCTGCTTTGCACCACGCGTTAGAGGAAAAATGCCAATAGTTTCTTGGCACCAAGAAGAACAATTAATGTGCCTAAGTTCGGTTTGAAGCTGTGAATTCCAACTTCACACAGACTGCTAAATCCAGGAGAAAGTGAAATTTCAGGATATGTTGTTCCTACTCCTAAAGCTGTTTGCAGAACTTGGCCTTAATCCTCACTGAATTCACATTCTATTACAATTCAGCATCTGAAAAACTCAGAGAAAGCTTTTTGCTCACTAATTGAGATTTATTTTAGCTCTAGTAGTCATAAAAAAACATCTATGAAGCTGAGGACTCCTCTTACCCAGGTGGAGGTTATATTTAATATTCTGGTCAGTTKTCTTTTGCATATGGATTTTCTAGATAACAGAGCTGCCAAATTAGAGTAATCTGAAAATTAAGAATAATCATCCACTTTGTAACATTTTAACCATTTCACTTTTACAAATAAGAGTCTTTTCATAAAGGATTACCTTCTTTCCTATTAAAGTAATTGATAAAGAATTCTGCACTGCACATAAGGTATGCCAGGCACTACTTATTCTTCCCACATTCCAAAATACTGCTATATCTTACAAAATCATTTATAGYAGATTGTTACAGCTAAAATGGGACATCGCTTTTGGTCTTTCAGGCTTTGCGTGCCCTCATGGTACTGATTTACAGTACATCCACAGTTTTCAGAAGCAGTCTCTAAATTTGATATAGCTTAGTCCATAGATGTTCAATTTCAAACAAATCAGTTCATGKTTTTGGAAATAATTATCTGTCTTTCTATTTGCTATTGTTATTTCACACAAAGKATTAACTTTCATTCTGGAAAGGAAGGCAAGTTAAGCACTACTGTGTCAAACAAAATTTAAAAAAAAGTATCTGCAACTACCAATTAACATGTCTGTAGACACAAAGGATTTCAAAATTAACATTTTTTTTTCATACTGAAGTTTCCTAAGTTTAAGCCACAGTAAACAGTAAATAGCATGGTATGTGAATTAGGACAAGGTAAAGAAAAGCTAAATACAACAGGTGGTCTTTCCTTCCCAGAATGCTGTGTTCGTGATATTTTATTATTTGTAAGATTTGACGATTCCAGCAATGCGAGTTTGTCTGTATTTACTCCCCAAAACATGAGCAGTAAGAATTGGGTTTAAAACTCTATTCCCCAGCTAATTATTCTGCCAAAATAATGGAAATTAAAATTTAACCATTTTGCCAAAGTCAGTATTGCACGTTTAGTCTGTCTTGACCTGTGGAATGAAGTCTTTTATTTTGAAGTGATTTTGTGCATCAGACTTACTACACTGAGTCTGGCAAGACAACATTGGGTTGGGTTTCATTTATTTTTAAGCCGACRGTTGTGACCAGTTATTTGCAATAAAATTGACTATTCATCAAATGCACTTGTTGCATGTGGAGTTGGTAGTTTAAACTAAAGTCATAAGCAGTGAAATTTTAATAATGTTATGCTAGTCTCTTGACAAAAGTGGTTAGCMAGAATTTGGAGATTTTAGGGTTGTTTCTACCAAGGCAATGAAAGTCTATTTTTGTTTTAATCTTATTTATGCAAAGTCACTTCTACTGGAAAGTGCTGGAAACGAAAAGACAGTAATCTGTCTTTCATAAATATCAGTTTGAGTCATATCATAAATTTTGAGTTTTCTGAAAAACTGTCTCTGTACTGCCTGGAGTTCCTGTCTGATAACTCTAAAAACCTTTTCACATATGAAAATATGAATCAGACAACCCAGTAAGTTAATTGTGCATGAAGCTCATGCATTACTTTGCTGGACATATAGGTCAAGACCAAGTACAGGGATCCTTCAGGTGTGGAGCTGAAATACACCATTTCCTATAATTTTTGGAACTGTGAGAATAATACAGCTTGTACCACATGAGGCTGCTTTGAGTATGCAGCCTAAAGGACTCAGTACCCATTTACACCCAGATCAGTGAGCATCTAGGGGATTTTGATTTCTAACTTAAATCTTAGAAAAGGACATCTGACACCTAAAAGCAGCTATCATAACACCATATTCTGTGCGGACCTCATTTTCATAGTTTCAGTATGCTCCAAACACACCTTGGTCTGGGGTCCTCATTGGCCTGTCACCTGAATATCACTTGGACTTAGTGGTAAATAGGTGCCTACCAAGTCTCTCACACTGAGAAAGCTCTTGGCATACAAGGAGACCAAAAGCTACACTCCTGACATGGCCGCCATCACTGTAGAACATTATTTACYCTCAGTGCAAACTTGCCTCTTTCACAGCCTTGCAACAGTGGTAAGCTTTGAAATCTATAGCTTGTGTGTTACATGGAAACTAAAATGATTTTTTAGGTCGTAGTTTGGATTTGAGGACCTGACAAGGGAATTAAGAAGATTTGAGATGTCTAAACTCTTTCCTAGATAAAACATTTCCTTATGTTTTTTGGTATTCTTACCATTAAATATAAGTGGTGAAGATTATAAATATAGAAATAGATTGATCAGCTATTTTATTTCTTTTCATGCTTTTCTGTCTAAAACTGAATTGCAGTTTTATTACAACTTGTGAAGGTCTGTCGTGCTATGTTAAACATAGCCAGTATCAGCACTACCACTAATCTTATCAGCAAGCCTTCTCTGGCAACATCCTTTCCTACAGTATTTTTTGTCATACCCCAACATTTCAGAGAGAGAGACTGATTCACAGATCTATGTGTTTAAGCTGCTGTATTTCAGGATATCCCTGTTGCAAAGCATTTGAAAGCCTGAAATGGGACCAGGAACACCAGCAGAACCCTAAGAACATTTATATGTGCTCTTTATATGTGTATATATATATACACACAAAAATTAGGTAGGAAGAAAACCAGTACCTCAGTGAAATACCTGCTCTGAGAGGAGCTAGTTGAGAACTGATAGCTACAAGCCAAAGTTCTTACTGTTCCTAAATAGCAGGAGGAACGAAAAAAGTACAGTGCACATACAATATCATAATATCCCTTCCAAATTTCAGTAGCTGTCCTTTGCACTGACAGAAAACAGCTCACTGAAAGCTTTACAGCACTGCATACAATAGCGTAAAGGCACTATTTCCTACTGTGTTTCTTCTTTTGGTATGCTAGCATGCAATAACACTGTTCTGTAAACCACTGATATATGTGGATGTCAAATAGCAGAGTGCTATCACCTCTGGTATCCAGGGCAGTCAGGAGAGACCACCACCTTACCAGAATAACTTGTAGCTACAGTTTTAGCAATGTCCATGTTGAAAAGAGACCAATCATAATAAAGTAATACAACTTTACGGTATAGACTGATATGAGAGGTATTGGTAAGTTATCGGAGGAAAACTCCAATAAACAGCCTTTAGTACTTGCCTTGTGCGCAGCACTATCCCAAACCATAAGCTTGAATATTTGCAGTGACTCATTTCTGGTATTTACATGTTCAAATTACATTTTAGGGGAGAACATTTAGGTATTTATGTCTCAGTGGAGAATTTAGTTGCTAGCCATTCGAACGTGGACAGTTTAGCTTTGCTTCTGCTATTGCTAAAACTGTAATAGACATTTTGATGAAGGCTATTTTTTTAAAAAAAGTCAGCAAATTTCAATAACGGTCATTTTAAAAATAAACAATAGTAAATAACTACGTAGTTTCTTAAGAAAGTGTGATGATAGTATAATTATAAATAATTTTATAACAATTATACTAATTGTTTAACTGTTAAACTTTTCTTTGGTAATCCATCATTTCTGTAGGGATAAATTTTAAATGAAAAATCTATTTATCAATTCCACACACATAAAATTCACAAAGTTATGTTATAGTAACACAGTTACAAGTATTCATGCTTCCTATAAAAGAACATTAAATTTTCTTTGAAAATTACTTTTCCCTCAATGACAACTAATTTAACATTCCAGTCATCAGCTACAGTTTCATCAGAGAAATGACTACAGAMAACGAATGTTATAATCCTTTTAAAATAATGGTTTACTAACAGYTATGTATTGCACTCAAAAAGAATTGAATGCTTCTTTTTCACTTTAATATGGACAATTAAACTCAGAAATACTCATTCCTTTAATATCAGGTTACTTTTTTTAATTGTTTATCTATATTGGAGAAGTGATCCCATAACTGGAGTTATGCTTACAAATCTCACCTAAGTCTGTGTTTGGTACAAAGTCATACCATAAATTTCAGTTTGAGTTTTCTGAAAAACTGTCTCTGTACTGCCTAGAGTTCCTGTCTGATAACTCTAAAAACCTTTTCACATACTAACTCATCAAAATGAAAATTTCCAAAATGTTTGCTGACTATGACTCTTCAGTCTCCACTTCCTTAACCAGGGCTCCTTTTAGCCTGGCCTCTTTTATGAAATAGCAGAGAATTTGAAGCCCTGGAAAAACTCAATTAATTTTTACCATGGACTAGTAGGGGGCATCTTCATAATATATGCAAATCAGSTGTCATTTCAGAATGATGTTTTAATATAGTCCAGATAGACATTCAGATCTACTAAACAACATGTCGCCACATTGGGCAACTCATGGGCCCCCTGATTCAAAGGTTAAGACTCTTTCAAGTTTTCCTAATTGTTTTTAAGACTGTTTTAAAGTTTTCCTGTTTCTCCACTGCGCCCAAGCATCACCCAGTAAACAGACCATTTTGACTACGGGCAAAGTGAAGGATTTCCACCCAGCCAGTAAAAAGATCTCAATGCCACACAAAGATAACACGGGAAAAGGACAGAATCAGCCAGCTAAAATGAGGCTTTCCTTCAAGTATTAATTTGCCAGGTGTCACAAAAGGTTAAGATACAGAGGAGACATGAGCTTCAGTTTCCCAGCTACATCAGGTCTCTAATAAAGACAAACAATGCTCTGTAAATTCCATTTAAGGATGCTCTGTACAGTTCAAGAGGAGTAATGATAGAATCTGTTAAATAAAATTCAAAAGATTTCTTTGAATTGCAAAGCTTTTAGTTGCAGAACAGAAACACACATGATACACACAAGTAGACACAATGAGACCATATTGTCATCTAATGCATCAACACGCTGGTGATGCTGATAACAGGTAACCAAAAGTCTTCGTGCCATGGATGCATCTTCTGAATCCCCCATGAACCTCATTCACATATGACTAAGTTATAAGTCTTTGAAGACACTTTTTACAGCACCATGTAGGAGGTCTGAATCAGAAGGAAGAACTCGCTTCCAAAAAGCAGCACTGGGAAACTGGCCTCTCTTTTCCTGCAGTTCTCTGTCTTTCTAATATTATTAGTACAGACAATTTTCTGCTATGTATAACAGGCTCGGCAAAGGGTTTACAGAAAACACAGCTCTCTCTCTTCCCATAAAAACAGTAATGCTAACACACTATTAATAGTGATAATAAGGAAACAAATTAAGGTTCTCTAGGCTTTAAAACCATAATCACTTACATGGACTCTTTTTAATGCATTGTGCTATATCAACTAGGAAGCAGCTTGTTTTGGTTTTTTTTTAATGGGGAGCATATATGTTATTACAGACCATCTTTTTGGTCAATGTTACTTTATGTATAGCATCTGTAAGGTACTTGCTTGCCTTTGCCTGTTTGCCTTATTATAACAAAGAGAATTATTTGAAGCAGTAAAGGGATCTTTTAAACTTCACCATATTTGAAGTATACGATATAGTTTATAATACATAGTAGGAGTTAAATGAAGTAATTTTTCCATACCTTAAACTCTGTAAAACTGGTGAGCAAGATATAGTAGTATCACAGTAATATTTTTCTGCCTGTGTAACACCAATAATGATGACACAATGGTTTTGTAGAAGATGAAGTTCCCTTTCTGTGTTTCAGTCCTGTGATCTAACTGCTAGCTTCGTGAAACATCAAACTATCCATGAGCAATTACAAAGGGTCTGAAGTCAGTGAAATTAGATGAATTTCAAAAGAGCAAGAAATCAGTCACCCTGTAATCCCTTAATCAGCATCTTCTAACTTAAAAAATTATGCTAATTTCACGTACTTACCCATTGAAACTTGTTTATGAACATTTTCCTTACTAACATATAGCRATTATAATTAATAATCTCAGGAGACCTTTATTTTCCAAGTAGAAGGCTTCAGGTCCAGGCTAAGTAGCAAACTTGTATCATTTTTTACCAGTGTCAAATATAAAGGTCAAATAGGGGACATTTCAAAAGCCATAACCCATAATGAATAAACAAATCAAATTTCAGGAGCCGTGCTCCTGAAGAGCATTAAAATTAACGACATCAGTCAATGAGTGACCTTTGATAAATTCATAGACATGTGTTTATTCAAAAAGTGTAAGCGGCAACTCAATAGTTAAAGTGGAACATAAACTGCCTTTCTAAGTCCTGCTTAACATCCTATTACTTTGAAGTGGAGGAATTAATTTATCTGCAAACTATACAGCACTAAATATTGAGCTATATATCAAGGAAGATGTTTTCTGAGAATTAATGGAAAGCAAATGAAGTATACTTATTTGCTCTTTAAATACAAATTACTTGCTTTTAATATTCTTTATTTATAGTTTCTCCCACTCCCTAAGAGCAGCTACTTCTTGTACCCATTCCTCCCACCCACTTTCACTCACCAGAGCTACAGCTCATACTAGGGTTCCATGAAACAGTCAATCTGATACTAAGTAGAAAGGTACCAAAGATGGAAGTAAAATAAGTTGGTTGTACGAGACAAAACTTTGAAAATTTTATTTTGTCAGTTCAAAAGGATTCCAAATTCTTGAAGAGCTAAATTTTTCCATATAGACATTATTCCAGATCACATATCACCTGTTCCACTGCTTGCAGAAAGCCTGCATAAAACTGTATTGGGTGGTCTTTGTGAACAGAAATGCAACTGTGTTATATTTGATCAACTTGGGACCGTCAGGGAATTGAGTGCACAAATCCAGCAACACTGAACATAGAGACATGAATTTAATAGCAGTCATTGCTTCTCTGGTACAGATTAGAGAAAATCTGAAAGAAGCTGAACTCCCCATAGCATCCTTCCTATGGTCTGAATGAAAAGACAGGGATACATTATTATTTCAGTTCCCAAACTGGGTAACTTCTTGCTTAAATAGGTAGAGCTGGCTGGTGAAAGGAAAACCTAAAATTTTCTTTCAAAAGTTCCACATTTGCTTCCTTTAAAAGCAAGTTTCCTGGTAGACTCTCTGATGAAAGGATAAGCAAATTAAACAGAAAGACCCAGCAAGGATCTGAGGAACAGTGATGAGTGGAGGAACTGTAGTTACATAATCAGTGAAAACCTAATCACTGAAAATTCGAGCACACTGAATCAGCTGCTCCTATGACTATCAAGAGAAAATGGTTGTCCCTGGTGYGAAAACCACTGAGATGAGTCAACAGCAGAAACTCTCTCTTCTCGCAGGCCTTTAGACTAAAAGGGGATTATTGCCTATAAGAGTACAGGATTTATTACAGGATGGAGGGGGGAAGAGGATTTGTGGACTGTGTAAAAGTTATTATGGGATGTTTCAAGTGAATCGTGGGAACATTCAAAATTTTTTATGGGATCCTTAAGGGAAGGACTGAAGATGGGGAAGGAGTGTGACCAAGGTGAACTGGGGAGGAACACACATGGGAAAATAGAGAGGAAAAATGACAAAACCAGTTTCATGTGAACAGGTAGCTGGTCGGCAGGTTTGGCTGTCCTGGTCATGGAGGGGAGGAACAGGTTCAGGCTGTTCATGAGACTCATGCTTATGTGAAGGCCGTCTGCACTTTTGTGGGTGCTGGTACAGCCATGGTTCTCGTGGTGGTCTGTGTGGCCACAGTCACGTTAGCCTTGTCTGCACATACTGGGAGTACCTCGCTTCTGGCGACAGGGAGCCGCAGCAGCTTCGCGTGCACTGAGCTGGGACAGGACGGTCCCCAGGCCTCCCAGTCCACCAGGTTTGGCTGCCTCTAGCAGTTCCTGCATAACAATTTGGAAGACTGGAAACAACCATGTTACTACTATTATTTGTCAGAGAGGTATTTCAGACAGTCACTAAATCCTTTTTTGAGCTTAGAAAGTTGAGAGTTATGACTCCAAAGATTCTCCACCCCTAGAGACATTCAAAACCTAACTAGGCATGGCCCTGAGCAACCTGCTGTAGCTAACCCTGCTTTAAGCAGGGGCTAGGACCAGGTGGTCTCTAGGCATCCCTTCCAACCTCAGCCACCCTGTGATCCTCTGACAAAAAATTCTGCCCCTCTTTYCCAAATGTTCTAAAAATTATACAGTAGAAATGTAAACAAAAATGTTAAGTGAAAGTTCTTAGGGAACAAAAGCCACTTCTCAAGAAGCTATGTGGTCTATATGGCCTTGGCACACAGACTTAAGCTTTCTCCRCCTATGTTGTGAACCATGTGCCTCTGTAGCTGCATTAAGGCAATGTTCCCAACAAATCATGTTAGACTGGATTCCTCCCATACCACTGCAGGCCTGTGGTTCAGAGCTCCTTCAGATTCAAGCAATTCAAAATGTGGAAAGATCATGAAAAGTATATGTCGTGGTCTAGCCCCAGTCAGCAACTAAACACCACGCAGCCGCTCGCTCACCCCCCCACTCCGGTAGGATGGGTGAGAGGATCGGGAGGGCACACGGAGGAAAACCCACGGGTTGAGATAAAAACAGTTTAATAGTGGAAATAAAACAAAGTAGAGCAGTGATAATAACAATGATAACAACAATAACAGAATATACAAAACAGGCGATACACAATGCAACTGCTCACCCCCACGTGTTCCGGACCAACCCCCGAACCATGCGCTTCCCCCCCAAGGAACCGCCCCCGGTTTTTTTAAGCTGGGCATGATGTCACATGGTATAGAATACCCCATTGGCCAGCTGGGTCAACCACCCCGGCTATGCTCCCCCCAGGTCCCCCTGCACCTAAAAGGGCAGGGGAGGCTGTCRGTGCAAGCACCACCCAGCAACAACCAAAGCATCAATGGGCCATCAACATTCCTTTCATTACCAAACCCAAAACACAGCACCCCCTCCAGCTACAGGGAAGAGAGTTAACTCTGTCCCAGCCGGAACCAGGACAATATCCACCCCTTATTCTATACCATCTAAGTCATGCCCAGGTCTCACATTTTCCAATACATCCCAATTAATCATCACCACCCTTCCTTTCCTTTGATATATATATATACATACACATACATACATATATATATATATATACACATATACACACATATACACACATATACACACATATACACACACAGATATCATTCCCTTAGTCCATGGACCATCCCTCTAAAATGTCCATTGAGTTCATTTAGTCCATGACTTTGGGTTCCATCTGTCATAACAGTCTCTCAGGGCAGGAAATTGTGTGGTGCTGGATTGTTGCATCCTGAAGCCAGTTCCGGTTCCATTATCGCTGCGCTCGTCCGCTTCTATCATCATGGCGCTTTGCTCGGTTTCATCAGAGTTCATTCTTCTTTAACCTG